>OX369302.1:2835200-2952653 GCA_947284805.1 Coleophora flavipennella
AGAAACATCAGATGTCTGCTTTATGATTAGAAAAGGACAGTCTAGAAACATCAGATGTCTGCTTTATGATTAGAAAAGGACAGTCTAGAAATATCAGATGTCTGCTTTATGATTAGAAAAGGACAGTCTAGAAACATCAGATGTCTGCTTTATGATTAGAAAAGGACAGTCTAGAAACATCAGATGTCTGCTTTATGATTAGAAAAGGACAGTCTAGAAACATCAGATGTCTGCTTTATGATTAGAAAAGGACAGTCTAGAAACATCAGATGTCTGCTTTATGATTAGAAAAGGACAGTCTAGAAACATCAGATGTCTGCTTTATGATTAGAAAAGGACAGTCTAGAAACATCAGATGTCTGCTTTATGATTAGAAAAGGACAGTCTAGAAACATCAGATGTCTGCTTTATGATTAGAAAAGGACAGTCTAGAAACATCAGATGTCCGCTTTATGATTAGAAAAGGACAGTCTAGAAACATCAGATGTCTGCTTTGTGATTAAAAAAGACCAGTCTAGAAACATCAGATGTGTGCTTTGTAATTAAAAAAGACCAGTCTACAAACATCAGATGTGTGCTTTGTAATTAAAAAAGACCAGTCTAGAAACATCAGATGTCTGCTATGTGATTAAAAAAGACCAGTCTAGAAACATCAGATGCCTGCTTTGTGATTAAAAAGGACAAGTCTAGAAACATCAGATATCTGCTTTGTGATTAAAAAAGAACAGTGTAGAAACATCAGATGTCTGCTTTATGATTAGAAAAGGACAGTCTAGAAACATCAGATGTCTGCTTTGTGATTAAAAAAGACCAGTCTAGAAACATCAGATGTGTGCTTTGTAATTAAAAAAGACCAGTCTACAAACATCAGATGTGTGCTTTGTAATTAAAAAAGACCAGTCTAGAAACATCAGATATCTGCTTTGTGATTAAAAAAGAACAGTGTAGAAACATCAGATGTCTGCTTTATGATTAGAAAAGGACAGTCTAGAAACATCAGATGTCTGCTTTATGATTAGAAAAGGACAGTCTAGAAACATCAGATGTCTGCTTTATGATTAGAAAAGGACAGTCTAGAAACATCAGATGTCTGCTTTGTGATTAGAAAAGGACAGTCTAGAAACATCAGATGTCTGCTTTATGATTAGAAAAGGACAGTCTAGAAACATCAGATGTCTGCTTTGTGATTAAAAAAGACCAGTCTAGAAACATCAGATGTGTGCTTTGTAATTAAAAAAGACCAGTCTACAAACATCAGATGTGTGCTTTGTAATTAAAAAAGACCAGTCTACAAACATCAGATGTGTGCTTTGTAATTAAAAAAGACCAGTCTAGAAACATCAGATGTCTGCTATGTGATTAAAAAAGACCAGTCTAGAAACATCAGATGCCTGCTTTGTGATTAAAAAGGACAAGTCTAGAAACATCAGATATCTGCTTTGTGATTAAAAAAGAACAGTGTAGAAACATCAGATGTCTGCTTTATGATTAGAAAAGGACAGTCTAGAAACATCAGATGTCTGCTTTATGATTAGAAAAGGACAGTCTAGAAACATCAGATGTCTGCTTTATGATTAGAAAAGGACAGTCTAGAAACATCAGATGTCTGCTTTATGATTAGAAAAGGACAGTCTAGAAACATCAGATGTCTGCTTTATGATTAGAAAAGGACAGTCTAGAAACATCAGATGTCTGCTTTATGATTAGAAAAGGACAGTCTAGAAACATCAGATGTCTGCTTTATGATTAGAAAAGGACAGTCTAGAAACATCAGATGTCTGCTTTATGATTAGAAAAGGACAGTCTAGAAACATCAGATGTCTGCTTTATGATTAGAAAAGGACAGTCTAGAAACATCAGATGTCTGCTTTATGATTAGAAAAGGACAGTCTAGAAACATCAGATGTCTGCTTTATGATTAGAAAAGGACAGTCTAGAAACATCAGATGTCTGCTTTATGATTAGAAAAGGACAGTCTAGAAACATCAGATGTCTGCTTTATGATTAGAAAAGGACAGTCTAGAAACATCAGATGTCTGCTTTATGATTAGAAAAGGACAGTCTAGAAACATCAGATGTCTGCTTTATGATTAGAAAAGGACAGTCTAGAAACATCAGATGTCTGCTTTATGATTAGAAAAGGACAGTCTAGAAACATCAGATGTCTGCTTTATGATTAGAAAAGGACAGTCTAGAAACATCAGATGTCTGCTTTATGATTAGAAAAGGACAGTCTAGAAACATCAGATGTCTGCTTTATGATTAGAAAAGGACAGTCTAGAAACATCAGATGTCTGCTTTATGATTAGAAAAGGACAGTCTAGAAACATCAGATGTCTGCTTTATGATTAGAAAAGGACAGTCTAGAAACATCAGATGTCTGCTTTATGATTAGAAAAGGACAGTCTAGAAACATCAGATGTCTGCTTTATGATTAGAAAAGGACAGTCTAGAAACATCAGATGTCTGCTTTATGATTAGAAAAGGACAGTCTAGAAACATCAGATGTCTGCTTTATGATTAAAAAGGACAAGTCTAGAAACATCAGATGTCTGCTTTATGATTAGAAAAGGACAGTCTAGAAACATCAGATGTCTGCTTTGTGATTAAAAAAAAACAGTCTAGAAACATCAGATGTGTGCTTTGTGATTAAAAAAGACCAGTCTAGAAACATCAGATGTCTGCTTTGTGATTAAAAAAGAACAGTGTAGAAACATCAGATGTCTGCTTTATAATTAAAAAGGACAAGTCTAGAAACATCAGATGTCTGCTTTGTGATTAAAAAAGAACAGTGTAGAAACATCAGATGTCTGCTTTATGATTAAAAAAGACAACTCTAGAAACATCAGATGTCAGCTTTATGATTAAAAAAGACCAGTGTAGAAACATCAGATGTCTGATTTGTGATTAAAAAAAAACAGTGAAAAAACATCAGGTGTCTGCTTTATGATTAAAAAAGACAAGTCTAGAAACATCAGATGCCTGCTTTATAATTAAAAAGGACAAGTCTAGAAACATCAGATGTCTGCTTTGTGATTAAAAAAGAACAGTGTAGAAACATCAGATGTCTGCTTTATGATTAAAAAAGACAACTCTAGAAACATCAGATGTCAGCTTTATGATTAAAAAAGACCAGTGTAGAAACATCAGATGTCTGATTTGTGATTAAAAAAAAACAGTGAAAAAACATCAGGTGTCTGCTTTATGATTAAAAAAGACAAGTCTAGAAACATCATATTTCTGCTTTGTGATTAAAAAGGACAAGTCTAGAAACATCTGATGTCTGCTTTGTGATCAAAAAAGAACAGTGTAGAAACATCAGATGTCTGCTTTATGATTAAAAAAGACAACTCTAGATACATCAGATGTCTGCTTTATGATTAAAAAAGAACAGTGTTAAACATCAGATGGCTGATTTGTGATTAAAAAAAAACAGTGTAGGAATATCAGATGTCTGCTTTATGATTAAAAAAGACAACTCTAGAAACATCAGATGTCTTATTAACACGCTTATATTAGCTTCACCTGTATGTATGTATGTTTGTAACCGACTCCTTTGCACTCGATTTTGACCCACTTTAAACGAACAGATTGAATTCAAACTTTGTACATTTATCAAGAGTTAGTGACAATACAATAATTTCGTAAGTTAATCTCATTATCCTGAACTAAAAATTGAAAAATAAATATACTTAAAAAAAACTAATAAAACATGTTTTTAAAGCACGTCAAACTAAAAAGTGAAAAATAATTCTTAATATAAGCTGAAAACAATAATGAACGAAAAATACTAGTATTATTGTGAAAAAAGGCGTGGGTTGCTCGATATACGAAAAATATGGCTCAAAGCGCCCCACGCTTTTTTCACAATAATACTAGTATTTTTCGTTCATTATTGTTTTCAGCTTATATTAAGAATTATTTTTCACTTTTTAGTTTGATGTGCTTTAAAAGCGTGTTTTTTAAACTATATTTATTTTTCAGTTTTTAGTTCAGGATAATGAAATAAACTTACAAAATTATTGTATTGTCCCTGATGAGTTTTTTTAAACTGTATTTATTTTTGATTAGAAAAGAATAGCCAAAAAATGCATAATATCATAATTTATTTGATTTTAGCTCTACGACACATTAAGAAAACAAAATCCAGACTTTATCCAGAAAATAGACCTTATAGAAGGAGATGTCAGCCAGTTGCAGCTTGGAATGAAAGAAGAGGATAGAAATAAAATTATTGACGAGGTAAATGGTATTAAATATTTTATACTAACTGTTGCCTGCGGCTTCGCCCTTGTTGTGCGGTGTGCGAGCCGCAAGCGGCTTACGGAGTTTTTCGTTACATACAAACCATCTCTTGACAATTACGAACGCTACGAAATTTTTTATTTTTATTTCCTTTTTATTATTATATTATTATTATATCAGCTCATATACGTCCCCACCGAGGGGCTCGAGCCTACCCTGAATCAGGGCGATTAGGCCTTAGTCGTTTTATTTCCTTTTATTTAACTTTTATTGTAATTATTATTCTTATTTTCAACAAATCGACATTGAAATATTATTATTATGATAAATAATATACTTATAGTGAATATAAGATTGTGGTACGGAACCCTCGGAGTGCTAGTCCGACTCGCACTTGGCCGGTTATTTTTATTTATTTTACCTGTTTTCTCACAACTGTATTGAAAAAATTTGGTAAGCTAAGCGGACTCGGTGAATGCCTTCCACCTGTCCAAAGGTTAGCTGTTTAAAGTCCCACAATAAAACAGAATTCAGATGATTTGTGGCTCGCGTTGATATCTTTTATATTGCTTTTTAGTCGCTCCTATAAAAGACATCAACGAGCGATACAAATTGATAGTTTTTTTGGAGATTCCATGCATTACGCTCATCTGAATGATTAATTTATGTTTGGTTAGTTACAACATACAAAATAAAAGATAGTTTATGGGGTTACTTTTTTTTTATTTAATTTAACAAAAACCGAGCACAAGTACAGGGTGTCTCAAAAGAAAGTTTATATTTGTTTAGTTTACTGCGTGAACGCAAAGAATCCTAGGAGCGCGGGGGGTATATCAATCGGTAGATTGGCTCTTGGGAATTCAGTCGCTATAGAGCGATTCACGGGAGACAGCGAAAGTTCCGTGTGAAAGCGTTTTACAAAAACAACGATTCTGCCAATTCTGCCATAATTGCGCGTCGGAAACTTCGCAATCATTACCCATTTCGTCACTGGGTGTTTCTTTAAGGTCCAGAAGTTTGAGGAGACCTTCCTCAAACTTCCTGTACCCACGTTTTAATTCTGATGCTTCTCTAAGGTGATGAATTTGGTAACGATTGCAAAAATCGCCAGGCAATTATGGAAGAAATAGCAGAATCATTGTTTTTGTAAAACGCGCGCACACAGAACGTACGCTGTCTCCCGTGAAACGCTTTATAGCGACTAAATTTCCAAGAGCCAGTCTACCGATTGATATACCCCCCGCGCCCCTAGGATTCTTTGCGTTCACGCAGTAAGCTTTTTTTTTTTTTTTTTTTTATTCACAATTGGTAAACCCTTGACAACATCTCACCTGATGGTAAGTGACGATGTTGTCGAAGATGGAAGCGGGCTTCCCAAGATTCCCCAACGCAATGGGGAGCTGGCTATCTTATCTTCATGCCGGAACACACCAATGATATCAACATTGATATTTGGCGGCAAGACTTAGATAAGCTAAACAAATATAAACTTTCTTTTGAGACACCCTGTACTTGTGCTCGGTTTTTGTTAAATTAAATAAAAAATAGTAACCCCTTAAACTATCTTTTATTTTGTATGTTGTAACTAACTAAACATAATTAATCATTCAGATGAGTGTAATGCATGGAATCTCCAAAAAAAACTATCAATTTGTATCGCACGTTGATGTCTTTTATAGGAGCGACTAAAAAGCAATATAAAAGATATCAACGCGAGCCACAAATCATCTGAATTCTGTTTTATTGTGGGACTTTAAACAGCTAACTTTAAGCTTTGGACAGGTGGAAGGCATTCACCGGTTCCGCTTAGCTTACCAAATTTTTTCAATACAGTTGTGAGAAAACAGGTAAAATAAATAAAAATAACCGGCCAAGTGCGAGTCGGACTAGCACTCCGAGGGTTCCGTACCACAATCTTATATTCACAATAATTATATTTTTTATCATTATAATAATATTTCAATGTCAATTTGTTTAAAATAAGAATAATATTGACAATAAAAGTTAAATAAAATGAAATAAAAATTTTAACATAATATACGAATTAAACAGTCAAATTATAAATGACATTATTGAAAACCAAAAATAATACAATAAGAAAAAAATGAATACTCATCTTAGTCTTGGCACCAAACATCAACGGTAACATTATTTACGTATTCCGACATTGAAGATAGAGTAGCAAATTCTCGACTGCGACGTTGGAAATTGTTGGTAAGCCCACCTTCAAGTGGGATAGATGTCAAGGGCTTACCAATAAATAATAAACAAAGCTGTTCAAGTGCGTGTCGGCCCGATAACGCACACCTACTGTAGGGTTCCGTAATTATTACATTTACCCGTCTGCGCCAGAAGGAGGGTTGTGTTTTTCGAGTATGTATGTATGTACGTATGTTTATTTATTTCTTTGGCACGCTCTGTAGCCTAAACAGCCTGATGAATTTTAAAGTTCGACTTGTCCTTAGATTCGTCTTAATCCCGTTAGTGACATAGGATATTTTTTACCTTACTGACCAAAAATCGAGAAAGGTTAATGCAGTCGGGTTCATTAATTTTTAATTAATCACCAAAGTTATTTATCAAAGGAGACTCGCATTATTTTTTATTGAGAGTACCTACTAAGATCACGTGGTAGCATTGTCGATTAAAGTTACTTGCTCAAAGACTCCTACAATTTGGGGAAAATCAAGGCGAGAGTGAATAGGCATTATTTGAGTTTGCGTGTACCATCCTCGAGAATATCGTCATTTACCATCAGGTGAGGTGTCAGTAGTCAAACTTAATCAACTTTTAATAAAATAAAACCAGTTTAGAAAAGTCATCTGTAAACGTGTTTGGTGACCTTCAACCGTAACCTGATAAAACTACTCTACTTTACAGATCCACATGAAGAAGAAAAAATCCCCCTTTACAATACGAATGCAAGGATTTTTTTTATAATGGATATTTATGTGTGACGAAACTGTGTTGTGTAAAAGTTAAAAAATATGAAAATGAAAATTGTTTATTGGTTAACAAAAATCATTAACTTTTTAAGGCTAAGATCTCCTTCTCCACATGAAGAAAAAAAAATCCCCCTTTACAATACGAATGCAAGGATTTTATTTATAATGGATATTTATGTGTGACGAAACTTGTGTTGCGTAAAAGATAAAAAATATGAAAATGAAAATTGTTTATTGGTTAACAAAAATCATCTACTTTTTAAGGCTAAGATCTCCTTTTAGGTAAAAAAAAATACTTGTGTTAGGAAATCTCATTCTTCCATCGCTTAGTCTATGGTATATATAAATATATATATATATATATATATATATATCAAAGTTAAATTACGTTGTGACATTCTATGACGCACGAACTGAAGGGACATCTATCACAGAACGATCTTCCATGGGTTCGTCATATGTACTGCGGAATCCTCAACACTAACTATTGCGAACACATTTTCAGGTGGAGATTATCTTCCACGGAGCAGCGACAGTTCGCTTCGACGAGTCCATCAAGGTGGCTGTGGAGATCAATGTGAGGGGCTCCCGAGAGATGCTGCTGCTGGCCAGAGCTTGCACCAAGCTAAAGGCTATGGTCCATGTTTCTACTGCTTATAGGTGAGGAGATGATTTTAAATGATTTACGGTTAATGATGAACGGAACCAATATGAGATATTAGTGTCTATTGTGTGTATCTAGCGGCTTTGCCTCTCGTATATCTACCAGATACGCTAAGACTACCACGTTTATGATATAGCGTCCCCAGTATCTAGGGACATTCCCTCTCGTATATCTACCAGATACGCTAAGACTACCACGTTTATGATATAGCGTCCCCAGTATCTAGGGACATTCCCTCTCGTATATCTACCAGATACGCTAAGATTACCACGTTTATGATATAGCGTCCCCAGTATCTAGGGACATTCCCTCTCGTATATCTACCAGATACGCTAAGACTACCACGTTTATGATATAGCGTCCCCAGTATCTAGGGACATTCCCTCTCGTATATCTACCAGATACGCTAAGACTACCACGTTTATGATATAGCGTCCCCAGTATCTAGGGACATTCCCTCTCGTATATCTACCAGATACGCTAAGACTACCACGTTTGATATAGCGTCCCCAGTATCTAGGGACATTCCCTCTCGTATATCTACCAGATACGCTAAGACTACCACGTTTATGATATAGCGTCCCCAGTATCTAGGGACATTCCCTCTCGTATATCTACCAGATACGCTAAGACTACCACGTTTATGATATAGCGTCCCCAGTATCTAGGGACATTCCCTCTCGTATATCTACCAGATACGTTAAGACTACCACGTTTATGATATAGCGTCCCCAGTATCTAGGGACATTCCCTCTCGTATATCTACCAGATACGCTAAGACTACCACGTTTATGATATAGCGTCCCCAGTATCTAGGGACATTCCCTCTCGTATATCTACCAGATACGCTAAGACTACCACGTTTATGATATAGCGTCCCCAGTATCTAGGGACATTCCCTCTCGTATATCTACCAGATACGCTAAGACTACCACGTTTATGATATAGCGTCCCCAGTATCTAGGGACATTCCCTCTCGTATATCTACCAGATACGCTAAGACTACCACGTTTATGATATAGCGTCCCCAGTATCTAGGGACATTCCCTCTCGTATATCTACCAGATACGCTAAGACTACCACGTTTATGATATAGCGTCCCCAGTATCTAGGGACATTCCCTCTCGTATATCTACCAGATACGCTAAGACTACCACGTTTATGATATAGCGTCCCCAGTATCTAGGGACATTCCCTCTCGTATATCTACCAGATACGCTAAGACTACCACGTTTATGATATAGCGTCCCCAGTATCTAGGGACATTCCCTCTCGTATATCTACCAGATACGCTAAACTGCCAGGTTTATGATATAGCGTCCACACTCACCGACAGCAAGGTCATATAGTATCTAGGGACATGCCCTCTCGCACATCTACCAGATACGCTAGACTGCCAGGTTTATGATATTATCTAGGACAATGAGATATGAGATATGATATTATCTAGGTTTAGTATCTAGGGACAATGAGATGGTAGGAACTGAGTGTTCCCACTTGATGAGAGCAAAGAGAAATATCTCTGCCAGACGAGGTGGTATGCCTGGGATCCGGCCATGGACCACCCGTGTATATTATATGCTTTGAAGCAAAGAAATGTTAATACCGCGTTCTGGATGTTGATACACAGTTTATGCTTTCGTCGCTTGTTTTAAGGTTTTCTTTTAGTCGAAGGCGGTTTATCCATTCATGTAATTTATGTTGACGGAACATCGCCGGTGCCATCTTCTGTCGAGGCGTAGATTGAACCTCTGTGGCTGGTACTGCTGCTGCAGGTGTCGCTACAATGTTTTATATCTCCAGAGGGAGATTCTGATGTGTCATATACATGACCCCATGTGGAGTGTGCCGTCCGAAAAACTCCTTCCTCGTAGTTTGCTGAAGTGAAAGTGAAACAAATATGGTTTAATTTTCATGCAGTTTATGCAGGCGAGATCGCAGCCAAAGACTTTGGGTCATTTTACAGTAAAATTTATAATTTATTTAAAATTTTCGTAAACTGTCTTGACGTGTTCAATTTTGGGGAGAGGGCTGAGATCATGACACCTGCGATGCCAGTCCAACCCATACAAGTGATAACCGTGTTTATGTCACTTAACATGCGTGATCGACTCAACCAGGCAAGTCGTACTAAGCTGCGACCGCTTCTTATTTTCGACATTTTCTTGTACTGTTGGGTAAAACTGACACGGGAGTCCATTTTTCCGAAGATTAACATCACTTTACAATTCGCCGTGTATAAGATGCAGACAAATGGCGGTCATTTGCGCTGGTGGGAAGCACGCTGGTGTAACGTGTGTTGCGCGGGGGGCTGGTGTCAGTTGGCGCGCGCGACCCCAGCGTCCCGTACTTCGATTGAGACCTGAAAATAAGGCGCTGTGCACTGTTCAACTTTGATGCCGCGGTCTATATCAACATACCATATTGAGTCTCAGATTGCTCTCCCCGACGGGACTGCTACAATGCGCCTGATGGGAAAATATAGATAAATGTGCTTTATTGCATACCACATTGAACAAGAGACAATTTAACTAAAATAACTTCGAAAAACCATAAAAAACTTTTAGGTAGGTACGTTTTAAATATTGCATAGTTACGCGATATACATAAGCATGCAAAAATTCAGCTCAATCGGAAACCGGGACGTGGGTCAAATTTAACTTGAAAGACAACAATTACAGACACCGGGACAGATGAAACTAAATAAAAGCTTGTAATAAAATGTACAGCCACGCCTGTGACTAATATACTTTCTCGCTAAGCCTTCTTCGTCTGTCTTAGTCGGGCATAAACAAATCAACAATGAACATCGATCATCATCATATCAGCTCATATACGTCCCCACCGAGGGGCTCGAGCCTACCATGAATTAGGGCGATCGGGCGTTAGTCGACCACGCGGGCCCAGTGCGGGTTGGTCGACTTCATACACAACTTGCGAGTTTCTCCGCAGGTATGTGCAGGTTTCCACACGATGTTTTCCTTCACCGTAAGAGCGTCGGATAAAAGTACATATGAAATCTAAATTCGAAATCACATTGGTACGTGGCAGGATTCGAACCACGACCTCCCGGACAGGAGGCGGCGGCCCTAGCTGTTACGCCACCGACGGGCATAAACAAATCAACAATAAACATTACTTTTACATATATTTAGTAGCAGATAACAGAGGTGTATCAGACTTGATGAAATATTTACAAATAATTTGGGTTTTTTGTTTTTAATCCACAATGATAGTGTGACGATGATGCCGAAGATGGAAGCGGAGCCAAATTCTCCAACGCAACGGAGATCTCGCTATCCTATCTTCAAGCCGGAACACTTCAATTCTGTTAACACTGATGTTTGGTGGCAAGACTTAGATAAGATGGTGGTAGCTAGCCAGGCGGGCTATGTTTGTATGGGAGGTACGTTATTCAGGAATTTCCTGGAATAATAAACTACCCAATATAGTAGCAGGTCTAACTTTTAGTTAAAATGAAATGAAATGATATATTTATTTAAACATTAAACATGGTAAAATAAAATGTGAGCTTCTACAATATAAAGTTTCTCATGTTGTTGCCTAAGAGAAGCAAGCAAAATTATGCACATATTTTTAATAACATTATTATCACACCAAAATATTTATAGATGTCAAAATGTCAAATCATGTTCTATATTATTAATCGTATTTGTCAAACGTAAACTAATAATTAATTTAAATAGAAGATCGGTTAAGGAATAAGATAATATATAGAATCATGTCATTAATTAAATTTATTAATTCTCAAAGTTTCATTAAAATTGTTAGAGCCATTTTTGACAAAAGTAACAACAAACTGGGTTCCGTACAGCAAACTACGGCGGGAAGCAGATCATATAAAGTTATAATTACGTACAGAGTTTCATAAAAGTTGTTAAGCCATTTTTGAGAAATAAAATAAAATGTTATTTTTATACCATCGTGGCAACGCTAAAGGAAAGGAAAAAGAAAAAACGGCTGGAGATAAAAAAGTAATATATAAGGTCTAACAAAATTAGCTGAAACCATTTTAACTGGGGCTTCTACCCATTAAACTGAACAACTTTCCCCATGAAACCCATAGTCAAATCTCAAAAAAAATGTTGAACTTCCCATACTAAGTTGGCTGATCAGCTGATCGAGTTAGTATGGGAGAGCCAATTTTTTTTTTGCGATTTAACTATGGGTTCCATGGGGAAAGTTGTTCAATTTCATAGGTAGAAGCACCAGTTAAAATGGTTTCAGCTAATTTTGTAACACCTTATATATCTCTATCCCAATTTTGATGAGAAAATTACAAATAATTTGGGCTGTATGCGAGGTACCTTCTTCAGATTTTTCTTGGAATCATAAAAACTAACATCCCCCCCCGCCTGCAGCAAGGAGTACGTTATGGGGTAAACAAAACATTGCACACTTTCACATTCTTTCCACTGATTGCCTTTGATGACTAAATCTCTAACACCACGCAATTTATGGCGAAATTAAGCTACGGCTTATGCGCGCAACATGTAACACTTACATAAAATAGGTATGTACAAATGTGATAGACCTAGATCAAGATAAGATAAGTTGCGAAACTAATGTCTTCATCAGGTGTTATTACAATACTAATTATCTCTGATGTAACTGATAACTCAGTAGTGCAACAGGTGTAGTTATCTGATGATCAGTTTTAAGCTTGTTTTTCTTTACGTATAGTTATTAATTACTTAGGGGTGGACTGATTTCCGTAACTAGGCGATTACTACGCCCTTTTTTCTTGGCAGAACTAGGCCTACCCAGGTATTCCTGGAAGTTCAGTGGTGACTTCAGATCGCTGACAACTTCCTAGCGACCTCAGTTCACCACCACCAGGTTCACGACCCTGTAGAGTGTTAAGTTCTAAAGGCCGATTTACACGCAGTTTAGTTAAGTAGCTTGATCGAATTAGAATTTCAGATGGTAAGTAAAAAAGTTGCATCCACACGTACAGGTGAGTTCATTTAGTTTCTAAAGAGTTTGAGGATGTGACAGATGGAACTAATTGATTTTTCAATGGCATCACTAATTTGCTGTCAACGGATTGCTGCGTAGTGGTTGTCGCTTTTTACAAATAAAATTGAATTTCTCAATTATTTTCGCTAAATTGACTACTTAAGAATGAATAATAAATAAGCGCCCTCATTTTCTCCAAACTCTTTTCTGCCAGGCTGTATGAACTGTTCTAACTTTATACAGTTGTACAGACTTGTGTTGGACTGTCCGAAAAAATACATCATTCTGTTCTCTGTACTTAATCGTCAAGTTACTTACTACTTAACCGGCAAATCCCCACCTAAACGACGATTCGAACTTAACTCACCAAAACCGCAAGTTAAGGCTATAGGCATTGATTGGAACAGTTGTCTCTGTTTTTTTTCTTTACGTGTAAAGAGTAAAGAAAATAACCACACGTTTGCCCTTTTTAATGTTTTTTCGTTTAATTTCAATTTTCTGAATGAAAATATAAAAAATAGTAAAATCTCTCACTTTGTATTATCAGAACAAATATGTTTGTATATTTTTTTAAATTTATACTTCAAAATATTAGTCTTATCTAGAGTTGAAAGTAACGGCTTAGACCTATCTTTGGGATTTTTTCTATAGAGCCAAAACTGCTCAATCGTGTTTCTAATAGCTTTTGACTTTATGGAACATCATCAACTATAAGGGAATTTTTTTTCCACTTTGGGTTTTCTATCGTTTAGGAGTAATTGACGTCAAAAATAACGAAAATCTGTAATATTACCACCTTAACTCGCTACTTCAACTAAACTGCGTGTAAATCAACCTTGACGTCCTTAACCATAAATCCTCGAAGAACGAAGGAGTTTAACTAATGTACATACATAACTTGAAGTACATACATACAGGTGTATTTTTTTTTCCTTCCGACAGACGCACGTTGAGGAGTTGGGGCTCTATGAAGTGGTAGTTTCCATGCTTTTCCATTCCCTGTTTTGGTGTCAATTTCCAACTCATGGAAATTGACACCAAAACAGGGAAAAATCGACTGTGTACGATCAAACCCCTTTTCGATCTTGACCCGTTGAGATGTATTAAATATCGTTAGTAAAAGCCGTAAATCCGTGATAGTATGCGGCGATTTCAATGTTGATTTGTTGGAAAAAAAGTCCTTGACGACTCGAATTACTTGTCTGTTCAAGTCATTTGATTTAAATTATGTATTTCTGGAACCCACAAGAATATAGATAACATATTTTGTAATTGCTGTTATTTAAATAAAAAGGTTTTTCATTGCTTGAGGTCAGATCACAGCGGAGTAATGGCTAGCTTTCCCGTAAGTATTTCTGCAGAACACATAAAAATTCAAACGAGACCGGTCACTGCTAATCGAATAGAAAAGTTTAAAACAGTGCTAGATGAAAAACTGCCCATACCAGATTTTGATAATGAAGTGCAAGCCAACAGTTTTTACAATGATTTTTTTACAGTACTGGATAGGGAATTCCAAAGTATATTTAAGTCTAAATCCACAATCAGTAACATCAAATTTAAATTCAGTGAATGGGCTACTATAGGTTTATACAAAAGTCGCAAAACTTTGTTTGACCTTTATGACAAAAAAACTTACACTTTTGATGAGAACTGTCTGTGTCTGTATTCTGTTATTGTGTTTATACTATTTGTCTGTGTGAACATGGAATGTGTTCCCCTAGTGTTGAAATGGAACCAATTATTTTTTGGACTTCTATGTTTACGAGTGTTTCCAGAACACAATACTTTTTGCTGTTGTAGCGAAATTAATTTATATAAATATCCAAATAAAAAAAGCATGCGCTCTAGTGCAAAATACACATTGTCTTCTAAGACACATTGATTGTGGACGCGGAATTCGTTTCAAACAAGCTCCAACGCGTCGAGCACTGCAGCAAAAGTTGCCTATTGTATCGGTGTTCTACAGGTTTTTTTTTTTTTTTTCTACAGGATTCATTTCGAAGTTTATGCCTAAGAATTGGCCCCCCCTCCATGATGACGTGTGTTTGCATACCTTTTATTGGTATCCACCTACTTATACGATTCGCTTCGGCCGCGCTGCAGATTTCCGAAGATAAAACTAATTACTGATCTTATTAGCTAATGAAATCGTCTGCCTATGCATGTCAATGTAAACAAGATTCCAGTATTCCAGTATTTTTTTTTGCAAACTCCGGTGTCAGGTGTCAATGTTTGTATGAAACCTGACACCGAAAGAGTTTAGGAACCTTCACCCTGAAAAAAAAAATGGAATTTGACATAGTTTAAAACAATATAGGTACAGTTATTACGTCATATATTACGTCATACTTTTTCTACGTAAATTCGACATCCGATTCGGGTGGCCGCGCGCTTGATGGTATTTGTTATTATATTAATTTCAATCTGATACCTCCACGCGTTCCTGGGTTCGGAAAAGAGTTCTACACAGACAGACAAACAAACAGATTGACTTACAGACAGGTAGACGGACAACGAAGTAATCTTATAAAAGTTCGTTTTTCCCTTTTATTATGTACGGAACTCAAAAAATCTTAAGCAGTTGGTCAAGTTCCATGACAAACGAAATTTAAGAGCTCGTAAGTATACTAAGATATACACAATCTTTATGGTACGTATTTTATTGACACTGACAGCTCTAAGTTAAATAATATGCTTTGCTTGTTTTCATTTTGAAGCACCCATTTTTTAGGTATAGTTTTTATGCCAGTTCGATACCAGTATGATGTAACACATATACAATGTGATCAAGTTTTAGATAAGATAAAATACATACTCTTTTCAATACAGTTGCTCGAAAAGTGGTCCTTTATATGCCAGTCTAGTGTGCGCAAAATTAATTTTACCGCTTCTGTTCTTTTACTTTACCACTTTTTTTTAATTTCTAGCTCGGAGGAATAAGACTTTTCTAGCAAATAAAATATATATTAACCAAAGATACAGAATCTTCTTTAAGACTTTTAAAAGGAGAATTTTAAAAGAGGTAGGTTGTTCTTCCGTGAGGTTAGTACACAACGCCAGCTGATTAGATTCTCTTTAGGTTATATCTTTGTGATGAAAAGAGAATAAATATGAATGAAGCGCGTAGGTTACACCAAGGAATAGGTCATTTTTTCCAAGCAGGTTTTATAGCTTATAATAATATTATTCTAAGCCTTAATGTAGAGTACTATTATACATACTTTGATTGTAGCCTATTTATGATACTTAAAAAAACTTACGCATGCGTACGTGTGCAGCTTATTATATGGCGCAATTTTCGTTTAACTAAATTGAGATGTTTGAGTTGCGAAAACGAATAAAATTATGAATAGTTAATATTTATGTAAAAAAAATATACTTATGTGAATGTATAAGAAAAAACAAAGTGACATTACTCCGCGGACGTTTAAAATGAGCCACAAACCGTGTAAAATGAACTTTGGTTGCCGAAACCTTGATAGGTGTATTGTGTTTTTCTTGTACGGTCGTTTTTTATTTTACCGGTTTTCTTACAACTGCATTGAAAAACGTTTTATGGTACATGGGTAATAAAGAAAATAACAAACTCGTGACGATGGTACTCGCTGGTCACTCGTTTGTTATTGTCCTTTTTACCACCCTTGTATCATAAATAACTATTATTGCACAGTTGCACACACTACACAATTAACACGATCTAGACTCGAGCTAGAATCGTTACAACGATGGAAAAGCTTTATTTTAATATTTCCAAATTACGTCATAAGTTTTACACGATCCACTAGTGGAAACCTGGCCCAAGTTACCTCGGCTCTCACCTAGACTCAGTTACTGAGGGATCTGGGTGTTCTCGTTCCAACCCCCTATTTCCGTGATCATATCCTGGAGCTTACAGACTTTTGTTGGTGGCGCTTATCATCAACATCATCATCATATCAGCGAAGGACGTACACTGGTGGACATAGGCCTCCCCCAAGGATTTCCACGACGACCGGTTCTGCGCTACCCGCATCCAGTGGCTTCCCGCCACCGTCAACAGGTCATCGGTCCACCGATTGTCTTTTATTACCCCAATGTTATCAACTTGCTTTACAATTCCTTGGTCGGATCGAACCTGGAATCCAGCGCCTGAATGGAGCCCTCATGAGGCAGTATACACACTGATGATTGTTAAGGTTCAAAGGCGTTTCCTGCTCTTTCTCTCAAAAAAATAAACGGTGTATACCCCACCCCGTTCATGTATCCAACACGGTTTCTGCAAGGCATGCTGGTGTATCATTCATTACTTGGAAACTCTGCGTCTGTATGTGCAAATGTCAACCTCTCGTATAGTGTGGCACAATTAACCGTGCTATCCGAGGCATAGACGACTGCGGTTGCCTGGTGTTGCACTTAGCAACCCGCGGTCACGTGTAGGGCATTTAGATTTACACCTACGGACGTGTGCAGAGAGACCTTTATACACATCTGGAATCAGATGTGCATGTTTCCTTACGATGTTTTCCTTTACCGTTAAAGCGATCTATAATATATAAAAGTAAGTTTCGAAAAACTCATTGGTACATTGGCCGTTCGGATTTGAACCTCCCGGGTTCTTCTAGTTAAGAGGACGGAGTCGTTATCGATTGAGCCACCGACACTATCAAGCGGCAACCGTGTGTCTTAATACTGCGGGTTCCGTTAGATGTCCCTGCTATGACCGCTGCCTCCTGATGACTATTTGTGCCCGAGCGGCGCACCCGGCTGCGCGGCAGTAGCGTGCGTCTGTTGTTTTTTCGATAAAGTTACTAAATTTAATTTTAGTGTCGTTCATGTTTTTTCATACAAAACTAATTCAGGCCATTTTTTGTTCATTTATAATTCGTAATTTAAAAAACGAAACGTATAAGCCTGGCTTTTGTTCTGACTGACTGACCTATCAAAAATTGGTCGAAATCGGTTAACATTTAAGAGGTGAAAATCGTTAACGCCGTTTGTATGAAAAGTCGCAGCTTCACAATCCTCTTATGAAAGAGAGCCGCCTCGCTGCTGAACCGTGTCCTTGGCGGCACCAACGCCATCCTCAGAGATGCGCGTGCGCGTTGTGGCTAGCCGACCCGACTGCCCTATATTGTGGCCATTGGCACGGCTGCATGTTCATTAATTATATTTTTTTGTAACCCTACTAACCCAAATGTCTTTATAATATTTTATTGTACTATCACTCTATGGAATAAGTTGTCCGAAATAAATATTTTGATTTGATTTGATTTGATAAGCCTTAACGTGCTTAGCAAGTCGTGACTTCTTTTTTGACGGATGGCCGGTGATCCTTACTGCATGTACGAGTATGAGATATTTTGCTATGTACTACCTAGATATTTTATTCTGAATTGTATTGTATGAAATAAAATAAATGATGATAATAAAACAAATAATTCAAAAAAAAAACAATGTAAAAACAAAATCTTATGTACCTATAGCGGTATAATTTGGGCGGTCTTATCGCTCAAAGCACTTTTTTCTAAACAACCCGGTGTTTGGAGACAAAAGCATAATAAAAAAAACGTGTGGCACTCGGGGACTGCCGCGGTAAAGCTATTGCATAGCATTTTTATCAACTTATGCAATTATAATTTTTTTATTTTTTATTTATGCAGTATTTACCAGTACCATATAGTCCTTGGGACGCGGGATGTTTATGTAATAAATTAACACTAAGAAAGTTACACCAGTAAAACTGACTAAGTCCTTTTAGTACCGCAAATCGCTAATAGAAGGCACTGTAAATTTTTAGAACGCGGTAACGTTACGTTACGCTCGGCCGAGTTACATGGTAGGCAGAGTGGGGGGTGTTAGATTTTATTTTCGTTATGGAATTTCTTGATTCGGTCGCCGCGCTCAAAGCCCGCGATAAAAGCTATGCAATAGTTAAAAAGAGAGTGCACGAAAATCTAGCTAAATATTCTTCATCATATCAGCTCATATACATACGTCCCTGCACCGAGGGGTTCGAGCCTACCCTGATTTTAGGGCGATCGGACCTTAGTCGACCACGCGATAAACTTGGACCAGTGCGAGTTGGTCGATTTCACACACAACCTTCGAGTTTCTTCGCAGGCGTGAATTCATATGAAATCGAAATTCGAAAACACATTGGTACGTGGCAGGATTCGAACCACGACCTCCCCGATGGGAGGCAGCGGCCCTAACCGTTACGCCACCGATGCTCTCCTAACCGCTTAAAAATGCTTATAAAAATTATGGTAATAGGTATATAGAAGATCATTTGATTTCTCGCTTTTTTTAATACATACTCGATAATCCCTTAGCATCATCTTACCTGATGGTAAGATATAATGATTCCGAAGATCCAAGTGAGCCTATCAGGATTAAAACTAAAGGTATTGGCTGTCTTGTCTTCATACCGGAGCACATCCTGTTAAATAGGTACCTACTTTAACTGTCAGTTTGTGAAGTAAACTTTCGTTTTTCCTTCCAGCAACTGTCCACTGAAAAATATCGAAGAGAAGTTCTACGAGAGCCCGTTGTCTGGTGACAAGCTCATTGACCTGGTGGAAACTATGGACGAGAAGACACTCAACAACATTACTCCTGGGTAAGTCATCAATTCATCATCATCATCATTATCATCTATAGCCTACCATAACGCCATCACATCATCACAGGACCATTCGCGGACTTCAAAATGACGCGCCAGAAAATATGATTAAGGCGGTAATATTACAGATTTTCGTCATTTTTGACGTCAATTACTCCTAAACGATAGAAAACCCAAGGTAAAAAAAATACCCTTATTGTTGATGATATTCCTTAAAGTCAAAAGCTATTAGAAATACGATTGAGCAGTTTTGACCTTTTTACCGTTACTTTCAACTCTAGTTATGACTAATATTTTGAAGTATAAATTAAAAAAAAATACAGCAATATTTGTTATGATGTAATAAAAAGTGAGTAATGTTATTATTTTTTATACTTTCATTGTGGTTTTTGATTGAAACGAAAAACCATTAAAAAAGTGAAAAAGTGTGGTTATTTTCTTTACTCTTTATACGTAAAGAAAAAGACAGAGACAACTGTTCCAACCAATACCTCGCCATAAAAATCATCAAACTCATGGCAAATTTAAAAAAATAAATGAGACATCCGATAGGTTAAGAGCGTGACGATGTGACAACTCTTTGGGTTTTCAATAGACCATAGTTTTGTTAATACAATATATCCCTAAACCAACGGACGACTTCCTAACAAGCTGATAGAAAGGGACCAGTTTTGGCTGTAAAGATCGATTAAATACATTGCTGATTCCGATTGGAAAAAATGGAGTCTGAGAGAATAGGTATTTGAATAGACTGTAACAGCTTTACGCGCTTCCTCACCAATTACAGCAAATAAAGAAAAACAGCAATATAGGTACATAAAATTTAACAAAACAGAATTTCGTAGTCCCCTATTTTCTCCCCCAAAACTTCACCAATAACAATAATGACAATATGTTTTTTTTAAAAGCTTTAGATATGCCTCCATGTTTTTGTTTTCTTAGTAATATGCGTATTTTTGGTGAGTGTCTGAAAATGACGTCACCATTGAGAAATTTTCTTAGTTTATCGTCACTTACCACCAGGTGAGATGTTGTCAAGGGTTTACAAATTGTGAATAAAAAAAATTAAAAAAAAATCATGAAGGCTTCTTCTTCCTATTAAAAGGAGGAAGGGAAAAAACAAAACATAGGGGCATGGCCATAGATAAAGTTAGATATAGGTTTTATGGAAAAAAATATGCTCTAATGTCACCATTATCCAGGGAGGAAACAAGGGACTACGTTTGTATGGAGAAATAGTGCCCGTGTTACCTCTTAAATCCTACAATCGTCATAAAACCATTGCAACAAAATGAAAGCAATATACCCGTACGTTGCACAAGAAGTTCGTTCAACTCAGACGTGACTATCTGCACGTTAGGTACAATGTTTTATTTCCTGTAATAACAATTTGTTACTACACAGCTAAGGCTTTAAGATGCCTCAATCCGAGCAGATTGATACGTGCTAAAATAATATCAAACGTAAGTCTATTTATTTTAAGTTCAAATCAATGCGGGCTTCAACGCTGCTGTTACGTTAAAAACGAACGCCCAATTCTCAATTTTTACATTTTTATTTACTTTTGTATACTTTTAAATAAGTTTAAAAAAATGTGTTCAATTATAATGAAAGGTATCAAAGTCACCGCTTTTTGTGTGTTGGTTTCATTTAACATTAAATATTTGTTTTCTAGAAATTTTGCAATAATGTCAAAAACAGGGTCTACAGTTTATTTTTTTTACATCAAAAGTGTAACATTTTCAAAATTGTATTCAATTAAATCGATTTTTATTACATAAAGTATACTATATATTTTTTCCAAAGTGAAAGCTTTACACAGTCTTTCAATAATTTGAATTGAATATTTTCATTTGACCTATCTTAAGGCCTTAAGAGCGGTCGCCTCTGATTTTCCCTGCGTGGAATCAAGAAAGAGTCTTCCTAGGCATTTGATTGACCAGTGTGCGTCATCGACGACGCAAGTTAACGACGTGTTGCTTACACTAAGCTACGACCACTTCCAGAATAGTTTAATGCAAATATTAAATGTTAACTGTTGGCAGTAGGCGGGGCACATGCTCGTAGAACAGATGGCCGGTGGGGTAGAAAAGTTCTCGAGCGGCGACCGCGCACCGGAAAACGTAGCGTAAGATTCGGTGGTTCGATGACCTGGTAAAGGTCGCGTGAAGCCGCTGGATGTGGGCAGCGCAGAACCGGTCGTCGTGGAAATCCTTGGGGGAGGCCATTGTCCAGCAGTGGACGTCCTTCGGCTCATATGATGATGATAGATAATTGAAGAGCATCGGTGGTGTAATGGTTAGGGGCACTACCTCTTGTCAGGGAGGTCATGGTTCGAACCCCACAACGTACCAATGTGTTTTTGAATATCGATTTCATATGTGCGTTTATTCGAGGCTTTTGTGACCCGTTAACTATATTACTTAATTAATGTTTCCAGATTGATTGGCGAATACCCAAACACGTATGTGTACACGAAGGCGTGTGCTGAGGACATAGTACTGAAATACTCCAAAGGATTACCTGTGGCGATGCTCAGACCCTCCATAGGTAGGTCTAATTGCAACTGATTTATCATCATGTTTGATCAGATCTACTAATATTTTACAGCTAAGAGTGTTATATGTAACAGCTGCAGAAGGATGTTAGTTATTATATCTACTCAATGGTTCTTTGGTATTTAAAAAAAATCATTTATTTTTGCTGCTTTGCGTGTGTCACTTCTGTGTTGCCGAACGAAACTTTGTGATAGTATAGTGAGTATGAGATATGACGAGACGTTAATTAAGAAAATACAGAAATTTTTGTATAGTAGCTATTAACTCATCATACTTTACAACTTTTCTTGAAATATCTACTATTGATACCCAGCATTACTTAGATTTTTTTTTTAAAAATTCAAACAAATCGATCAGCTGATTGACCGATTTTGTGCATTTTTTTTTATAAAGGCTCAAACTTTTTTAAAGAATTGACTGGGTTCAGTGTGATGAGTAGTTAAGCCCTAGCTCACGGCTCCAACACCAATTTTGTTACATCCCTGTATATGGCATGAAGTACCTAACTAACTAAACATTTATTTTTATTATCACTTGCAGTAATTGGAACAGCGAAAGAACCTATTGCAGGATGGATAGACAATATCTATGGACCTACTGGCGTGAGTGTATTTTTGTTTTATTTTATAGTAAGTAGCTATAATAGGTGATAGACAGGAACTTCAAACTTCAGCGCTCTCCATCCGATACTTTAAGTCTGCCGAACACCACCCCAACCCGCTACTCGTAAACGCCGCCGTTTACGAGCTACCCGCGAACCCCATTCGCGGATTCCGACGCCCCAGACATGTACACACTGACCCCGACGACCCGACCACGCTAGCCGTAGCTGCCCTGACCCCGCCCCCTAACCCACAGAGAAACACTGCACCGACATTCTGCCCTCGCCGGCGAGGGCGGCGTCCCCCCGCTTCTGGCGCTTACCAGCGCTACCGGCATATACCAGGCCGCTTCTCTCCGATCCTCCCACGTCCAAGCAACGACCTAAGCCGAGGTCCGTGCCCACCTGGGCGCCCTTAGGCAGTTGCATCTTTTTGCTTTGCACTAGGTTGAGTGCCTTCCGTACTCGCCTCCCCTGCCCGGTGAAGTTGTAAAGGCGCCAATGGCCAACAACAAGCTTGTCCTTTCGAAAAAAAAAAAAAACTTCAGCGCAATGAGTAATAGCAGGATAGATAGAGATTGTATATGGACCCACTGGTGTTAGTGTATTTTTGCTTAATATGATAGTTAAGTACTTAAGTACGTTGATAGGCACGGACTTCAAAATCCCAAACTCCAACAACGCAGTGAGTCATAGCAGAAAGGATATACCTACAATGTCTATGGACCGACTGGCGTGAAAACTATTTGAACACTATTTGAGCTTGGGTGTCACATCCTGGGATGCGTCGGGTCTTACCATTAGGTGAGATGCAGTCAAACGCATTTAATTTCTTATAAATAAATATAGTTAAAAAATAAATAAAAAACAGGTTTTAAACACATCGAACTAAAAAGTGAAAAATAATTCTTAATATAAGCTGAAAAAAATAATGAACGAAAAATACTAGTATTATGTGAGTATTATTGTGAAAAAAGCGTGGGTTGCTTGATACCTATACGAAAAATATGGCACAAAGCGCCCCACGATTTTTTCACAATAATAATAGTATTTTTCGTTCATTATTGTTTTCAGCTTAGGTATATTAAGAATTATTTTTCACTTTTTAGTTCAGGACAATGAGATAAACTTATGAAATTATTGTATTGTCACTGATTCTTGATAAATGTACAAAGTTTGAATTTAATCTGTCCGTTTAAAGTGTAAATCTTTATTCTTGGGGTCTTTTCTACAACATCTCTTGAATTTCCAGGTGGTGGTAGGCGCTGGTATTGGGCTACTTCACGTGCTGAACTGCTCACCGAAAGCCCTAGCCGACCTGGTCCCAGGCGATATGGTGGTTAATGCCTGCATAGCCGCCGCGTGGAAAACTGCCAAGGACTATCCTGGAAACCATGAGGACGCTCCTCCGCCAGACTTGGCACCAACTGTCTACAACTATGTGTCATCGGAACAAAAGCCTATAACTTGGGGTGAGCAGTAATTTCATATCTTCCTTATCTATCATACGTGCGCGTGCAATTGCAAGTGCGAGTGCGAGTGGGAGTGGTGAGGGAGTGCGAGTGGGAGTGCCAGTGCGAGTGGGAGTGCCAGTGCGAGTGCGAGTGCCAGTGCGAGTGGAAGTGCCAGTGCCAGTGCGAATGGGAGTGGGAGTGGGAGTGCGAGTGCGAGTGGGATTGCCAGTGCGAGTGGGAGTGTCAGTGCGAGTGCGAGTGCGAGTGCCAGTGCGAGTGGGAGTGCCAGTGCCAGTGCGAGTGGGAGGGGGAGTGGGAGTGGGAGTGGGAGTGGGAGTTTACTGACAGGTTTATTAAAGCCATCTTAATTTCAAAAAATCTAGTTTACCTATATACATTCTCATGAAAGGAATAAATTTTATGTTGCAATAAGATGCAACTTAACATGTTTTTACATTAACCCTGCGGAACATAGTGGGTCTATATGACCCGCCTATGCTTAAGGCCAAATATTCAGATCTAATGACTCCTTTTTAATAAATAATATCTGAATTGTTATTTAAGAGAGTTTAATGACAGGTTAATACAAAGCTTTAATACAAAATCACTTACCACCAGGTGAGATGTTGTCAAGGGTTTACCAATTGTGAATGATTTTATATATACATTCCCATGAAAGAAATAAAATTAATGTTGCAATAAGATGCAACTTAACATGTTTTTATATTAACCCTGCGGAACATAATATAAATATTTTTTTACCAATAAAGTGATTATGATTATTATGATTATTATCATAGTAGGTCTATATGATCCGCCAATGTTTAAGGCCTATATTGAGATTTAATTACTCTTTTTTAATAAGTATTATACGAATTGGTATTTAAGAACTTTTATTGAAATATTTTGAAGTGTATACGAAAAACAAAATACTTACTATATTATTCGCTATCTTCCATCAAGCTCGCAAAATCTCGACCTTTTTCAAGTTCAGATGCGTCTTTTACTCGTCGCTGGCGCATGCCTAGTAAAGCGATGTTAGAAAAGGGTAGGAATATGGTTTATCTACAGCTACTGTAGAAACTGTCAACGTCACATCACAAGCACAAAAGATACAAACATTTCAAATAACCCAACCTGTGTTCCGCCAGGTAAAGGGGATCCTGACAAACTGAAGAGTTCAGCACGATCCCTTGAGGAATCGGCCTAGAGGATCCTATCTGACCAACCCAATTGTTTTTTTTTACAGAACGCTTCATGAAGTACAACGAGGAGTACGGGTTCCAAGTGCCATCCATACAAGCCGTGTACTACTACCTCTTTTTCCTCACCCCCTCCACCTTCCTCTACCACTTCATCTGCCTGACCACGCACTGGATCCCGGCCTACATCGTCGACACCATCGCCACGCTGATCGGGAAGAAGCCTATGTAAGTTTTCTTCATCCCTTAAGTTCATCATCTCATATTACATGGGTGACCTATCCGTCAAAACAGGGTTTTAAGTGAAACACTTTAATAAAATTTATGATTGTTAATGAAAAAGATATCTATCGCTAGGTACCTACTACATAAAACAAGAAAGAGTGCGGTAAACATTATGAAGACATCATAAAATGCTCTAAAATTTAATAAAAAATACCGAATAGCAATTTTGTGACAGAGAAATTTTGCCATAATTGAAAGCTAAACAAGATAGCCATCATTATACCCATTTTTTTCTTTTCTATGTTATACTTCATCTCTTTGTCCAGCAATGGGAACCAATCTTATTTAGAACCTATAAACGTTAGCCATCGTTTTATCACATAGCGCTAGATCCAGTAAAGGCGTCGACCCTTAAGAAGTTTTTTTGATTTTTTAAATCCTCAATTGATAAGCCCTTGGCATCATCTCACCTGATGGTAAGTGATGATGATGCCGAAGATGGAAGTGGGCTTACCAAGATTTCCCAACGCAATGGGGATCTGGCTATAAAACACGATCTTATCTTCAAGCCGGAACACATCAATGCTGTTAACACTGATGTTTGGAGGCAAGACTTAGATAAGATAGTGGTAGCTAGCCAGGCGGGCTATGAAAATGCCCTACCACCAACCAAACTGAGTCTTACTAAGTTGACCCCGCTGGGAATCGAACATGCGACCTCCATTCCGCAATATCTACATCGACTGGTTTTACGTTGTCCGCATCCAGCAGCTTTCCGCGAAGCAAAACGCAAAAGAAGACAACATTTGAGCAGCTTTCCTAAATAATTCTCAACTCGCATAAAAAATTAAATTTCACATTTTTTTTATCGTTAAATGGGGCAAAATGGTAACGGCCCACCTGATGGAAGGTGGCTAGCGCCGCCGCCGCCGCCTATAACTCGTCACATACATTTGGTCAGCTGAGTGGTTAACTTTGTCATAGTATACATATTAGTACCAACAACATACAACAGGGACACTCACTATGCCGCTCTCTAGATTCCGACCACTCCCCCTTGTCACCTAGATTGAAACAGATTGGTTATAGTTTGGTTCTCGAATGTACAGGATTTCGACTTGATTTTGTTTGCTCCATCATTTTTTTTAAGAAATGTCATTTCACGATCGTTGTATGCAGTGTCCGGGGTGTTTTTGAGAATTCAACATTATGTTCTGGAACCGTGACTGAACAAGAACTTTCCATATTTTTTTTTTTACGATTATAGTAAGTAGTAGTCCCTAAGGGTAAGGAAGTATATTTTACAAAGTGACGCGCTTCAATCTTAGGTATTGAGTTGTGCTACTACATGCGCACGGCTCACAGATAAGGTAGGTAGGAATTAAGTGCCACAACCCCCCAATTATTAGCTTTGTATGCACTTCCAACACATCAACTATTAGAGTTGATGTCTAATCATTTAATTAGTATATAAGTTAACTATAATTATGTTTAATTATTTTTTAATGAACAAGTTTATTTATTTATGTAAATAATAATTTATACTAAAAATAATATCACACTTATTACAATACCTAAAACACATTAAACAAAACTCCTAAAATACCTAAAATGAAATACCTAAAATAACCCTTCCTTACATTTCCACGCTGTATGACTAGACAGCCTCTGCACCAGGAACGATCCGGAGCGGGAGTCAAAGCCCCTCTGCACTAGGCGACGCCCTGTCTCCCTCACAAATCGACGCGCCTCCACACACCAGCTCCCCGCTGTCTCCCTCACAAATGCATTAAATAAATATTGGTCTTGAAGTGTGGTATACTTATCCTCCTTTTTAATTGCCGCAAACTCTGCAGTCCCAAGTGGCTAGCGGCGAAAGTACGCAGGTTGCATCCCACTTTAAGCACTTCCCGTTCCGCCACGGCACCAAAGTCAACCTTAGTGTGATATTAATATTAGCATTAATTATTATATAAATAAATAAATAAACTTGTTCTTTATATTTCATTGAATATTCTCTTAGAAATGTTACGCTGATCAGTTGTTCCTTTTTTTTTATAAACTTCGTCTCTCAGTAACTTAACCCACGCCCCGAGCGCTTGCTATATTATTTTCACATTAAAATATGTAAATATAAATATATTTTTCTATCGTTACAGATTAAAGAAAGCCTACACGAAAATTGATAAATTCTCTACTGTGATATCTTACTTCGCGTTAAGAGAATGGAAGTTCCATAACAGCAACACGCAAAATCTGTTTGGCGAACTTTGCGACGCCGACAAACACATCTACGACTTCGACATTGGCTCTGTCGACTGGAGCGACTATTTTTTTAATTACGTCAGAGGCATCAGAGTGTACTTGATCAAGGACCCCATAGACACAATAAATGACGGTAAAAAGAGATATTTGAGGTTGAGATACGTACATTACTTTATATCGAGTGTGCTGGCGTTCATCGTGTTAAGGTTACTTTGGGGTCTTTTTAGGACCATATTTAGATTCTAAAATTGGTGAGTGTTTTAAATTTT
This sequence comes from Coleophora flavipennella, assembly GCA_947284805.1. Lineage (NCBI taxonomy): Eukaryota > Metazoa > Arthropoda > Insecta > Lepidoptera > Coleophoridae > Coleophora > Coleophora flavipennella. The sequence continues at coordinate 2,863,213 of OX369302.1, forward strand.
TTTCTAGGTTTCATTTTAATTTAAATAACCAAGTTTCTACAGGGTTTAACACTTTGATGTCTGTCGAAATCGAAGGGAACGCGGTATTGTAAACCAAAATTTGTGTATTTATTGCTATAATCGACGATTGTACTGATTCAAAGCGTTGAAAATTTAACAAAGTTCAAAAAAGTTGTGACTTATGGTTAGGTACAAGAATAAGTTATGTATTTATTGACTTTTTGATGAAGGGTTAATTTTATAAAATCATAATAACATGGATCTTGACACTATTTTGTTGGCTCGTTTGTTATCTATTGATTTTTTTTATTGTTGACACACAAAACGTAAATTTAGTAGGTAATACACTGACAAGCATTATATAAAAGGCACTAAAGTATATTGAATATTTTCGAAACCACGCTGCATCGCTTCTTAAAGTATAAACCAAAATTTAACATTTTACTAAAAAAATAATTTCGCAAAATTTTGGATTTCAAACGTGTGTGCTACTTAAAACATTAATGGCATTAGGTAAAAATCGGAAAAAATATAAAAAAAAATTTTTGAATAAAATTATCCTTTTATCGTTGCGTAGGCAGACCTCCCACGCGGTGGACCGACGAACTGGTGAAAGTGTGGGCAGCGCAGTGGAAATCCTTGGGGGAGACCTTTGTCCAGCAGTAGACGTCTTTCGGCTGATATGATGATAATGATGATCGAACGACAGTAAAAACGGGTTTAAAACGCTTAAAAACACCAAATAGAAACAAAGCAAAATTAATTTTATACGTTAAGGAAAAACAAAATCTGGACAAAAACAATTGAATATCAAAGTGGATTCATCATCATCAACATATCAGCCGAAAAACGTCCACTGCTGGACATAGGCCTCCCCCAAGGATTTCCACGAAGAACGGTCCTGCGCTACCCACATCCAGCGGCTTCCCGCGACCTTCACCAGGTCATCGGTCCACCGAGTGGAAAGCCTGCCTACGCAACGTTTCCAACGCTACGTTTTTAAGAAATTTTAATTTAATTACGATACGCAAAGGTAAAATGATAATAAAAGTAAGTACGTATTGAAATGTAATCCAAAATTATGAAACGTGTCATTTTTTTTATTGTCTCTGTCCATGACAAACAGGCCAGTATGTTTTTAATGTTTTCAAATTTTTTTTTGACTTTATGAAGCCAACTTGTGTGGTTAAAAAAATATTTAGATTTTTAGGCACTTTGCTTTTTTTCAATTCTCGTTCAAATTTTAACAGTTTATTTTTGTTAATTTATTTTTTTACAGAATTAATTATATAATATCCAAATCTGTGTTGTTTGTTATCAAGCAGCTATTTATAATTTATTAATAGGATGTATTTAAAAAAAAGATTGACATAATAAATAACACTTACTACCTTTTTAAATAATAATTATAACTCGTACATTGTGATAAGTAAAAAATGATATGCTCAGTTTTAGCTTTAAGTAAAACATGACTTTTGTAATAATTTAAATGAAATATGCAGTTGCCATTTATTATTAAGGAATCAATTAAGAAATGTGAACATAAATACATTTATTATTCATTTATTTTAATAAAATGTTATATTCATTTCCCCGGTACTCCCGTTTTGTGATAGGTGGACCATGAGAAAATATTTTTCCCCGTGGTCCACCTAGCAGATACAAAAATTCTTATCATTGAGGGTATCCAAGAGACTCCCATCTTTCATACAAACGTAGTTCAATTTCTTATAATTGAGGGTATTCAAGAGGCTCCAACTTCCATACAAACGTAGTTAAATTTCTTATTAATAAGGGTATCCAAGAGGCTCGAACTTCCATATAAATGTAGTTCAATTTTCAAACGTCACTCCGGGCCCGGATCGAAACCAAACATAGCACATATTGCGAAGACATATTCAGCATGTAAAAAAATGGTGTAGGACCGTCAACTGGGGGTTCTACATGGTTCTACTCATCGTACATACATAACCCAAGGAACCAATAGTCAATTTAAAAAAAATTGGAGCCTCCATACAAAAATGCACAAAATTGAACAATCAGCTGATCGATTTGTGTATGAACAGTTTTTTTTTGGCGATTTCAGTAAAGTCATAGAACAAAAGTTGTTCAGTATGATCAGTAGAAACCCCAGTTAACGGGACCTACACCAATTTTGTTACACTCTGTATAAAATTTGTTTTAGATGTACCTATAAAGGGTGCAAAAAAATTGGTGTAGGATCCGTTTACTAGGGCTTCTACTCATCCTACTGAACAACTTTCCCCAAAGAAACCCATAGTTAATTCGCAAAAAAAATTTGGACGCTCCATACAAAAAGGTCAATCAGCTGATCATTTTGTATGAAGAGTTCAATTTTTTTTCCGATTTCAGCAAACTTGTAGAACAAAAGTTGTTTAGTATGATGAGTAGAAGTTAGAGTAGTTGAGCCCCAGTTAACGGGACCTACACCAATTTTGTTACACCCTGTATAGTCTAAGTATATTAAAATAAAACGGAACGGAATAAGAACGAGTTGAAACTTTTAGTGCACACTAATTGAACCCTTTATTTAGTTGCGTTTAAGTTTATTACGGTAAAGATACAGTTAAGTTTATTACGGTACAGATCGATATATTTGCAAAGAAGGACACACAGCTCAGTGGTACCTGCGTGATTCGGTTGATCACGCAAGTTAGTTGACCAGAAGCACGACCTGAAATTAGGACAAAAATAAATAAAATTCCAACCAAAACAGGTCTCGATTAGGTAACATTCTTCTTATCGGCTCATATACATTCTTCTTATCGGCTCATATACGTTCCCACCGAGGGGCTCAAGCCTACCCTGAATTAGGGCGATCGGGCCTTAGTCGACCACGCGGGCCAAGTGTGGGTTGGTCGACTTCACACAACCTTCGAGTTTCTTCGCAGGCGTGTGCAGGTTTCCTCACGATGTTTTCCTTCACCGTAAGAGCGTCGGATAAACTTACATATGAAATTGAAATTCGAAAACACAGAATTCGAACCAAGCCTCCCCGGACAGGAGGTAGCGGCCGTACACCCAACGGGACCCTATTACTAAGCTTCCGCTGTCTGTCCCACACCGTGTCCCCAGGCATACCACCTCGCCTGGCGGAGATATTTCCCTTTGCTGTCAAGAGTAGAAACACTCCGTGTCCCCAGGCATACCACCTCGCCTGGCGGAGATATCTCCCTTTGCTGTCAAGAGTAGAAACACATCGTGTCCCCAGGCATATCACCTCGCCTGGCGGAGATATCTCCCTTTGCTCTCAAGAGTAGAAACACACCGTGTCCCCAGGCATACCACCTCGCCTGGCGGAGATATCTCCCTTTGCTGTCAAGAGTAGAAACACACCGTGTCCCCAGGCATACCACATCGCCTGGCGGAGATATCGCCCTTTGCTGTTAATAGTAGAAACACAGCGTGTCCCCAGGCATACCACCTCGCCTGGCGGAGATATCTCCCTTTGCTGTTAAGAGTAGAAACACACAGTGTGTCCGTCTGTCAGTAGGCTGTATTATATGAACCGTAATAGGTAGACAGTTGAAATTTTCACAGAATATGTATTTTAGTTGCCGCTATACCAAAAAATACTAAAAATTATAAAACTTTTAAAAAATAAGGGGAGTCTCCATACAAAAAAGGTGTTTTTTTATAGGTTTTTAGAAGTATATTTGATTTAGCTCTATCGTAAAAAAATTAAACATACAAGCATTAAACTTGGTGTAATTATAGAACTAACACTATAGTAAAACAAAAAATACTAGAAATCGGCCAAGTGTGAGTCGCACTCGTGTTAAGAAGTCCGAACTGAATGACAAAAAAATCATATTTTAGTAGCTCTCGTTGATGTCTTTTGTTTGTAATGTGAATAGGTATCATTGTTATTATACTATGTAATTGTGTGGAGAGGTGTGGTGATACGGAACCCTCGGAGTACTAGGTTGACTCGCACTTGGCCGTTTCTTTTTATATTATAAGCATAAGAAAATAAACGCTATCTATACTAAAGCTAGCTATATACCCAGGCTTACAATTCTTACAAAATGTGTAACAGCCAAGTCACTCGTTTTCTTTCATTCACTTAGTCTTGGCTCTGTTACATCTCACTACTTTTTATTACCCACGACGTGAGCGGTTGTTTGTTTGTTTGTGTGTGCCAACGAATGTTTCCATTAATCTCGAAAAATCCTGGGACGATTTCGTTGCGGTTTTTTGCATTTGAAAAGTATGATTTCAGAGCAGGTTCTTAGACTTGTTTTAAAGCGGTAGACCACCTGGGAGCGCTGAAGCAGCCAAGATCGTTGGCGCTAATGTTGCCATTTATCTTGAAAATACTGGGCTGATTTCATTTAAAAAATATCATTTTAGAGCAGGTACTTAGACATTTTTTATGGCGGTAGACTACCAGGAAGCGCTGCAGCAGCCAAGCTCGTTGGCGCTAATGTTGACATTTATCTCGAAAACTACTGGGCTGATTTTATTGAGGTTTTTTTCTTTTAAAAAGTATCATTTTAGAGCAGGTTCTTGGACATGTTTTACAGCGGTAGACCACCAGGGAGCGCTGAAGCAGCCAAGATTGTTGGCGCTAATGTTGCCATTTATCTCGAAAACTACTGGCACAGATGAGATACTAGTTACTTCGTAACAGATACTGCACTTACTTATAAAACAAAAATACCTACGCATTTATTAACCTACTCGTTCCCACTGTCCGGCAATACACGGAAACATGGGTATTAAGGCGCTCGACTTAGCGGTCATAACTGCGTACACGGGCGGCGCGCAAATCGCGGCAGCGACTGTAAAGCGTTTTAGCGCCAGGGTTGATTCATGAAAATGAAAATAAAAGTTTTACAAGTGATGGTTTTTATTTATTTGATTAGTTTAAGTAACAGTATACTAGTAGATCGCACTTACAAGAAAGGGTACCCAACTGTCCGACTCCGATTTGATTTATTTTGATATATGTTATAGAGTAGTCTAAAATAACGGACACGTATTTTTTTAAGCTGCCCAAACTCAACCTGTTGTTGTATATTTTTTTATATACAAACTCATTTTTTATATAAAAAAAGTTGTTTCTAGTGAAATGACAATACACGTCCCCATTCTTTATTCATGTTCTCCAACATATAACGAAACCAGTATTAATTATCAATTTTTTTGAACAAATCTCTTCTTAGAAATTAGAAGGTTTGGTCAATTTTCAGTACTTTGAAGGCCATTTTCTCCTAACAGGTTGAGTTTGGGCAGCTAAAAAAAATACGTGTCCGTTATTTTAGACTACTCTATAACGTAAATCAAAATAAATCAAATCGGAGTCGGACAGTTGGGTACCCTTCCTTGTTAGAAGGTGCGCCAGTTTAAAACGAATTACAAGTTACCTTTCATTTTAGTTTGGTTAAAAAATGCGCGGTTATACTCGCTAAGTAAATTCTGATTGACGCGTTCTGATTGCGACCCGATAGTATTTTTTAAATCCAAAATTGATAAGCCCTTACTTAGGATCATCTCACCTGATGGTAAGTGACGATGATGCCGAAGATAGAAGCGGGCTTACCAAGATTCCCCAACGCAATGGCGATCTGGCTATCTTATCTTCAAGCCGGAACACATCAATGCTGTTAACACTGATGTGTGGCGGCAAGACTTAGATAAGATGGTGGTAGCTAGCCAGACTTAAACGCCCTACCACCAACCAAACCGGACTCTTACAAAGTTGACCCCCCCGGGAATCGAACCCGCGATCTCCTGGTGTGCAGAGAATGGTCTAACCATTACGGCACGGAGGCGGTTAACATTTTCTTAACTTAGCTGTTTTTATCGGTACGTCGATGATTTTTAAGGTTTTTTAGTCAAACTAAGAACCTTTATAGTTTCGCCATGTCCGTCAATAAATGATTAGTTAACAAAATAATATTTAGTTTTAAGAAATGAGGAGATCCGTAGAAGAACTAAAGTAACCTAAACATAAGTGGCATAGGCAGGCCTTCCACTTGGTGAACCGACGACCTAGTGAAGGTCGCAGGCAGCCGCTAGATGCGGGCAGCTCAGGACCGGTCGGTATGAAAATCCTTAGGAAGGCCTTTGTCCTGGACGTCTTTCAGCTGATATGATGATGATAAAATTCTCTTTAAATAACTGGCTGGTTGGTTTGTTCGTGTATTATTAGCGAGCGTGACGTATTAGGTCACAATAAAAGTCGTGGTCGACAAGGGCTCTGCCTAGTGTGAGGTCACAACACATACACTTTTCTTTGTAAATAAATTTATTTTCATTTGTATGGCATCTCGAGCCTCTTGGAAACCCTTAAAGGTGGAGCACGATGTCCCAAACATGCCAGTCACTCTCGCCTTAATGATCCCCATATTACAAGTCGAAAAGCAAAACGCTTCGGTTTGACCATAGATACAGGTAGAAACTTCTTACTCCGACAGTGTTGGTTTTAATTTTATTATCTACTAGTTTTTGCCTGCGGGTTCGCCCTCCTAGAAAGTTTTTATGACTGTAATCGTGGGTGCATCGTTCGAATCGTGAGATATGTGGGCTTGGTTGTATATAAGCGCCTCTACAGGTGTGAAAGCAAATTGGTGTAGACCTGTTAACTGGAGTTTCGGCTCATCATACTGAACAGCTTTCCCCAAGGAACCCGTAGTCAATTCGCAAAAAAAACTTAGACCCTCCATAAACAATACGCAATAAATTCCATCTTCGGCAACATCGTCACTTATCACCAGGTGAGATGTTGTCAAGGGTTTACCAATTGTGAATAAAAAAAAAAGAAAAAAAAGTGGTCATTCAGCTGGTTGATATGTATGAAGAGTAAAATTTTTTGTGATTTCATTAAAGTCGGAACAAGAGAATAGAATAGAATAGAAGAAGTTAACTGAGACACCAGACACACATACACCTTCTCTGTATATATTTCACCGTAAGATTGTAAATTCCGTTAGATTATCATCTAACGGGATTTATCTCGCGAGATTGTGAACTGTCGAAAGTTTGTGAACTGTAACATATTGTTTACAATTTCACTAGTGACATTACAATAACACTAAGCGAAGTGAAAAACACTAAATAAATGAGCCCGCTTACCATCAGGTGAGATCATGCCAAGGCCTTACTAATTGTGCATAAAAAAATAATCGCAAAATGACATTTAAAGCCAAATCTAAGTGCATACAAAATCCCATAGAAAAAACTACTTTTAGTTTTCCCTAATTTTAAAAATTTCCGCAACTTCTTAATTATTATTTTTTGCCTTGAAACCTTATTTGGAGTATTACTGATATTAAAAAAATGCCTTTTCGGTCTAGTCGTTCCCGAGTGGTGCGCTTACTAACGAACAGTATAGTTTTTATTTACATAGATGTTCATAGACATAGACACGCAAACAGCATTTTACAACACGAAAATAAATAAGTATCTCTGTCTATTATTTATAGATAAGTATATAAAAGTATTTTTGATAAGTAGGTACGTTAATCTCTTTAAAAAAAAACTAGATTGATTTTACTAATCAATTACGTTGCCACGATGTCAACATTTTCTATCACAAATACAACTAATTTTATAAGAAAATTTAATTTAAACTAAATGTCTTTACACAATCATGACATTATTTTCGTTTTATTTTTTTGTATTGTTACGTTTTTCTTTTAGTGTAGCTGTAAATAATAATCATGATATAGGAGTTGTAAGATCTGGTGTGGATGCTGTAAGTTCTGGGACCGTGGGTCTGAAGTTATATGCTGAGGTCCTGAACAATAGCACCGAAGATTTGGATGTGGAGTTCTCTGCGGAGAAGTGCTGTTTGCAGATAGGGGACAGGGAGGATTGTGATACCATGGATTTAGTTGTTGGATGTACTAAGAATATACGAGCAGGTATTTTTTTAATTTAACACTGCTCAAGATTGCCTAGGGATGTTTTTATATTTTATTTATAAACTTGTTTCTTTAAAAAGCTGTAAAAATAATTAGGACACGTGTAGGGTAGAAATTTTCAAGATAGGCAATTGCTATTTAGCCTTTCAGTTCTTATAAATTTATTTCTCGATAAGTGGTTCTTGTACAAACACACTGTACAAACAAATTGGGTTCTAATGATTTCATACAATCTGTCCAATTTTTCCATGAAAATAAAAAAAAAACAATATTTTTATTGTATGTATGAATCCGTAAAAAAAGACAATGAAATTCATTTAAAATAACTTTTAAGAATAAAAACTCAGTATACTTTTGCTTGTATAAATCTGTATTTATTCACAATATCCAAGCACTAATATTGAAAGTTTCGTCGACTGATTACGTCGAAGTCTAAATACCAACTGACTAGTCCGTGAGCGGCAAACCTCTCTCCCCACTCCCACACAGAGCTGAGTTAATCACCATCGCGTGACAACTGATAGTAAAAAAGCAGTATTGCAAATATAAAGATTGATTTCATCATGACATAACTGAGACGGTAAGTAAAGCGCTTACCTATCTAGAAAGTTTCTACCCTACACATGTCTGTCAGTAATTTTTGTAGATTTTCAAAAAAACATTTTTTAATCAACAAAAAAGGAGGTTCTCAATTTGACTCATATATTTTTAAAATTATAAGTTCATCTTAATGAGAACTTTATACCTAACTTATGCTTATGATTGATTTATTATGACTACCATCGAAGGTCTGATGATGGAGACGGAAGGTTGAAATAAGTAAGTCATCAAAAAATAAGTGGCTATGAATTGATATATTTAAGCTACAAAAAAACTTTGAAACAAAAAAAATTTCGTCATCATCATCATATCAGCCAAGGATTTCCACGACGACCGGTCCTGCGCTGTCTGCATCCAGCGGCTTCTCACGAATTTCACAAGGTCATCGGTCCACCGCGTGGGAGGCCTTCCTACGCTACGTTTTCCGGTGCGCGTTTGCCACTCGAGAACTTTACTGTCCCAACGGCCATCTGTTCTGCGAGCTATGTGCCCTGCCCACTGCCAATTTAGTTTAGCGATTCTAGGAGCTATGTCGGTTACTATGGTTCTCCTACGGATCTCCTTATTTATGATTCAATCACACAGGGAAATTCCGAGCATAGCTCGCTCCATTGCCCTTTAGGTGACCTTGAGTCTTCTTATGAGTATAGTAAGCAAACATATCTCAATTTCGTATGTCATCACTGGCAACACACACTGGTCAAAGACCTTGACACTGCTGTATTTAGGGGCTTGTAGATATTGCGAATTTTCCCGAACGCTGCCGAGCAAAAAATTAAATCGACGAAGAAAGAAAGGAACTGAAAAACAAAAAATTAAAAGAACTTTTTTAGTCTAACTAAGCTCCTACACTATTGTAAATACCCAAATAATTTAGAGTCGGCGCTTATCAAACAAATAAGCAAACGATACAGACGTAACCCCAAAGCAATGGCGAACTAAAATATTTGACTCAAAGACTGGTAAAAGTTAAACCTAGACTAGCTGATGCGCCACGAATGGAACCTTCTTTTTGGGTTCTCCAAATCTTCTCCAGCTGCATGCAACGAATCCTCAAATTCTTTGGTCACACGGTCAGGAGTGGATCAGACAGCTTGGAGAAGCATATCGTCACTGGTCGCATGGACGGAAAGAGGAGTAGAGGAGTAAGAGAGTAATGCCTCTGCGATGGGACGATGCGATAAAATAATTGACCGGGATGACACTGCAGGCTAATATCCACAGAGCTCAAAATCGAGCGGCCTGGAGAGCTGTGGTGGCACGTGCGACCCACGATGGTCACGTCCCTCAGCCATAAGGATACGACAAAGAAGAAGAAGAGAAATCTTTGGTTGCGTCCTCATTGTAGCTTCCTAAACTTTTTGGATCCTTAACTCATCAAGGAATATGACTTCAAGCCCACCCCACCACAACGCACATCCCAGTACACATGCCGACGTCTTGCCTATTAGCACACCCTGGACACTTCATATAAAGGGCCAGAAATGACATTTCAAGAAACGTATGACGGAACAAACAAAATGGCGGCGAAATCCTATACGTCCGACAACCAAGCTGTAACCAATTTGTATCAATCTGGGTGATGAGGGGGTGAGGTTGGAATCTAGAGAGCGTCAGGGAGTGTCCATACTGTATGTTAGTACTAATATACATACTTTGCTATTAGCTTGTACCAACCACCTACGTGTACTAATCCTACTAATATAATAAATGTGAAAGTTTGTATGTATTGATGTATGGATGTTTGTTACCCTTTCACGCAAAAACTACTAAACGTATCTGGATGAAATTTGGTAGGTAGACAGATTAGGACATGGATTAACACATAGGCTACTGTTTTTCACGCTCTTAAGCCGCTTGCGGCTCGGACACTGTGCACCCTCGAAGACAGTCATAGAAACGTTGTCCACGCGGGTAAAGCCGCGCGCAAGAGCTAGTAATATAATAATAATAATATTCAGGGACAAATCACACACTGTCATATGGCCCCAAACCAGGGTTTCCTGTACCTGGGGATACCAGAGACTGATATACGTTCATAAATACGTTTAAATAGGTACCTACATATAGATGTTTAACCCACACAGAGCAAACAAACCTGTTCGTCAAAAGGAAGTTTGCCCTGAGTGGGGATCGAACTCACGACCCTCGGCCCAGCAGATAGCAGCGCTGCCACTGACCAACAGGTCAGTCAAACCTACCTACTTAATGGTTCCTTAAATTCAATTTAGTCAAACTGGCACTTGGAATTAAAAATTTAAGAGATTTTTTTATTAGAGTTCCGTACTTCAAAAGGTTAAAACGGAACCATTATAGGATCACTCGCGTATTGTCTGTCTGTCCACCCATCTGTCACAGCCGATTGGCTCCGAAACTACTTGACCGTTACACATATGTAATTCAGTGATCTGAAGAAGGACGTGTAACGTAAATAAATGAATATTAAATATGGGGGCCACTTTTGAGGGGTAAATAAGAAAAAAAAAGTGTAAACCATTCCGCGTGACATATCAAATAAAAATGTTTGCTGTGAAAATCTCAAATAATATTTTTTTCATTTATTTTAAAATAAATAGTTTTAAAGTTATTTAGGAAAATAGGCGAAAATTGACTCTCCAAAACTACACCTAACACCTTGAAAAAAATACAGTAATATGAGGTTCAATGCATAGATTATAATATGAGAACCTATAAGAAAGTGTTTCCATTCCCACAAGAAAAGTTAAATTTCCAAAGTCCAGTACCAGCAGGCACCTAGTTACTAGAGCTGACACTTGGCCGGTTTTTAAATTTATAATTGGTAAGCCCTGGCATCACTTCACCTGATGGTAAGTAACAACTATGCCGAAGATTGAAGTGGGCTCAACAAGATTCTCCAACGCAATAAGGTCTAGGGAAATTGCTATCTTATTTTCTAACCTGAACACATCAATGTTATTAACATGGTGGTGGGTTTCAAAAATGCCCTTCCGCCAACTAAACAGAGTCTTCCGGGAATCGAACCCACGATCTCCTTGTGTGAAGTTAAGGGACTTATCCATTACGCCACAGAGGCGATTATAGAACAATAAATAAATAGGGTAATCTACTCCAATCTTGCTACTCCCTATTCTTATGTAATTCATCCCCCTAAAACCGAAAACCATTTTTAAAAATCTTAGGGACGAATAAGATGATTAGGGTACCTTTAAAAGGTCACTGCAGCAGATGCCATTAATCATCATCATCATCATCATATCAGCCGAAGGAAGTCCACTGCTGGACATAGGCCTCCCCCAAGGATCTCCACGACGACCGGTTATGCGCTGCCCGCATGCAAAGTTCTCGAGTGGCGACCACGCACCGGAAAGCGTAGTGTAGGCAGGCCTCCCACTCGGTGGACCGATGACCTGGTGAAGGTCGCGGGAAGCCGCTGGATGCGGGCAGCCATTAATACTCGGGCAATATTTTGAATCGGTGTTCAAGGAAGAGGTTCTATTTTAATTTATTTTTTATTCGTTAGACCAATTTTGTTTCCTGGTTGGTTACTACCTTACTGTCATACTAACATTTGACAGCTCAGAGGCAAAGTTCACTGGCTTTACACAGGAGGTCGCGGGTTCGATTCCCGGCGGGGTCAATTGCAAGACTCGGTTTGGTTGGTGGTAGAACATTTTCTAAGCCCGCCTGGCTAGCTACCACCATCTTATCTTAGTCTTGCCGCCAAATATCAATGTTGATATCATTGGTGTGTTCCGGCATGAAGATAAGATAGCCAGTTCCCCATTGCGTTGGGGAATCTTGGTAAGCCCGCTTCCATCTTCGGCAACATTGTCACTTACCACCACGTGAGATGTTGTCAAGGGTTTACCAATTGGGTATGCTAAATTTTTTATAAGCCATGAAAATAAAAAAACCATTTCGAGATATTTTTATTTAAAGCCATATTTTTTCATTTTCCACTCGAAAAAGTAAAAGATTGCGTAAAAAAATCGGAAAAGGACAATAACCTTCATTTGACCTCTATGACGTCAAGAGTTTACAATAAAACCTTATTTCACCACTGAACGGAACGTGCACTCTTACTTGTCATATCAATTACGGACCTTGCATTTGAGGACGAGCTTTCGTCGAGCACTGAAAAAGGCACTATTTATTTATCATCCACCAAAAACTACGTTTGAAACAATCAAATATTATTAGAACGTCATTCAAATTAAATACTTAAATGTGTAAGATATTCATTAGAGGTCCAATTTTTATTGTGGTTCTAAAAACATTTAAACTCTGAAGGCCTTGTCCATACATAGATTATGATATTTGATGACAAGTAAATTTTGACGTTTCGTTGTTGGCTTTGTGATAGTTTCGTTTCGGAAAAGGCAAAGGTTACTAAGACCATACAGCCAGGTCTGACGTATTTAGGCTTCCTTAGCTGTTGGATTTGTAATGCTAGTGCCGGTGCAATGAAAAAACAACAAAATAAAACTACGAATGCGTCTACCACAAATCCCGCCAAAAAACCTTTGGGAATGATTGACTTGAGTGACTTGACAGTTGACGTCAAGGCCTATTCATTTCATCGTCATAGAAATAGGGCTGTTCGTTTCATAGTAATGTGAACCGATGACGTCATCAAGGATTCAAAATTTAAAAAAATATTTAAAAATATCTAGAGGCTTAAAAAATGAAATATTCAAATTAGTTTTTCAAAATGGTCTAAACCATCAGAAAAAAAATTAAAAAAAATACATATTTTTTTTAGCATACCCAATTGTGAATTAAAAAAAAAAATTAAAAAGGAACGGTACAAGGTTGAGCAAAGAATTGAGCAATAACGCACATCACACATACCCACACAAACACACACACAAGAGACAGAGAGAGAGAGAGGGAGAGAGACAACACGTTTGATTGCAATCTCCATTTAGTCACACACAAATGTTACCTATCTACATTGTGGTTTAGTAGTAGAGTTCTCACGATTTGGTGACGTTCATTGCCCATCCAGATCATGTGATCTGACTTCATTGGACTGCTTGTCATTTGAGGTACTTTTATCAACTGTCAAAAACTACATTATGTTCTGAAATTGTTTGTGTTACTGACTTGTGACTCCATTGTTTTAGACGAATAATTAATAATAATAAGTTTAACGATTTAATTTAGTAATTTTAATAAATGTAAAATTTATAATAGATTAAAATATCAAATCAACAGACATCAAACGATTCCATAGCTAAAGGCCGAAATCGTACGCGTAATGCCCCATCTATTCCGAAATGTGGTGGATAATTTTAACAGAAGGATGATCTCACGCCAACGGAGTCAGGGAGGATATTTTGTATTGGCATCTATCTTCTTAACCTTTTCATTAAAATGAAATGATATGAAATTATAAACCAATCTCTTCCTTGGAAACCCAGCATTTTGAACGAACAAGTTGGCAATCTTATTTAATCTGGCGTTTTTCTTTTCTTCACAGGTGAAACGAAGACATTGGATCTTATAGCACCGTTGATAAGCCCAGTAGAACGACAAGGCTATTGTTCAGCTTTTATTTATTATAAATCGACGAATAAAAAACGAAGTGCAAAGAAAAACATAACAATCAACTTCAATACAGCATTACACAAAAAATATTTCAAAGATTTATTTGTTACGACCAAATTGTGTAACATTGATGAGGACCCTCTAAACGATTGTAAACCTGTCAATTGTGAAACGCATTACAACGGTAAGAGACCCTACTACGATCTTAGAACCAAAAGATGTGTTGAGGTTCCTGAATGTGTAACGATTAAAGATCAAGATGATTTAGCTGGTATTATTTACGACCCAGTAACTAACAAATGTAAAGATTCTGCAGTCAAACCAGATGATATAGGTTACGTGAAAGAACAAACAAGAGGTAAACAAAGGAAAACTAAAGGAATTGTAATAATTAAAAAACACAAACAGAATGTTAAACCTGTTAAAATAGAAAGCAAAACATCTCATAAAAAAGTTGTATTAGAAAGGGAGAATATTCATGAACCTACACTTAGTTGGATTGCAATTATTAATCATTCTAAAAACAATATGGTACCATTGTTAATTGGTATCATCATGTTACAATGCTGTTTCTTGTGCAGCATGATATATTTTATGGCAAAAAACTGTTGTTGCATTAAAAAGAAAAAATTGATTTCCAAATACTTCAATCATAGACAAGACGTATCGGTTACGACACCTCTTATTGCCACTAGTAATATTGATACTGATACAACAGATTACCAGTTCGTAAGTGAATCCTCTAACGTAGATAAAAAGATAAAATGCTATAAAGCATGTCAAGATAAAGTGAACAAGGCGAAAGTCAGTCTTTCAGACGATATTCTATCGAAATGTCTGCATAGGCGTGACTGGAAAAGCAAACCTGTAAAATCAGAAGCTGTACATGATTATAAAGCAATTAAAGAAGAGGCAAGTGATTTTAGTAAGGTAGTTGACAAACCTAAGATACCGGAGGTACATCAAACGGTGATCACAAAAAAATCTAGCGATGAAAAAGTTTGCATTGTAAATGAAAAATTTAAAACCGCAACCGAGAAAAAGAGTGCAACAAAAACTGTTAAAAGTGTTAAGAAACAAGAGAGTAGTGGGTCAAAAGTTAAGAAAACTGAGAGGACAAAGCTCAGTGATTCAGAAATAGCTCTTTCTGAGAAAGAAATCAAATGCCACAGCTACAATTTTATTGAATCAAACGTTAACAGTCGAAGAGCGTCACAGGAGACATACAACACTGCACCATTCAAGTCTCAGTCTCAGCAAATTAATAATTTTCAAGTAATGACGTCGGAAAAAGCTATTGCTACCTCTGCATCTACGGAGAAAGGAGCGCAGGCTTCATTTTCTTACGATTCCATAGATGATTACCTTTCAGAAAGAGGCATGTCGTATTTGGTTGGTGAGGACATGTCGAAATATTCAATCTCATCATATTCTAATGACACAAAAAACTCTGCGCTATCCGGGGTTTCAAGTAAAACGTCAAAAAACAATATCGTGAAAAATGTCCTATCTTTGCTGTCTAGGAAAAAAAAGCATAGTCCGTCGTCATATCCGCGAGAGAAGTCGCGGGAAAACCTTAACCTGCAACTGCTGCACATGTCGAACGCATCAGTGTATTCTTCGAGCAATAATGATTCAGATTGCATAAAAACATTCAAGAGATTAAAAGACTCAAGGTCGACGTTATGATAATTGTAAATTGTTTAATTTTTTGTGAATTTAGTTTTATATGTATTTGTTTAGCATAATTTTACATAGATTTATTTTATAATTTTGGATGTAAATCTTATTATTATGATCTGCTTGTAGTAATGTTTACTTTAAGATTCATGCTCTGCTAGCATTCCCAAAATAAAAATCAAACATTTATTCGACATTTTTATGAACTTCAATCTCAACCAATATGACATGTAACTCAAAAACCTAACCAATTTAAATAAAATTTAACAACCCGACTTAAATATTTTTGGGTAGACGGTTAAAAATGTATCATTTGTCGCTCTGGGGAACAAGACGAATCTAACAGGTTCCGTGGCTTATTCACATAAAATTTGAAATTCCAAAATCCCTACATGAACAAGTCTGGCTGGAGGCGTCAAGTCGGCCGATCGTAGAGGCCAGTCAAAATATTTTTTTAAAATCAGGCCACAGAGGAACAAAGGACAAATAAAGCGATCGTGGTTCGGGCTGCATTTTTTTTTATTAAAAATTTGAGTGCGTTTTACTATATCTCACCTGATGGTAAGTGACGATGTAGTCGAGGATGGTACACGCAAACTCAAATATGCATGTGCTGTTGCGCCATCCTGTTGGAACCAAAAGTTGTCTATGCCGTTATCAGTAAGAATTGGGGTAAAAAACCGTTGGCATAGCCCGACGCTCTTCGTAGACGGTTACGTCTGCTCTAACATCGTCTTTGAAGAAGAACGGTGATCCTATGATTATTTACGCACAAATTCCAGGTCAAAAAGTCGCGCGTTGTTGGTGTGTACTGTTCCATGGCAAAAATTCACTTGGCTTGGACTGAGACGCTTTGAACGCGCTGTCTGTTATGAGCCGATTTGACAGCAGATAACAAAGTAATAGGGTTGCCAGGTGTCGAAGGAACGATATCCACGCGGGTGCAGCTGTGGGCAAAAACTAGTAATGAAGAAATCTTTAAAAAATAATGTTCTATTATTTTAAAATCCTAAAAGTTGATTGATAATTAATCAATCATATTTTAGATCTAAAATGAATATATTTTTTGTTGCCTATTTTTACCATAAAGTATAAATAGTCGCCCTAAGTTCAGGGTAGGCTCGAGCCCTTCGGTGGGGACGTATATGAGCTGATGTTAAAAATAGTCAGTTAACCAATCAATTTCTTAGAATTAAAATAATTATTTTTTTCGTTTTTATTTTTTATTTGTACTCGTTAAGTGCCATCTCAGCCATTTCCAAGTCGGCCATTGTTGTTGCTGCAGTCCATAGTAGGACAAACGCAGGGTGGGCAGAGTGTAGAAGGCCCGTCAGTAGAACCAATAGTTACTTGGCGTGGAGGGGTTACCTGCAAAAACACATTTTTACTTATTTTCTGGTCTAGTGGACGCGCTCCTGACTGCAAAGCCAAGGGTCGTAGGTACGGTTCCCACCGAGGATAAACATTACTTTGACGGAGCGATGGCTGAATCTCACGTTATATTGGTGAGCGGATGTTTTTCAAGTGAACTGGCGATATCATTTACTTAGTAATAACTTAACCAATTTAAATAAAAAAATAAATCCGTATGTCTAAAATGTAGCCTTCGTCACTCAGGAGATCAAGACACACTTAACGACAACTGACACTCAAAAATAAATATTTTTTTAACCGAAGAAACCTTACATCTATCCAAAATTGATATATTTTCTAACTCCTTGCCAAAATTTAAAAGTAATTCAGTTTAAATAGACTCTGTTATTTGCCAATAATTATATATACCATAGAATAAGCGATGGAAGAGTGAGATTTCCTAACACAGGTTTTTTTTTTTCACCTAAAAGGAGGTCTCAGCCTTAAAAAGCCGATAACTTTTGGCACAGTATATATATTAGTCTTTTGGTAACCAATAAACAATTTTCATTTTCAATATTTCATTAATTTCTTAGTTAGTATTGTTATTTAATAATAATTTTATGTCAATGTTGTGTACACCTATAATGAGCATTTGTATTAGAAAAATACCTGACTCTGTTATGGAAATGTGTAATACTTTGTGGCACGACGGGTACGGCGTAAGTTAGGGGCGTAGGTTAAAACCGAACGTGCTCACGGATGTTTACAAATTTATTGATGAAGTATAAGATGAAATATAAGACCATAAGAATTAGAAAAACAATACATACTAAAAATAATAATACAAAATAGACTCTGTTATTTGCCAATAATTATATATACCATAGAATAAGCGATGGAAGAGTGAGATTTCCTAACACAGGTTTTTTTTTTTCACCTAAAAGGAGGTCTCAGCCTTAAAAAGCCGATAACTTTTGGCACAGTATATATATTAGTCTTTTGGTAACCAATAAACAATTTTCATTTTCAATATTTCATTAATTTCTTAGTTAGTATTGTTATTTAATAATAATTTTATGTCAATGTTGTGTACACCTATAATGAGCATTTGTATTAGAAAAATACCTGACTCTGTTATGGAAATGTGTAATACTTTGTGGCACGACGGGTACGGCGTAAGTTAGGGGCGTAGGTTAAAACCGAACGTGCTCACGGATGTTTACAAATTTATTGATGAAGTATAAGATGAAATATAAGACCATAAGAATTAGAAAAACAATACATACTTAAATTACAAACACAAATAACAAAAAATCATAAAAGAATCTTACCCAAAATTGGCCTTAGATAGAATCAGCTTCACAGTTTTTTTTTACACAATATTGAAGATAGGAATAGAATAGAAAGATTGGAATTAGCACAGAACGAGTAACCTATTGTTACTTGTTTTGTGGGAAATAGAATGGATCTTTAATCATATGTGTCACAGTTTATTCAAATTGTGACACATGGATTGTTTTGTGCCAGCGCATGCGTAATAGAACAAATAGATGGAATGAAAAAAGGTCGAATGAAAGAAGAACGAATGTCAGTAACGTGTTGCCGCGTTACAACTTATGCCGTTGGTGTGCCTTATTAAAAAAAAGGAAGATTCTGGGACCATGATTCTACCTCCAAATTTCATCATCAGATCAATTTCAAAATACCAGAAGGATTTACTGTCACCAGAAATACGGCTCCATTCCAACTTACAGATTAATCGGAACCCTGAAAGTAGCTTTTAAAGCACATCGAACTAAAAAGTGAAAAAGAATTCATAAGCTGAAAACAATAATGAACAAAAAATACTAGTATTATTGTAACAAAAGCGTGGGGCGCTTTGTGGCATATTTTTCGAATATCGATCAACCCACGCTTCACAATAATCATCATATCAGCCACAAATCGTCCACTGCTGGACAAAGGCCTCCTCCAAGGATTTCCACGACGACCGGTCCTGCGCTGCCCGCATCCATCGGCTTCCCGCGATCTTCACCAGGTCATCGGTCCACCGCGTGGGAGGCCTTCCTACGCCACGTTTTCCGGTGCGCGGTCGCCACTCGAGAACTTTACTGCCACATCGGCCATCTGTTCTACGAGCTATGTGCCCTGCCTACTGCCACTTCAGTTTAGCTATTCTGTGAGCTATGTCGGTTACTTTAGTTCTCCTGTGTATCTCCTCGTTTCTGATTCGATCACGCAGAGAAACTCCAAGCATATCACGCTCCATTGCCCTTAGGGTGGCCTTGAGCCTTCTTATGAGGCCCATAGTAACCGACCATGTCTCAGTTCCGTAAGTCATCACTGGCAACACACACTGATCAAAGAACTTAGTCTTGAGACACTGCGGTATTTGGGACGTGAAGATATTGCAAAGCTTCCCGAACGCTGCCAAGCCGAGTTGGATTCGTCGAATGATCTCTGTTGAAGTTGGAACTACCTAGCTGGACTGTTTGTCCCAGGTATACATATTCGTCAACAACTTCCAGTGTAGAGTCTCCAACCTTTAGAGGAGTGGGTGCGACACGGACATTTAACATTATTTCGTCTTGTCCATGTTCATTTTAAGACCCACTTGTTGCGAGACTTTACTGAGGCCATCGAGCATTGTGTTTAGGTTTTCCATAGTCTCAGCCATGACCACGATATCGTCAGCGAATCGGAGGTGGGATATGTACTCGCCGTTGATATTGATGCCGAGTCCACCCCAGTCCAGAAGCTTAAAAACATCTTCCAGGGCGGCGGTGAACAGTTTCGGAGATATAACGTCTCCCTGTCTCACCCCTCGCTGCAACTGGATAGGTTTCGAGGTTTGGTCCTGGAGGCGAACCGGCATGGTGGCGTTTTCATACAGACACTTCAACACCACGATGTATCGATGGTCAATTTGGCATCGCTGGAGAGACTGTAGCACAGCCCAGGTTTCGACTGAATCAAAATAGTCCACAAATGCCAAGCATAGTGGCTGATTGTACTCTTCGCTCTTCTGTATAATCTGCCGCAGCGTATGTATGTGGTCTATGGTACTAAAGTCTTTTCGGAAACCGGCTTGTTCGGGAGGCTGGAAGTCGTCAAACCTGCGTGCGAGACGATTCGTAATGACTCTCGAAAACAGCTTGTAGACATGTCTCAGAAGTGAGATGGGTCTGTAGTTCTTCAGCAGGGTGTTGCCACCCTTTTTGAAGAAAAGCACGACCAAACTTCTGTGCCATGCCTTAGGCGTTTGTCCCTCGAGTATAACAGAATAAAATAACTTCTGAAGAGCTTTTAGTACCGGTGATCCACCTGCTTTCAGAAGTTCAGCCGTAATTCCATCATCACCCGGTGCCTTGTTGTTCTTGAGCTGTTTGAGAGCCATTCTAATCTCGTACAGGCTGACGTCCGGGATATCTTCGGTATAGTATCGGGTTAGTCTGGCTCTTGGGTCTTCAGCCAGATCGCTGACAGGCAAACGTGTGGTCTTGTACAATTGTCCATAGAACTTCTCAACTTCTTCCAGCAACTCAGTCTTAGACGATATGGTCCTGCCATCCTCAGTCTTCAGCTTGGTCAGTTGGCTTTGTCTAACAGACAGATCTCTTGCGAACACTTTTGAGGCTTTGTTGTGCTCAATCGCCTCTTCAATACAATTTGTATTATATTGGCGTAAATTGCGAGTTAGGGACTTATAGATCTGCCTGTTTAGTTGCCGATACTGAGTAGCGTCTTCAGAGGACAGCAAAACCAATCTGCGTCTTTCTTCCATGAGGTTGCTGGTGAAGTCGGAGATTTTTTTGGTTCTGTTTAAACGGCGAGTTTTAAAAATCTTAGACCCGACCGTTTGAACAATTTCCACGAACCTGTCATTATAATCGGCCACATTCTCGCATTCGAAACGATTGTGCAACTCGAGCTGAAAGCTCTCGGGGTTTTGAGCTGGATGGGCGCCGGTCGGAGCGTACACTTCATCAGTCGACATCTTTCTAGCTTGGTCTTTAGATTCAATGTGCCTCTGACCATCCGGTGATCGCTTCCTGTTTTGACTGAATTGATCACGGAGACATCATTGAATATTTGCCTCCTTGTCGACAAGATGAAGTCTATCTCGTTTTTTGTTACGCCATTGGGATGCAACCATGTCCACTTCCGCTGTTTTGACTTTTTGAAGAAGGAGTTCATCATAAAGAGGCTCTCCTTCTCCATAAAGTCGGCCAGCATCTGGCCACGTGCATTTCTTACTCCATATCCAAATTGCACCACTCTAAGCTCACCATCGCTTCGTTTGCCCAGTTTCGCGTTAAAGTCCCCCATAACAACGGTATAATGGGTCCTGGTGCTATGTAAGGCTGTAGAGATGTCCTCATACATAGTCTCTACCTCGTCGACGGAGTGTTCCGTAGTCAGCGCGTATACCTGTATGACCTTCATCGAATACCGTTTGGTGATTCTGAGTATAAGGCATGCTACCCTTGTCGAAACGCTCACGATTTGGACCACATTGTTAATCAGGGACTTGTGGACGAGAAACCCGACACCACCCTGGGAATGTTGGTCGCCCTCCCGGAAATAGAGCAGGTTTCCGGATTTAAGGATCATGGTGTCCTCTCCTTCTCTTCGGACTTCACATAAACCTACGATATCCCACCGTAACCTGCTCAATACTTCTTCGAGTTCTGTAAGTTTCTCGTCAGTCCGCAGTGTACGCATGTTGTAAGTTGCCAGGGCCAAAGGTCGTTGGGTTTGGTAGCCTGGCATCTGCCGGGGATTCTTCGCACCCCCCACCCCGCCGTTACCATGACTGCTACCGGAGCTAGGAATAGCGGGGCCGCCGGGGACTAGGGGCCGTTTTCTGGGTGTGGATTTCATAGGGGGGTTTGCCGTAACCGCCACGCTTGGCAGGCGGGTTGGCGATCGCAGTTTGATTGCAGGTGTGTTGCAATGCACGGAAAGACGCTGCTGCCCATCCTCCGGTTTTTAGTCCCTTAGTCGCCTCTTACGACACCCATTGGAAGAGATGGGATGGTCCTATTCTTAGCCGGTAACCATACGGACGATAATAGCAAAGTATATATATTAGTACTGAGTTAATAGTAGTATTTTTCGTTCACTATTGTTTTCTGCTTTAATTCAGAATTATTTTTCACTTTTTAGTTTTAAATGCTTTAAAAGCGTGTTATTTAATTTTTTAAACTATATTTATTTTTAAATTTTTAGTTTAGGATAACGAGATAAACTTATGAAATTATTGTATTGTCACTGATTTTTGATAAATGTACAAAGTTTGAATTAAATCTGTCCGTTTAAAGTGGGTCAAAATCGAGTGCAAGGGACACAATCCGGCATTTGTTTGAGTATGAATGTATTATGTATATGTATAAATGTTTATTCGATGATAACTCGAGTGTAGTTCATAAGAACGTCGTGAAATTTGGGAATTAATAAGACAAAAATAAATTTTAAAGCGCGGCATTGATTAGAACAGATTTCTTTGCTTTTTACCTTTACGCATAAAGAGCAAAGAAAATAATCACTCTTTTGCTTTTTTTCAATGTATTATCGTTTTCATTAAAAACTTTAATTAATTTTTAAAAATCCAACTGGCATATTGAAGTGTGTGATTAGACTAATCGACTAAGAAAATTTAGAGGTTTCAATCGGTAGGCAAACCCTACCTATATACTGTAGAGATCGTATGTCTCTACATACATCTACTCCCAGCCTCTTTGCTTAGTTTCTTGCTGACGCGAATCGAATTTAGAATATTAATTTAAATTTGATTTTATAAGTCATTTGGAAGCTTTTTGAAACAAGAGATAGATTCGAGGGCTGACCGTGAGCCAGGACAGAGGTCCTTTGAGTAAAAGTATATTTTCATTTATCCGCGCGTCTGGGCTGAGTTCCCTAAAACCATAGCAAGAAAGTAAGAGGAATCATTGAAGCTAATAATAATCAGTCAGCCGACAGAGCATTCTCCAATTTTTACGTTTTAAAATAAATAATCATCGCTGGTGATCATTTAAAACGTATCCCAAGTATTTCATTTTTAGTTACACCCCCGGCGTCTCGTTGACGACGTCACAATACCATACCCTAGAATGGAAATCTGTTTGAAAAGAAGTTTCTTTGATACATATTTTTTCTGTTATAAAGGTTTACGAATCGTGTTTCTGAAACTGAGAAAATGAAGTCATTGAAATGAATAATCGGGTGACAAAATATTACTTTCATATGTTTTGTGATAACTGAGAAAAATTTAGATCCATGCGACCAGACTTTCCAATGCGTCGCCTTAAGTTCGAACATGAGCCAAATCAGTCAAGGGTAATTATTATTATTATTATTAATCATTTATTTCAGACATAGGTAGTCCATATTTAGGTTAGTATAGGTAGTTCATATTTAGTTTAGTATATTACAAAAATCTTAAAATTAATATTAGTGTACAAATTGATAATGACTTAAAATTACGGATTTAATAAACATTATAAATATTAAAATTTAATAAACTTATCTATTTAAATTAAAAATAACTACTCTAGAACCCGTATGGGTACAGTCCCAGTGTTTAAGAAAGGGACTGTCCAACTTGTCTCCCATGATTTTCAGAAAACTGTTGGCGCTGCCACTCACGCGACTCATCAACGATGCCACTCTCTTTCTTCTTTCTTTCTTTTTTTTCTTTCTCTTTCTCTCTCTTTTTTTTTCTTTCTTAATATAGGCGATTCTAAATTTTGAAAACATGGTTTTTCTTAACAGCACTGGGTGGCGTTGGACATAATATTCTTCATCGCGCAAGTGTTAGTAAGTTTACCTATCTATATTTTTTTAAACGAGTACATCGTGAGTTCTCAATTCGGGCGAACCACTAGTATTTCAGTAGGTAAACTGACGCCCAACCCTAGCTGACAACCCTACCGAGGCATAGTCTAAACTCTGTTTTACTAGTAACTAATTAGTAATCTGTGGTTTTACGGTCAAGCGGGCGGAGAGAAAATATCGCAGTATATCACTTGCTTTAGAAAAGGTTGTCACACACGGGCGCTTTATTGTAAGACATATTTAACGTAAAAGATATCTTACAATATCGCTCTTCATAGAAATCAATGAGAGCACACACACGGGGCAGATAATATATATTTCATCGCCGTCTATCCTCGGGCTATATCGCAAATCTCTACAGTTATTTATCTTAAGATAAATACAGCACGATTAAAAAGAGTTTTTAACCGCCTGCGTGGCGTAATGGTTGGTCCATTCGCTTCACACCAGGAGGTCGCGGGTTCGATTCCCGGCGAGGTCAACTTTATAAGACTCTGTTTGGTTGGTGGCAGTGCATGGTCATAGCCCACCTGGCTAGCTACCACTATCTTATCTTAGTGTTGCCGCCAAACATCTTTTTCTTTTTTTTTCACAGTTGGTGAGCCCTTGGCATCATCTCACCTGAGACAAACTAGCGACGAAATCACTGCGCACTCGCTCGCTGGGAGCACGCTCGGAAATAGCTGGTGTGATGATGCAGGGGCTATTACTACCCAAGATGGCGGACTGGCTGTTTGAAATCCACTCCCATGGTATGGGTATCAAATGAAAGGGTTTTCTGTCAGGAATACGAAAAAATAGTCACGTGACTTAAATCCAACATGGCGGACATCCAAGATGACCACTTACCGTGTTTACTAAAAGCTTTTTTCTTAGTTTTTTAAACTAATTGATGATTATTTATTTACTCATTTTGTGATTTTTAACAATTAAAAATTTAATACTTGATGGAAAACAAAGCGGGCTAGGTTTATTAAAATTTCAGTAGGAAGGCAATTTAGTGATCAATAGTTCGTAATTTTATTTTTGATGCAGTCATCATCTCAATTTTACGGTAAGATCACCTCGCTCGCTAGAAGACAAGCAAGATCATCTCCCTCCTTGCAAAATCGGCAAGATGCTTTGGCATGCTATCACATCATTAAAAGACGTCAATTTTTGGATATAGGCCTACCCTGTAGATTTTCAGAGTTCGTAATTTATTTTTGATGCAGTCGTCATCCCAATTTTATGGTAAGATCACCTCGCTTATTAGTAGATAAGCAAGATCACCTCCCGCCTCGGAAAATCAGCAAGATCGTCTTGCTATTCAGCCTGCTTTGGCATGCTATCACATCATTAAAAGACGTCCATTTTTGTATATAGGTCTCCCCCGTAGATTTCTATAGTTCGTAATTTATTTTTGATGCAGTCATCATTCCAATTTTACGGTAAGATCACCTCGCTCGCTAGTAGATAAGCAAGATCACCTCCCTCCTTTTAAAATCAGCAAGATCGTCTTGCTATTCAGCCTGCTTTGGCATGCTATCACGTCATTAAAAGACGTCCATTTTTGTATATAGGTCTCCCCCGTAGATTTCTATAGTTCGTAATTTATTTTTGATGCAGTCATAATCCCAATTTTACGGTAAGATCACCTCGCTCGCTAGTAGATAAGCAAGATCATCTCCCTCCTTTTAAAATCAGCAAGATCGTCTTGCTATTCAGCCTGCTTTGGCATGCTATCACGTCATTAAAAGACGTCCATTTTTGGATATAGGCCTCCCTCATAAATTTTTATAGTTCGTAATTTATTTTTGATGCAGTCATCATACCAATTTTTCGGTAAGATTACCTCGCTCACTAGAAGATAAGCGAGATCATCTCCCTCCTTGGAAAATCGGCAAGATTGTCTTGCTATTCAGCCTGCTTTGGCATGCTATCACGTCATTAAAAGACGTCCATTTTTGGATATAGGCCTCCCTCATAAATTTTTATAGTTCGTAATTTATTTTTGATGCAGTCATCATACCAATTTTTCGGTAAGATCACCTCGCTCACTAGAAGATAAGCGAGATCATCTCCCTCCTTGGAAAATCGGCAAGATTGTCTTGCTATTCAGCTTGCTTAGGCATGCTATCACATCAGCTAAAGACGTCCACTGTTAGATGTAGCCCTCCCCCGCAGATCTTATTCCTCGCTTGAAAACGTCAAAATCGCCTATTTTTTTTTAAATTTCTGCTTTTAAGAGTCTCCAAGAGGCTCGAGTTTCCATACAAACGTAGTTCCGCTTTAATACAAAAACTACATGCCGGATTGAATCAATTCTTTGTAAATATATTAAGTAGACACATATCGATGTTTGTAATTAGTTATCATCGTAGTAAATATTAACGTAACTAAAAAACGGCTTAACTTAGTTTTTAACCCCCGACGCAAAAAAGAGGGGTGTTATAAGTTTGACCGCTATGTGTGTGTGTGTGTCTGTGTGTGTGTCTGTGTGTGTGTCTGTGTGTCTGTCTGTGTGTCTGTCTGTGGCACCGTAGCTCTCAAACGGGTTAACAGATTTGGATGCGGTTTTTTTTATTTACAAGCAGGTTTTTTGGCGATGGTTCTTAGATACTTTTTATCAAAATCGGTTCAGCCGTTTCAAGGTCATCAGCTCTTTTGTTAGCTGCGGTAGGGTTCTTAGACTCTTAATGTGTATTTACTTTACTTTCAAACATACATGTGACCAAAAACTTGAAACACTCATGTATGCTTAATAACTATGCAGGATTATGGAACTCTTGGTCTGATGCTGCAGCCAGGATATCCAGAACACTAGCACACTCTTAAAAAAATAATAGCAGATATGTCGTGTTTGGACTCGTTTTGATCAGTATTTGATTCTGCATACAATGCAATGGTGGCAACACGGTGAGCTGATGCTGCGGCCAGGATATCCAGCACACTAGTACACTCTTAAAAAAATAATAGCAGATATGTCGTGTTTGGACTCGTTTTGATCAGTATTTGATTCTGCATACAATGCAATGGTGGCAACACGGTGAGCTGATGCTGCGGCCAGGATATCCAGAACACTAGCACACTCTTAAAAAAATAATAGCAGATATGTCGTGTTTGGACTCGTTTTGATCAGTATTTGATTCTGCATACAATGCAATGGTGGCAACACGGTGAGCTGATGCTGCGGCCAGGATATCCAGCACACTAGTACACTCTTAAAAAAATAATAGCAGATATGTCGTGTTTGGACTCGTTTTGATCAGTATTTGATTCTGCATACAATGCAATGGTGGCAACACGGTGAGCTGATTTGTTAAAATCCGTTAAATTTTTGACATACCTACGTACCTGAAACTATGACTAACTGAGAACTAAATATTATTGAGATAAACCTTCGCTTTGATTTCTTATATAAACCCCCGACGCAAAAAGAGGGGTGTTATAAGTTTGACGCCAATTTCTGTGTGTTTGTGTCTGTTTGTCTGTGGCATCGCAACTCTCGAACGGATGGACCGATTTTGATGCGGTTTTTTTTACGTGAAACAAGTTCCTTGCGGTGGTTCTTAGCTATAATCGATAAAGATCTGTTCAGCCGTTTGAGGGTTATCAGCTCTTATCTAGGTAACTAAGGGATCTGGGCAACTTATACAGGTCTGATCGATTCAAAATTTGGTGCCCTGTTAATGTAAAAATATTGCAAAACCATGATAACCTTGAACTGTTGATGCAGCATCTCCTAGAATCTACAGAATACCCAACTCCTCAAAAACTTTCAGTAGAAGTATCGTGTTTGGGCTCAAAAAAATATTCAAAACAATTTATTTCAAATAGGTGTTACACACACTTTTAAATAGAATTAGAATAGAAATTATTAGAATAGTCTCAATGAATAGGTGTTAGATATAATATGGTAACCTTGACCTGATGCTGCAGCATCTCCTGGAATCTGCTGAAGCAGCGGTTAAAAAAGTAAAAAACTTCCATGGGTCCATGGATTTGAAGTTTAGAGTTATAAACAAGGGAGGTGAGCAACTTCCACAGGCTTGATCGATTCAAAATAGGCTAGATTTTGTGTCGCAGTATCGTGTTTCGTCCCGGAAACTATTTGTATGAATGTGGGGGTAGAGTTTCGATTGTATGTAATAGTTATGTAAAGTTTAAAAAGCACGAAATAAAAATTAAATTAAAAATTTAAAAAACCCCCGACAAAAACCTCTAAAAAGTAAATAATAATATGTATTGACCCTTTGAGTTTAATTTAAGTAGTAATATTTTGATCCAAGAGTCGTCGCGTAGGGGGACCGCTAAGTAAATAAAATAAAAACAGAATACAACTGATTTACTTTACTACAACTAATTAGTAATAACTTCACAACTTAGCGGTCCCCCTACGCGACGACTCTTGGATCAAAATATTACTACTTAAATTAAACTCAAAGGGTCAATACATATTATTATTTACTTTTTAGAGGTTTTTGTCGGGGGTTTTTTAAATTTTTAATTTAATTTTTGTTCTGAACGTTTGAAACCGCTCTTATTTTTTTCCGTTTAATATTAGTACATCGAAAACTAATTACAAACATCGATATGTGTCTCCTCAATATATTTGCAAAGTTTGGATTTAAATCTGGCATGTAGTTTTTGTATTAAAGCAGAACTACGTTTGTATGGAAACTCGAGCCTCCTGGCGGCCCTTCACTCACCTTTATTTTAGGATAATGGATGTTCCCAATTAATTTGAACCTGGATAGTGGCCCTCGGGTTAAACACAAGCACTGAAAAAATAAATTTAAAATCCATGAGTTTAGCAGAAAAATATTTTTAAATTGATTCTATAAGATCGTGACCAAATTGTTATTCGCATTTTTAAGAAGTGAGAAAAATACTTACACCAGGCTGTAAAAATTACAAAATAGTGTTCAAACATTGATAACACGTTTTTCGCTTACTTGTTATTCTACCCAATTTTTGAGTTTACAGTTAAAAAAAAAGTTAATACAATAAAAAAATGTAACAGCTGTGAGGCAATGTTATCTTGCAATTTAATACTACGTTTTATACTCGAAAAGAGGCGGTCCCAAAACAAAATAAATTGAAACAGATCAGATTAATAAAATCAAAAAAGGTAAGTAAATAGAAAAAAAAAGAAAAACCGTATGAATATAATATGTTTACTTTTTTATTAAAAGATACTTTTCACGTTACTAACGTTTATCGAGGTTTCTTGAAATAGTTTTTTTTATTGTGCAATAGATGAAGATTTCAATGGGTAGATTTTTTAAAATATAAGAATGTCAGTAAATTAAATATGAGTAAACTTACAATCTGAAAAGAGATAAAAGAAAACTATTAAAATAAAATTCAAATAAAATAAAATAAAAAATACAATTGGTAACTTACAGTAGGCGGCTGAAACATTTAAAAGTTAAATAAGTTATTGTGGAAATCGTTCCCAGAATTATATCTACACATTTAATTTAAAGGTACTCACGACAGTCTGAAAATTAAAAATATTGATAAATAAAAATAATTTACTACTACAATAATGAACTAAAAATTGTTGAAGAATAATTAATTAATTAGCTTATGAATATCTCAGATATTCTATGTAGATACGATACGATGATTCTACGTAGATACGATACGATACGATGAATCTACTTAGATACGATGATTCTATGTAGATACGATACGATGATTCTATGTAGATACGATACGATAATTCTACGTAGATACGATACAATGATTCTTTGTAGATACGATACGATGATTCTACGTAGATACGATACGATGATTCTATGTAGATACGATACAATGATTCTACGTAGATACGATACGATGATTCTACGTAGATACGATACGATGGTTAAAATAAAAATACTAATAATGATATACTCACAAAATACTGCAACAACACGACAATGGTTAAGTAAAGGTTCGTTTACGAATTGTTTTTCACACGAAACATTAAGAAATGTCTTTACGTACAGTTTCCTACAAAAATAATATTAAAGTTAGTTGCAGTTTACAAAATAATCCTTACGAAATTATTAATAACTTTACATATAAACTTTATAGACGGTCTCAACCTCTATTTTGAGATGTTGCTACAAGTGACCTAATACATTTTTTTTTAATTTAGATTAATTTAGATTTGTTACAAACAGCACTCACCCATTTCTGAAAATTATGCAATGATTTATTTAATTATGAAAAATACAAAATTAGTGTTGAGTAAATCTGTATTATTATTATTTTTCTTAGCAACCGATTTAATTTAGTATATGATATATTTTGTAATAATTTAGTATCTTTGAAAAAGGCAACATATTATAAAAACTATACCTCAGACTGAAAAAAATAAAATGACTTCATTACAAAATTGTCATAATTAATTATTGGTAAAATATACTCCAAAAAATCTACAGTTAACTAATATACATAATCTACAGTTAACTAATATACAAACTCTTCAGTTAACTTATATGCAAAATCTACAGTTAACTAATATACAAAATTCGTGTGTTAATCCATCGTATTGAAACAACTTCCCTATGAGACCAATAGTCAATTTACAAAAAAAATTACTCCTTTTATAAAATGATCAGCTGATTGACCAATTACGTAGTAAAAGTTCTTTTTTTTTGCTAACTATTATCTTGGAAACTCTTTTCAGTATGATAAGTAGAAGCCTTGGGATACCGCGGTATTCGTGACATAAAGATATTGGGGTCTTAGGACACTGCGGTATTTGTGGCATAAATATATTGGGGTCTTGGGACACTACGGTATTTAGGACATAAAGATATTGTGATCTTGGGACACTGAGGTATTTGGGACATAAAGGTATTGGGGTCTTGGGACACTGCGGTATTTGATACATAAAGATATTGGGTCTTGGGACACTGCGGTATGTGTGACATAAAGATATTGGGGTCTTGGTACAATGGCTTTCTGATAGTCTACAAACGCCAAGCATAGTGGCTGATTGTACTCTACAGTCTTTTGTATAATTTTTTTTTAAATGAAGCATCTTATTATTACAAATTTTAATAACTTACTTAATACTTACTTTTCATTTAAGACTAAAAATTCATCAATGTTACCTATGAAACTCCTGCTTAACAAGCTAACTTTTCAATTATAACTTGAAGACCATCAGACGGGGGTTGTTTATAGAGGTATATTTTCCGGTTATCGATTATACAGCTTCGGGAAATAAGCTTTCAGTACCGGTGTGCCACCTTCTTTCAGAAGTTCAGCCGTAACTCTATCATGTTTTTGAGCTGTTTAAGAGACATTCTAATCTCGGACTGACGTGACGTCTGGGATATCTTCGGTATGGTGTCAGATTAATATTGCTCTTAGGTTTTTAGCCAGATTATTGTTAAGTAGACGTGTGGTCGTTAACGACTGAATTATTGTCCGTAGAACTTCTCAACCTCTTAGAACAATTCAGGGTTACACTCCCTAAAACAATTATTCTACCAAATTATGTTTAATTATTAACTTACATAAATTTGCTGAAAAATATTAAAATAACGTGATTAATATTAGAGAGCCATCAAATTTCAATAAGAGTTTTATATTAAGGTACTTCGTACTTACCATAAACTGAAAACAATTAAAGCCAAAAATTTATATTAAATGGCTAAAAATATTCGAAATAAATGTAGGTACATTTAAAAAAACTTACCCCTCCGTCCTAAACAATGGTGAAAATTAATTTAAAAAAAATGTTTATTAATTCTCAAAATGGTAAATTATCGAGTGACACATTTTTCGGCAATATTGTAGCCGTTTTGATACAAGGCTAAGATTTATTATAAAGTTAAAACGTATATGTTTAAATTACTTACTGCTAGCTAAACAAATGAAGACAATATTCTAACATGAGTATGTAATCTGTATTTTATTAATAATAAAATAATTGAAGTCATTTATTGACACATCATACATACAATATCAAAATTTGTTAGTAACACACAACTTATCCTTAACTAGCTTTTGCCCGCGGCTTCGCCCGCGTGGAAATCGTTTTTATGACTGTCTAAGAGGATGAGCGTGGACACAAATTTTCTCCAGATCTCTCGGGAACTATGTCAGGTTATATTAATTAGTAAATCATGTCATTTCCCACCCCCTTAACCATCTGTGTGCAAAAAATCACACAATCCAAAGTTCCGTTACGATGTTAAAGAGATTAACCAAAAAAGAGTATATTTTCGGTTCCCTCAGGAACTGCATCGGGCTATGCTACTTTCACGGGCTAAAAAGTAGCCTATATCCTTCCTCGTGACACAGGCTACCTTCATGCCAAATTTCATTAAGATTGGTCAAGGTGTTAAAGCGTAAAAAGGTAACAAACAAACAAACACATTTTCACATTTATAATATTAGTAAGGATACCTAATAATAATCAACAATAGTTAAGCGTTAGTTATATTAAATTAATCCGTTTTTAAGCTGACTGTACTTTGTACGTGCGGACGAAACAACGACAAGAAAATTTGGTAAATTTGGATGGTGCTGTTACGTCCATTCGGACGAAACTTTTTGGATGTAGCGACGAACGACTACAGATTTAGACCTGGAATAACACACAGGCTACTTTTTTCCACGCTCACCAGCCGCTTGCGGATTGCGCACTGCGCACCCTCGAAGAGTCATAGAACGTTGTCCACGCGGGTGAAGCCACGGGAAACAGCCAGTAATACATTTATATGTATAACTAGTGGATGCCCGCAGCTTCGCCCGTGCAGATCCCGATTTCTGCGGTACCCGTGGGAATTTTCCAAAATCCTTTCTTAGCGGATGCCTACGTCATAACATCTACCTGCATGCCAAATTTCAGTCGGATCCGTGCAGTGGTTTGGGCTGTGCGTTGATAGATCACTATGTCAGTCAGTCAGTCAGTCAGTCACCTTTGAGTTATATATATTTAGATTAGTATAACAAACGAAATTTAGACTTAAAATTGAGAGGAGACGCATATCTGCATCAAAATGTTAATTTTTGATGCAGACCCCGTAGTAAACCCACCTTGTATTTATGAATATTCTTACTGCTTACGTGACATATTGGTTAGTCCATTAGCTTCGCATCAGGAGGTCGTGGGTTCGATTCCCGGCTGGGTGTAACTTTGTAAAACACATTTTGGTTGGGGGAATCGTTACCACTATTTTATGTAAGTTTTGCCGATGCTTTATTTAATATGTTCCGGCTTGAAGTTAAGGTAGCTAGTTCCCTATTGCGTTGAGGAATCTTGGTAAGCCCGCTTCCATCTTTGGTACATACCATCAGGTGAGATAAGATCTAACCAATGATGGATAAATAATGCACCTCATACCTATCAGCAATCATCTTCAGAATCATATTTATCAGCAATCATCTTCAGAATCATACTTATCAGCAATCATCTTCAGAATCATACCTATCAGCAATAATCTTCAGAATCCCGTTGGTTAGTTAGATAGTCTCGCATTCTGACCATCAGGTTACTTTTTTACTTATGATCGAATAAAAATCGTCATAGCCTAGCGTCAGCAAACATTCCTGAGGCACTGCAGAAGTAGTCCCAAGATTCTGAGGCACCGCAGAAGCGGGACAGTCCCAACACTCTGAGGCACCGCAGAAGCGGGGCAGTCTCAACATTGAGGCACTGCAGAAGCGGGGCAGTCTCAACACTCTGAGGCATCGAAGAAGTGAATATTATGTTGTCTTAATGAAAATGTGTCCTTAGAGACATGTTTGGTGTATGAAGCTGCTGGTGTGAAATGATTGACAGTGTAACCAAACGTGAGAACTAATAACTAACGCTCTAATATCTAAACAAAATTATTTCTTGTTAAAGATATAAATTAATATTTTTTTTACTATTTTTGCTGGTGCCTATATAGCAAAGGCTTCGAGCCTATTTTAAGTATCAGTCGATCCAAGTTTTTGTATCAGCCGTATTTTTGCGAAATAAATAAATAATTTTTATAATTATTATTATAAAAGATTACTTACTGTTATCTAAATGAAAAAAAAAGTGCTTCTAAGTAAAAATATATACAAAATTTAAAAATATACGGATTACAAAAAAATCGTAATTCTGGATAAAAATCCACAAAAAATGAAAAATAAACACATAACAATGTGACATAAAAAAAAGAAAAACTCACATTCAACTAAAACAAAAATTTGTAAATTATTGTTAATTATTTTTATTAGTTACTCGTAGGTAATTTACAGAGTTCGGTAATTCCTGCTAAAAACTCCTCTTCAAAAACGTCGATTCTGATGAAACTTTGCAAGTAGTATTTATTATTGACATTATATCAAGTGGAAGTAATAAATTCCCGGAAAGCTCGTTTAACAGCTAAATTCAGATGTAAATTTTGTTTGAGATTTTTTTATGAATCAGTCCGCTTCTTATAAGTTTTTGCCTACGCCTTAAAAGGGTATATGATGTTTATTGATGATTTGGTGTACCAGACGGCAAATGCTAAGCAACAAAGGGTATATAATATTTATTGTTACAACAAAGTGTATAGTTCGTTTCCTCATTTAATCGCAACTTTGACGGCTCTCGACAAATACTCTGTGAAAGGGGCCGCTCTGAGTTCAATCGTGCCGCCGCCGCGCCGTCACAGGTGCGGCGGGCGGCACCTTTGACTGTGTTTGTCGGGAGCCGTTAAAGCCTCCCACTCGGTGGACCGATGACCTGGTGAAGGTTGCGGGAAGCCGCTGTATGCGGGCAGCGCAGAACCGGTCGTCTTGGAAATCCTTGGGGGAGGCCTAAGTCCAGCCGTGGACGTCCTTCGGCTGATATGATAATGATAATCGTATATGTACACCAGATAAGATGAAATCAGCGAATTAAATTAGAGCTAGAGCTCCGTCCGTCACCAAAACCGAAGCTATATGTAGTTTTTTTAAAACCGACCGATCTACTGCAAAGTCAAATTTAAATTATTTTAGGTCTACACAGTCTTCGTATCTAAGCTCTCAGCTGGTTACCTAGATAAAATTCATAAATGTTAAAAGTTATACTTACAATGTCCTAACATGGAATAAAATAAAAGTTTTCATATCAAACAATAATTAATCAAAATTTAATTTTAAAACAGCGTAATATAATTTAAAAAACTTACTTCTCCCTAAAAAACAGAAAACTTATTATTTTTTATAAATTGATAGTATTATTAATAACATCGATTAAGTGAAAAACTATTATTTATTTATTTTAGATAAACTGTGATAATTCACGTACCTTCACCTACAGATAAATGAATTATCAATTTTTAAATTGGTTTAGAATAATTAAATTATTAAAAAAATATTTTAACATTATTTTTTTATCTTTCAAATAATATTTTGATTATTTTTTTACATACTTAAAAGTGTGCTACTTACTGGATTCTATAAAACAAAATTAAGAGTAAAATTAATTGATTCGGACGTTATTTTACGGAATCCACTAACGAGATATATTATTCGTTGTAAGTACGTATATTGAAATGATGAAATACTCAGAGAAATCACACACATGCAACAAAGAATAACAAATTATTTAGTACAACAAAAATTTTGCGCAGGAAAATCACAGAGCCATTTCTAACCTGTTTTGATTACTGATGTAATCCTGGAAAATAATTAATTACAATCAAAGAAACAAAACTCTCTCCTTCTGACAAAGTATATAATATATGCTTTTGTGCTGTAAGCAGTGAACTACACAATACACAGAACTACATAGTATAGAAACACTACAATATTCTCTACGTACACTTGCTTCGTGACCTACGGGTAAGAAAAACAGAAACGCTCTCCACGTATGAATTGATTCGTGACACACGCGTAGGCGGCGGTGGATGTAGGATCCGGAGGAATTAATTTTAATTCATTGACTTCTAATTAATTTAGTTATTTAAGAAAATGACATTGTACACCTCTTAAGGTAAGCCACGGAAGAAGTTTTTTTTTAATTATATGAAAGATCTTTTTACATACCTATGGTTATGCAATAAACGAGTTTGAGTTTGAGTCGGCTCCAACGAGGAGCCCATAGTGACCGGCAGGCGCTTATATGAAATCTCGGGATAAATTTTCAAAATGTCGGGATTTCGGGTTTTTATCGGGATATAATTTCACTTTTTAAAATTTAAAACTGAAGACGGCGTTTTCTAGAGCCACTTGGTAACGCTGATCTATCTGCTAGTAAGTTGGCCATACCTCGCATGATTTGATCTGGAGTCGGGAACGTGGACAGCTTGTAAAGTAAGCCGGGAAACCACATGCGGTCGAAGGTCTTCGCCGTGTTGATGAAATGAAATGAAATTTATTTTTAACAACATTTGTTGCAAGTCTACTACTACACTCAATGTAGTCAATACTACACAAAAATGCTAATGCAAGAATAATAAAAATAAATGTCAGGAATTTGATACAAAAAAAAGATAATTGATATGTAAAGTAATACTTATTATTAATGTACTAAAATAACTGCAGACCCTACGTGAGCTGGAGCTTTGTCTGCAAGAATTCTTTTATGTCATAAAACTGTTTTTCTAGAAGCCACTCCTTAAGTCTGTTCTTAAAACAGTGGGTAGAGGGTGCATCCCTGATGTCGTCTGGTAGCCGATTAAACGCGGCTGGTCCCATAACATACACCGACCTTTCGCTCTTTTTTAGTGTGTGCGGCACAGACGCAAGACGGCTGCTATGTTTATTACTCCTTAAGTTAAAATTCTGATTGATTTTACGCGTTTTAAATAAATCAATGTTTGTGTATGTAAACATAGCCACCTGTTGAATAAGTATGCAGGGCAATGTTAATATTTTAAATTGTTTAAAATACCCGTGGGCGGACTCGTCGTCAGGGATTCCGGCCATTGCACGGATCGCGCGCTTCTGCATCACAAAAACCCGATGCCAGTCTGCAGCATTAGCCCACAGTTCGGTCCCGTACGATATGATTGAGTGTACGGTAGCAAAGTAGCACGATCGTACTACCTCACTGGTTGCTGTCGCTGCGATGAATACTCCAACTGTCTCTTCAAGGTCACGAATATGTTGTGCAGTGCTCTCGTCAAGTGCTGGAGCTCGATAAAGATAAGCTCGAAAGTCAAACTGCTCGTCACGTAGCGTAATATGCGGAACCAGATGTCGCAGAAGTTTGAAAACCTTAGCAATGGTCGAAAGCAGCGTGATGGCTTGTAACTTTTGGCCTTCAGCATTTTCTTCCTAGTGAGTGACAGAGCCGAATTGAGAGCGCTCTCCGCCCCTACAATGCCATTACAATTACAATTCTCAGCATTGAAGAAAATATTGAATTAGTTTTTAAGTTTTGCTTCTTCCCGGGCTTGACCAGCAATATTATATATCCTGGTTTCCATGTATGCGGAAGAGAGGCCAGTCATGAACAGCTGATTCAATGTAGCACTGGAGTCTTTCGCGACTATAACCAGTGCGGCTGAGATCTTCTTGGCAAGCGCGTTCAGCAGAGTCTTCAACATAGGGTGTATCCTTTACAGCAGCGTAAGAGACGTTTCTTCTCACACAGCCTCATAATAAAAGTACCTAGGTCTTTTTCTACTCTTCACTACGAAAAAGAAAGGAGGACTCTTCCTTCGAGGCGACGTTGCGAGTGGCCTGCATGGATGATTTTAAATGGACTGCAAGCAGGTATCTACACGTCCGCAACCAAGTTTTTTTATTCACAATTGGTAAGCCCGTGGAATCATCTCACCTGATGGTACGTGACGATGATGCCGAAGATGAAAGCGGGCTTACCAAGATTTCCTAACGCAATGGGGAACTGGCTATCTTATCTTCAAGCTGAAACACATCAATAGTGTTAACATTGATGTTTAGCGGCAAGACTTAGATTAGATAGTAGCTAGCCAGGCGGGCTTAGAAAACACCCTTTCAACAACCAAACCGAATCTTTAAAGTTAGACTCCGCCGAGAGTCGAACCCGCGACCTCCTGATGTGAAGCTAATGGACTTAACCATTACGCCACGGAGGTGGTTTAAACGTTAACAAGTCTGTGAATTGCCGGGTGGTTCTCAAAGACATCGCCACAGAAGACGACGACGCGGCTTTGGTGGAGCGACCTAAGTGGGTGTTGGAGCAGGGTGACGATAACTGGCTGATGGTCTGATTTGAGGTGTTGGTAGGAAATTGAAGGAAACGTTCGTGTTTCATTTTAGCGAATATCAGGAGATTTTGTTTGTGTATTATATTATTTTTCTTTTCTCAAATTTCAATAATTAATTCCGGAACAGATATGGTTTTTAGGAACGATGCGTTTCTATTTGACGAGAGCAAAGGAAGATATCTCCGCCAGGCGAGGTGGTGTGCCTGGGGTACGGCCCTGGACCAATCGTTGATGAATGGTATCTGTGTATTGTTTAAACTCAGCGCTGAAGAAATTCGAATAGCGCGTTCTAGATGTCGTATTTCTTTTGTTCTCTCGTCGCGTTTCAGTACTACAGTTGCCGCCACAGGTTTTGTTGTTCGTTGTTGTTTGTCTGATTTATTTAAGTATTCCATCACTTTCTAGTGTAGATTTTCAAGGGTAATAATAATTAAAAATAAGGTAAACTATAACATAGGTATATTGTAAAAGTATGTATTTTTTTAGTTTCATTGTTTAGGTACTTACACCCTATTGCTGTTAAAAAGGATATAGAGTTAGTAACAGAAAAAAGGAAATAAATACTACATAGGGTAAAACCAGGATAGTTGCCCCATGGGTATAGTTGCCCCAATTGTAGCAACTCTAGTTTTGCGGATGAATCGCATGCTATTTTATTAATTTATCGAAAGACTCTCCAACTACCACTAAGTTGACCGTGTCTTAAGTCTGTGTGCGATTGCATGAAAAGGCAAAATTCGATCAAAGTTTTTGCGGGATAGATGTACTGTTTCTCGTCGGTACATCTATCCTAAACGTAATTTACATAGAACTATCCCCTATGTGGGATAGATGTTCTAAAATATAGAGGTTCGCAAAAATCGCCAATAGTCTGAAAATATTAAAGATAATGTTTTTTACACTTCATAAATTTGTAGGTAAAAAAACTTTGGAGTTGCGGTATGAGGGTTTCGTACCACCACACCTATCCACACAACTATGAAAATGATACCTATTCACATGACAAACAAAAGACACCAACGCAAACAACAGAAAAATACTACTAGTGCTATCTAGTGGTGTTTTAGTGAACTATTTCCCGTAAGTGAACGTATTATATTGAGTTTACCACTTTATTTTTAATTGATAGAATCCTTATAGGTTTTTCTGTAATGTACAAGCAATGAACTATATTTTGTATTTGTTTTAAAATTTTACGCTAAGTAGTTTTCGTGATTAGGGGGGGGATGATCAACTTTAATCTTCTTTCATGAATAAAATCTATTTAAGATCGTAATAACAAGGCCTTTCATTCACAGTAGGAATTGCAAACCTTTTTTTTAATTTTCTAAAGTTTTCCCCCAAAAATGACCCTTATTAAAAAAAATACTTTGCTCATCTGTATTTGGTTCATAGGATTACACCATTATACCAAATTTCACCGGATTTGGTCCAGTAGATTCGAAGCAAATTGACTGCGGCAGACGGATGCACAGACAGACAGACGCACGAGTGATCCTATAAAGGTTCCGTTTTTTTGTTATTGTACGGAACTCTAAAAATTGAAGTATCGGCCAGTTTTACTATAAAGTATTTTACTTTTTGTGCTGAAAGATATAGAGTTATTACAAAAAGTGTGGCAACTATCCGGCTCTTACCCTACATGCAATATTAATAATAATACTCACCGTTGCATTTCCAGGTGAATTGAAATAAATACAAATTAGTGATAGTTTAGTAAATTTATATCAGTACTTAGTTAATTACTAGATTAGAAAAATTAAACATATCTTAGGAAATGAAAACACAAAATATACTAATTTATAATCTTAGATACAAATTTATCAACGAAAGGAAAAAAAACTAAATTATATCACAGTTACTTACGTAACGATCCTTAATTTGAAAGAAAATGTAATAAATATGGTAAAAAAACAACCAGATTACGAGTACCACAAGTTATTAAAGTAATAATATGGTAGGTAATTGTACTTTACAAGCTTTTGCACGGTGCGTGTTAAAAATGAATCTACTTACTGTAATCTATGAAAACGGAACATCGTATGAGTTCTTATAATTTAAATTTATATTACGTACAAAAAAATACAATTTCATGCTGTTTTGGGGTTCCCTAAAAAGAAACAATCTTTTATTCCTGTAAAGTGCCATTTGCGAAGGTTTTTTTGTACCATTTTGATTTGTAGATTTTAAAACTATTTTAAAACAATACATTTATTTAGATATGGCCAAAAACAAAAAATATTACAGATTCATAAATTTAAATTACAGGCCATTACAATTTTAGAGAAATTGAATATCAGATTAACCATTTTAGGAAGACTATGAGGCACACACAGTAAAGGACGTATGTAACGCCCGCGCATCCAGCCGTTCTGGTTTCGCGCGCAAACGCGCGAATGTCGTTAGGATATAATATAAGTTCCTCCAATCCCCGTAGCCCGCGCATCCAGCCGTTTTGGTTTCGCGCGCAAACGCGCGAATGTCGTTCGAATAAGTTCCTCCAATCCCCGTAAGCGTCATAGACGGCGCGCCCCCGCGCCCCGCGCCGCCCCGGGTTCCTTGACGAGTCCAAGAGAGAGAGCACACACAGCGCGTCGTACCGAGCTACCGAGCTAACCCGATTTCGTTTTACTTCCATGGCCCTCACTGTCATGTAATGCTAAATTGTTACCCGCTAACTGTATTATTGTAATGTGTGTTTATTAAAGTGATACAAACCTTTACACGTATATTTTAAAGGGATATTTTTACCGATACCCAATTGTGTAGGCTTGTTCTTAGCCAGTTTTTGTCTACTTACCACGTTCTGAAATAAAATAAAGCACTGTATGGGTATGTTCAATGTTGATCTCATATCGTTATAAACTTTTATATTTCATAGTTTTATTTACGTTTTTGTCGGTACTTATCAGGTAGTAATGACATTTACACATTAATACAAAATATCCAGGGCACATTGCTCGTAGAACAGATAGCCATTGGGGTAGTAAAGTTCTCGAGTGGCAACCGCACACAGGAAAACGTAGCGTAGGCAGGCCTTCCACGCGGTGGACCGACGACCTGGTGAAGATCGCGGGATGCCGATGGATGCGGGCAGCTCAGGACCGGTCTTCGTGGAAGTCCTTGGGGGAGGCCTTTGTCCAGCAGTGGACGTTTTGCGGCTGATATGATAATGATAATGATGATCACTATGGCACACCAAACTAACTTTTTGACTATAAACACAGATTATTAAAAGGTACTTATGTTGATTTGAATCTTTCTCTATATCCAAAAATTCTGCGTGGAAAAGAAGCCATTGAGGTGGGAGTGAGCGTTCTAGATGATTTTGTTGTGGAATTCATCGTAAGTTTGTAGTCGTTTCAAGATCTAGTTAATGAATTTTCTGTGCTGCCTACGAGTATGGCCGTTAGGTTCCAGCTATTGAGTCAGCTGGATGTGAAAATCTTCTCAAATTTCGTTAATACCTACTACAGTACACGCGCCTGTTTTTTTAGCACGAGTGCTCGCGTGGCCGACTATAGTAGGCCTTATAAAAACATGTTTACTTTTTGTTTACGTACTATATGAATAAAATAGTATTTGGTATCAGTTCTTTATTTATTAGTCTTATGTTAAGAACACAGTTTTAGCATTTATTTGCTTTTTAAACTAGGAAATAATTAACAAATCAAAAACTTAAGAAAATTAACAAAAATATGGCACTATTGAGAAATTTCTTTCCAAAACTTAAAAAATACATCTTTTTAGACTTATTATTTCAATGTCAAACTGAAACCTAACCTATAAAACAAAAAACACAACATTAGAAACATTTTATAATATTTTATACATATTATCATAATAAAGTCACCTACATTTATTTATTACGCCAGTGCTCGCGTGGACTCCAATGGTAGTCCTGCAGTTTTGGCGCCAAATAGTGGACTCATCCGTACGCGCTGGAGTCGCACCTGTCACTGACCTTAAGCATAATTGTCTTTACGAGGAATAGCTTGAGGCACAACGTGGTATCGCGCGAAATAAAAAAAATGCAATCTTATATGTCACCATGGTCTACTATAGTAGGCCACGCGTGTACTCTAGTGTTAAATGGTGCAGCGACAAAGGTTCAGTAACTGGCTACAACGTCGGGTGGAGGTATTTGGTCATGTATGGGGCGATGTTCTGCCAGTCTTTCTTTCGGTTAAAACGTCCGCTCTTTCTTGATCAAATTTTTAAATTTTCAGACCCGTCGGTCGATTACATTATCTGTCCGTATGTACGGACCAAAAAACTTTCGGCGACGGGGGCAATGAACAAAGAGTTGAGTAATTCGGCCTTTTGAACCTTAGACAAGTTAGATTGTCTTCTGAACAAAAACTGACTACTACGACCGGAACTGAACAGTCCTGTATGATACACCTGTAGGTCATCTTTGCCCTTAACATACCCGTACACACAGGAACTATCAAACCATACCGTCCAGAAAATTTTCCCAATTTCAGTAGTGGGTTTTAACTATTAGTAAATGTACTCTTAGATGTAACGCATTACATAAATAACAAATACTATGACTGACTACATTTTACAGTCGACAATGGCGCGCGATTCCTGATTCAATTTCTTGCTGGGACATGTTTTATAATATTCAGGTATTCAAGTAGTATTCAGGTCATTTGTATACTTACCACTGGCTGAAAAAGTAAACGTTGGTTATTAAAATAGTGGGTAATAAATGAACTATAAATACTTGCCTAAGTTTTAAACGATAAAGAATTAAAATCGATTGATAATGGAATAAGTCTCGACTACTTACTGTGTACTATAAAAATTAGGACAATATTAGAATTTACGAAAAATAATATAAATTAGTGGATATAAGTATCTGGTTAGGAGGATCCAAAAAGTGATTGTTATGGATCAATAGTCTATAGGGAAAAAATAAAAAAGTTATCAAAATTAAAAGTGTTAGTAAAAAACATAAAAATAAACTTACATCTACATCCTGTAAACAATTATTACACATTTAATGAGAAGATTTAATTTTAATGTACCTTTAAATGTTCTCGCTTATGTTTTTTTTTCATAAATAACCGCTTTTTACTTACAGCAATCTGTAAAATAAACAATAAAAATTATGTAAGTACTTCATTTTTTTTTAAACTTATTAAAACACATAATTTATTAAAATGATGAAGGTATGTTATTTATTGTCTATATATTTTTCATTAATTATTATATTTCGATCTAGATGTACTCATTGCATATTTTATACACATCAGCAAATGTTTTACTATAAATATAAGCTTAAAATAAAGAGAGATTATTCTGAAGAAATTAATTAATAATTTATTAATTATTATCTTAACTCTTCAACATGCGTCCTCTATACGTTATAATTATAATAATATATTAGGTATTTCTCGACTTATGAAGAAACTTACAGGCAGCTGAAATAATTTTACAAAACTTTTAAAAAACTTGATAATTATGCGTAAATTTCCTTCTGAATAAGGCAAAGCAAACAGAGGGTTATGGTTTATCGATTTATTCATTTGTTTAATCATTTTGCGTATGTATCGTTTTAAGAATTACAAATAATGTGGTTGTAAATAATGTGAATTTACAAATATGTGGTTTTACGTATGTGTTGTATTGCGTATGTATCGTTTTACGAATATGTCGTTTTACGTATGTATGGTTAAAATAAAAGCGTCGGTGGCTCAACCGGTAACGACTCGGTCCATCTAACCAGAGGTACCGGGTTCAAATCTGGACGGCCAATGTACCAATGAGTTTTTCAAAAACTTACGTACATATCATTACCGATTGCTTTAACGGTGAAGGAAAACATCGTGAGGAAACCTGCACAGGCCTGCGAAGAAACTCGAAGGTTTTTTGTGAAGTCGACCAACCCGCACTGGGCCCGCGTGGTCGACTAAGGCCTAATCGCCCTGATTCAGGGTAGGCTCGAGCCCCTCGGTGGGGACGTATATGAGCTGATAAAATAATAATAACGTATGTACGATTATACGAATGTGTTGTTTTGTGTAAGTATCGTTTTACGAATATGTCGTTTTACGTATGAGTTATTTTGCGTAAATATCGTTTTACGAATATGTCGTTTTATGTATGTGTTGTTTTGCGTATTTATCGTTTTACGAATGTGTCGTTTTGCCTATGTGTCATTTTACGTATGTGTTGTTTAGCGTATGTAATCCTTTGAATTTACTTTATAAAATAAACACTTACTCTTGCGGTTGCGGTTGCTCCTTTCTATAAAAAAAAAAGATTATTATTTAATATCTGAAACTACGAGGTAGA
Organism: Coleophora flavipennella; assembly: GCA_947284805.1. Taxonomy (NCBI): domain Eukaryota; kingdom Metazoa; phylum Arthropoda; class Insecta; order Lepidoptera; family Coleophoridae; genus Coleophora; species Coleophora flavipennella. The sequence continues at coordinate 2,907,551 of OX369302.1, forward strand.
CCCGTTAACTAGAGATGCTACTCATTATACCGAACAACTTTCTCCAGTAGACCCATAATAGTCAAATCGAAAAATATTTTGAACTTTCCATACAAGTTGATAAGCTGATTAACCAACAATAGTTGACTGCCTCGTGAAATCACTAAATTGTCCACTCACTTAATTTTCAAAATCCTTATTTGTCATGTATACCATAAAGTCTTTAAAATTTAACCCATGGTTTAATCAAAATCACAGTTGTTTTTTCTAACACTTTTAGAAGAAAATTTCGTTATCAGTAAACAAATAATATTTTATTTATGTATGGAAAGTTTGAATTTTTTTCCCGTGGAACGTCTTCCATTTGTTTTTTTCGACAACCACGCTTCTGAAATTGATTATACGATTTCAGTGGTTTTTTCCATACTAAGCTATGGAATAATATTCTGTGGCCACTCGACGGATTTTCCTCATGCATTCATAGCCCAAAAACGTGGAAAATTGGTGGAATCTCACAAAGAGATTCATGCTTTCCTCTTTTTGCTTGTTATAAAATTTTACCTTTGCCGTGTCTTTATATAAAGGACGTTGTTATGTTTGTTAAGAAACACTTGTTTCTATTTGAATCGACAAGTAAACTAACCAGTAAACTTAACTGGAACTTAAGGCGCAATCATAAACTTCTACACTCGCATCACCCTAAGACAACTTTTATCAGAAAAGCATTTACTACATGGCAGTAATATTGTACAATAACCTACCTCATAGTTTTAAGCAGTTTAATGACTACTGTTTTAAAAAAGCAGTTACAGAATGGTTGCTGTCTAAACTCTTTTATAGTGTGCGAGAATTCATAGAAAATAAGGGCAAATTGTAATTTCATGCTACTGACTTATTTTTATTAATTAATGACAATTTAATTAAATGCTTTTTTTTTGACTTACATTGTTTGCTAACTTTATATTGTACGCCTGTTAAGGTATATCATAGTGAGCTTACCATACACAATAACATCTTATTTTATAACTTGTGATAAATGCAATAAATGATTTCTGATTTCTGATTTCTGAACGCTGACATTGATTAAACAATTTTAGTGGTTTTCTGAAATTGCTACCAACTGTTAACCAAAGTGACGTCAATTGAATTCCTCACAATTAAGTGACCTCACACCTTTTCATCACCCTTCAGCACGCTTCACCAGGTGCACGGAGGAAGAGCAAATAATTGTAAAACCTGTTGTAAGGTTATAGGCACGGGTTTCTACTATACTAGGAGGTAAACAAATTTGGTAACGATAACGGAAATGGATAAACTTAGGTTGAGAAGGTAAATGGCAACCCTCTGATGTTAAATATGTCAGTCTGTCTGTGCAAAGTGGTTGCGTTATGTACTTATAGCGCCTGAAAAACTAGTTATCGCGACCAAAAAAAAAACGATAAGGGGAATGAGTAAGATATAAAATGAAAGTACTAGTTGTACAGCCGTATGGCTCCCGGCTTAGAATAGGGCCATCCTATTTCATCCAATAGGTGTCGTAAGAGCCGACTAAGGGACTCAAACCGGAGGATGGGCAGCAGCGTCTTTCCGTGACTTGCAGCCAATCTGCAACACTGCGATCGCCAACCCGCCTGCCAAGCGTGGCGATTACGGCAACACCCCCCAAATGACCGACACAAAGAAAAAACGGCCCCTAGTCCCCGGCGGCCCCGCTATTCCTGGCTCCGGTAGCGGTCAAGGTAACGGCGGGGCATGGGGTGCGAAGAATCCCCGGCAGATGCCAGGCTACCTAAACAAAAGACCTCTGGCCCTGGCAACCTACAACACGCGCACACTGCGAACCGACGTAAAGCTAACAGAACTCGAGGAAGCATTGAGCAGGTTACGATGGGACATCGTAAGATTGTGTGAAGTCCGAAGAGAGGGAGAGGACACCATAATCCTTAAATCCGGAAACCTGCTCTATTTCCGGGAGGGCGACCAACTGTCCGAGGGTGGTGTCGGGTTTCTAGTCCACAAGACCCTCATTAACAATGTGGTCCGGATCGAGAGTGTTTTGACGAGGGTAGCATACCTTATTCTCCGAATTACCAAACGGTATTCGCTGAAAGTTATTCAGGTATATGCACCGACCGCGCAACACTCCGACGACGAAGTGGAGCTCCTATATGAGGATATCTCTAGAGCTCTACATAATAGCTCCCGGACTCAATACACCATTGTTATGGGGGACTTTAACGCGAAACTGGGCAAACGAAGTAATGGGGAGCTGAGAGTGGGGCAATTTGGATATGGAGAGAGAAATGCACGTGGCCAGCTGCTGGCCGACTTTATGGAGAAGGAGGGCCTCTTTATGATGAACTCCTTCTTCAAAAAGCCTAAACAGCGAAAGTGGACATGGTTGCATCCCAATGGCGCAACGAAGAACGAGATCGACTTCATCTTGTCGACAAGAAGGCAAATATTCAATGATGTCTCTGTGATCAACTCAGTCAAAACAGGAAGCGATCACCGAATGGTAAGAGGCACATTGAATCTAAAGACCAAGCTAGAAAGATGTCGACTGATGAAGTCCACACTCCGACCAGCGCCCATCCAGCTCCAAAACCCCGAAAACTTTCAGCTCGAGTTGCACAATCGCTTCGAATGCCTAGGAGACTGCGAAAATGCGGACGATTATAACGACAGGTTCGTGGAAATTGTCCAAACGGTCGGGTCTAAGACCTACACCTGCGCGTTTACCTCTTGTAGGTTTTTGTGTTTTTTTTATACCCACCTCAAGAAAAACTCCCACGGAAGAGGCTTGCGCATAGGCCAACACCCGCAGGCGTCCGCACGATCCTCATCAAAACCTGCGCTTGCCATCCTCAGTCTTCAGCTTGGTCAGTTGGCTTTGTTCAATAGACAGATCTCTCGCAACCACTTTTGAGCCTTTGATGTGCTCAATTGCCTCTTTAAGGCGAGGCATTGGCCGTATGGTTCCCGGATAAGAATAGGACCATCCCATCTCTTCCAATGGGTGTCGTAAGAGTCGACTAAGGGACTTGAACCGGAGGATGGGCAGCAGCGTCCTTTCCGTGCATTGCAACACACCTGCAATCACACTGCGATCGCCAACCCGCCTGCCAAGCGTGGCGATTACGGCAAAACCCCCCTATGAAATCCACACCCAGAAAACGGCCCCTAGTCCCCGGCGGCCCCGCTATTCCTGGCTCCGGTAGCAGTCATGGTAACGGCGGGGTGGGGGGTGCGAAGAATCCCCGGCAGATGCCAGGCTACCACACCCAACGACCTTTGGCCCTGGCAACTTACAACACGCGTACACTGCGGACTGACGAGAAACTAACAGAACTCGAAGAAGTATTGAGCAGGTAATCTCCCTGCGACCTAAGTTTCCAGTACGTCGCCATAATACAATTTGTATTAAACTGTTGCAAATCGCGTGTCAGGGACTTAAAGATCTGCCTGTTTAGTTGCCGATACTGAGTAGCATCTTCAGAGGACTGCAAAACTAATTCTTCCATGAGGTTTCTGGAGAAGTCAGTGTTTTTTTTTTGGTTCTGTTTGAATTAAATTCTTAGACCCGACCGTTTGGACAACTTCCACAAACCTGTCATTATAATCGTCCACATTCTCGAAGTCTCTTAGGCATTCGAAGCGATTTTGCAACTCGAGCTGAAAGCTCTCGGGGTTTTGGAGCGTAGACTTCATCAGTCGACATCTTTCTAGCTTGGTCTTTAGATTATTTGTGCCTCTTACCATTCGGTGATCGCTTCCTGTTTTTATTGAGTTGATGACAGGGTTGTCATTGAATAGTTGCCTTCTTGTCGACAAGATGAAGTCAATCTCGTTCTTCGTTACGCCATTTTATTAAAAAAAATGTTTATTAGGTCACTTGTAGCAATATTTCAAAATAGAGGTTGAGACCTTCTTTTAGGTTTTTATGTAAACCTGTGCCATTGGGATGCAACCATGTCCACTTATGCTGTTTTGACATTTTAAAGAAAGAGTTCATCATAAAGAGGCTTTCGTTCTCCATAAAGCCCCACTCTCAGCTCACCATCAATTCGTTTGCCCAGTTTCGCGTTGAAGTCCCTCATAACAATGGTACAACGGGTCCTGATGCCTGGGCCATGTATGGTTGTAGAGATGTCCTCATACATAGTCTCTACCTAGTCGTCGGAGTATTCCGTGGTTCCGTTTTTTTCAACTCCAAAGGTAAGTCTGTCGTTCAATCAGATTGTTGTACTCATTAATAGGTAAGGTTTCGTACCCAAATGTATTTTGGTTCGGAACCCTCAGTGCACGAGGCCGACTCGCACTTGACCGATTTTTTCGAAATTTATTATGACTGTGTGGTGATATCTAAGATTAACCAAATGATTAATTATACGAAATTAAAGAGCCATTGGAACTAGGGCGTGCAAAACCGGAAGGACTTCAAAACCGGCTTTGAATTCCGGTTTTGAGGGCCCAAAACCGGAAACCGGTGCTAGCCCCGGTTTCGGCAATTTTTTTTATATTTTTTTATATAGTAGAGTTTTAACGAGAAAACAATATTCTCAGATACACAAAATTTACAAATAAAACAAATTGTATCATATATCTCTTTTTAATCAACCATTTATGCCTACTAAGACCAAGTAGACCACATTAATAGTTTGTTACACATGAACTTAAAATAATATGAAGATTAATTAACTGAGATCAAAAATCAACAAATTTTTGGTACCTTTATTAGGTACCTAACAATTCTGTTATTAAGAATAACATATTATAAACTCGAAACACATTCATCATCTTAAGATGGTAAACACAACCACAATTACTATACATACGTCTAAATTTTTTTAATCTCGCGGAGGGAGGAGTATAAGTGGGTATAGGTTGCGTTCGGATATATTTGATGACTCAAAATTGAATATTTCTTGAATGCGTTCGAAAAAAGTTGATTTAAGTCAAAATGTAATTCAATAACGGGAAAACCGGAGGTAGCTCCGGTTTTGTCTGTCAACCCCGGTTTTCAAAATTTGGAAAATTTTGTCCGGTTTCCGGTTTTTAACAAAACCGGAAAACCGGGTTTGCACGCCCTAATTGGAACTTTTAGGTTTTACAAGAAAATCTTGGGATCTACAGTAGTTCTAGTTTTTATTTACTATAAACTACACCTAGTAGAAACTTAAAACAGTGCCTTAATTGTTTCTTCCTTTAAAAAAATTATTAAGGGTTCCTTGAGAAAAGTTGACGGGTCCTACACCAATTGAACTAAACTCTGTATTTCAACTTTTAAATTATTAATTATATTTATTAATTATGTTATCTATCTAACGTATTTGACCATTTTTTTATAAAGATAATAATTACCATTTTATTTTGATTGATTGAAAATAAAGAACCATTCGAACTTTTATCGTCGTCGCTTATTAAATCTTAGGTTTTACCAGAAAATCTTAGGATTTACCGTAGTTCTAACTTTAATTGTAACAGAGGTTCCACGGAAACATACTACTGTGACTTAACTGCTTCTTTCTTTAAAAAAATGTGGGTCCCTTGAGAAAAGTTGACGGTCCTACACCAATATAATTATACTGTGTATTTTAATTTTTTAATTATAATCGTTATCTAACGTTTTCGATTTTTTTTATAAAGATAATGACAACCTTTTTAATTAATTATTAATGATATATGATGAAAAAAAGCGTCGGTGGCTCAACCGGTAACGACTCGGTCCATCTAACCAGAGGTACCGGGTTCAAATCTGGACGGCCAATGTACCAATGAGTTTTTCCAAAAAACTTACGTACATATACTTACCGATTGCTTTAACGGTGAAGGAAAACATCGTGAGGAAACCTGCACACGCCTGCGAAGAAACTCGAAGGTTGTGTGTGAAGTCGACCAACCCGCACTGGGCCCGCGTGGTCGACTAAGGCCTAATCGCCCTGATTCAGGGTAGGCTCGAGCCCTTCGGTGGGGACGTATATGAGCTGTAATGATGATATCTGAGAAATTTACCTCCGGTTCTGTCTAAAGAAAAAAAATATTTGATTAAATATGTAGGTGACAAACCCAGCCCCTTTAATTCTGACACAACAAAAATAAGCGTATGAGTAAAGGTTATGGATGGATGGAGAATAATTAGTGAATCCTACATTATTTTGTTACACTCTGCATTTTAGACTTTTAAATTTTGAATGACTTAAGTCAATACGCTTCGTAACCTGTTTTACCGTTTTTTTTATAAAAATATTATAATTGAATTAAGTATTAATGATATCTGAGCGTTTTACCTCTTGTCCTGGCTGTAACAAATATTTTATTTAGTAAACACGTAGGTAATAAACCCAGCTCTTTCAATTTCACCTGGCACCACATTAGTAAGTGTTGTGCCTTAAGTGCTTCTTCCCTTGAAAAAGAGATTATGGGTTTCCAGAGAAAAGTTGACGAGCCCTACACCAATTTCATTACACTCTCTATTTTACACTAAATATTACAATGTTGAGAATTTACAATAGATAATACTAATATGATACTACCTAAAAAAGGCATAAACATAATCATATTTAGACAAGATTTATTTAAATATTTTTTTTTTAATTTTTAGACTATAAATTCCTTAATACTTTCGATCCCTAACCTCTTTTACAATTTAAAAAAATACTTAAGTTATGATATCTGAGCATTATACCTCTGCCCCTCCCTGAAAAAAAAATTATTTTATTTAGAAATAGGTACGGTAATAAACTTTTACCTAGCGCTACAAAAATAAGTGTATATGCCTTAACTGCTTGTTCCTTAAAAATTATTACGGCTTCCTTAAAAAAAGTTGACGGGTTGACCTATTGATAAAGATAGTAACTATTTAATTAAATATTAATGATATCCAGGCGTTTTACCTCATCCACTGGCTGAAAAAAAAAATTGGTAAATAGGTAGGTGACAAACCCAACTCTTTTATTTTCAGCTGGAACCACAATTATTAGTATATGTGCCTTAACTACTACTTTCTTTAAAAATATTATAATAATTATGTTCCCAGAGAAAATTTGACGGGTCCTTCGCCAATATCATTACACCCTGTATTTTATATTTTACCATTTTTTTGTGATTCTGTGCCTCAAAAGGAAAAACGAAACCCATAAAGGATCGCTTTGTTGTCAGTCTGTCTGTAAAGACCCTTTATCACGGGAACGGGTGGAAGTATCAAGTTGAAATTAAAACTATATACTCCGGTCTACAGTCCCTTGAAGCTGTGAAAAAAGATACTGCCGTTTATGCCGCAAAATATTATGTATATTTCGAGACTTTCAAGGAAATCCAAATTTATAGGGTATTTTCCGTTGACCTAGAACTATGAAATTCGGCAAGTAATACCGTCTTATACTACAAGAATAGGGAAAAATCTGAAAACTATGCATTTGTAATTATATCAAAAAAACAAAGTAACCATTCCGGGAATGCCGACAGGACTGAAAACTTTTTATAGTTTTATAAGTTTTGACCCTCTCAGTGTTCCTGGCGAACTACTAGGTTGACAAAGTTTTGACCCTGCAAGAGTTCCTGGTACGGTGTCGGTTACGGTAACGTTACAGTAACAGTGCGCAAGTTCAATGGTTTTTCCCATCTCAAAAAATGCCGATTAATGAAAAAAAATATTTTCCCTTTTTTATATGTATAGGAAGTTACTTAAAAATTTTAATGTATGTAGTACCTAACAGTTTGCACTGTTATCATTTAAAATATCTACCTACAAATTTGTACGGAACCCTCGGGGAGCAAATCCGACTCGCACTTGTATTCATAATATCTAAGCATTTTATTACCTTTGTGTCTCCCTGAAAAAAAAATGGTATATTTAGTTAATAGGAAGTGTAGCAACCCAGCTCTTTCAGTTGCACCTGGCATCGCAAAAATACTTGTTTAAGGCATAAACTATATGCCTAAAAAAATGATTGTGGGTTCCTTGAGAAAAGTTGACGGGTCTTACGCCAATTTTATTAAACTCTGCGTTTTAGACTTTTGTTCTAATAACGTATTTCACCTATTTATATAGTAACTATTTAATTAAGTATTAATGATGTCTGGGCATTTTACCTCGTTATCTGGCTGAAAAAAATAATTATTATTAAATAGGTAGGTGGCAAACCAAGGAGTTTATAGGTAAAACTGGAGGCCACACTCTAAATACCTAATTGAACCAAAGAAATATGCCCTTGAAATGTCTCTTTACCGCTCCGTCTCTTTTCAATTAGCGGGTGTGAGCAAGAGCTTCACCTACACACATCTTGTTCATACCTCCTAATTAGAAAGAGACGGAGCGGTAACGAGAAACTTCAAGGCCATATTTCTTTGCTTCAAGTAGGTAGGTATTTAGAGTGTGGCCTCCAGATTTACCTATAAACTCCTTGTGGCAAACCCAGCTCTTTCATTTTCAGCTGGAACCACAATATTCACAAGCTAAGGCTCATCTGATATTCCGCCTACCAAATATTTAGCGGAACGAAACCGAACACACAATAATTTGTGTATGTGCCTTAACTCCTTGTTCCTCAAAAAAATATTACGGCTTCCTTAAGAAAAGGTGATGAGTCTTTCAACAATTTTATTAAACTTCGCGTTTTAGAATTTTGTTTTAATGACGTCGGTACGTTCCATAATCTGTTCCACCTATTGATAAAGATAGTAACTATTTAATTTAATATTAATGATATCTGGGTATTTTACCTCATTCTCTGGCTGAAAAAAAAAATTTGGTAAATAGGTAAGTGACAAACCCAGCTCTTTCATTTTCAGCTAGAACCATAATAATTAGTGTATGTGCCTTAACTGCTACTTCCTTTCAAAAAAATATAATGGGTTCCTAGAGAAAAGTTGACGGGTCCTTCATCAATTTTATTACACTCTGTTAATTAAGTATTAATGTTATCTGATCATTTTACCTCTGTCGCTCCCCGAAAAAAATATTGTTTAATTAGTAAATAGGTTGGGTATCAATTTCACCTGGCACCACCAATATATGGGTATATACCTAAACCGCTTCTTACTTAGAAAATGATTAAGGGTTCCTTATGAAAATTTGACGGGTAATACGTTAAAACGTTTTTTTATACTCTGTAAAAAGACTTTTAAATTCTTAATAACCTTCGTTCCCTAACCTGTTTCACCATTTTTTAATAAGATTATTACTGTTTTTTAAGTAGGATTATTAAAAATTGTTTATTCAGTAAATACGTAGGTAACGAACCCAGCTCTTTCAATTTAACCTATCACCACAAAAATAATATGTGCACTAGATGCTCCTTCCTTAAAAAAAATACTATGGGTTTCTTGACAAAATTTGACGGGTCTTACAGCTATTTTATTACACTCTGTACTTATGACTTTTAAATTCTTTATTACTTTCGTTCCCTAACCTGTTTCACCATTTTATTACGAAGGTTATAATTATTTATTAAGTATTAATCATATCTGAGCATTTTACCGTTGTTGCTGCCTGAAAAAAAAATTGTTTATTTAGTAAATACTCAGGTGACAAAACCAGCTCTTTCAATTTCATCTGGTAACACAAAAATAAGTTAATTTGCCCTAGATAATTCTTCTTTTTTTAAAAAAAATATAACGGTTTTCTTGACAGAATTTGACGGGTCTTACACAAATTATGTTACACTCAAGACTTTTAATATCTTTTTTCTTTCGTTCCCTTACCTGTTTCACCATTTTTTAACAAGATTATAAATATTTAATTCAGTTTTAATGATATCTGAGTATTTTACCTCTGCCTGAAAAAAAATGTTTATTTAGTAAATACGTAGGTAACAAACCCAGCTCTTTCAATTTCATCTGACACCACATAATAAGTCTATGTGCCCTAGATGCTTCTTCGTTAACAATATTATAAATAACAAGATTGTGAATAAAAAGCTTATAAATATTTAATTCAGTTTTAATGATATCTAAGCATTTACCCCTCCCTGAAAAAAAAAATTGTAAATACGTAGGTAACAAACCAAGCTCTTTCAAATTGACCTGGCACCACAAAAATAAGTCTATGTGCCCTAGATGCTTCTTCGTTAAAAAAAATACTATGGGTTTTTTTTGACAAAATTTGACGTGTCTTACACCAATTTTATTACACTCTGTACTTAAGACTTTTGATATCTTTTTTACTTTCGTTCCCTTACTCCTTTGACCATTTTTTTTAACAATATCATAAATATTTAATTAAGTTTTAAGGATATCTGAGCGTTTTACCTCTCCCTGAAAAAGAAACGTTTATTTAGTAATTACGTAGGTAACAAACCCAGCTCTTTCAATTTCACCTGGCACCACAAAAATAAGAGTGTGAGCCCAAGATGCTTCTTCTTAAAAAAATGATAACGGGCTTCTTGACAGAATTTGACGGGTCTGACACCAATTTTATTACACTCTGTACTTAAGACTTTTAATATTTTTTTTACTTTCGTTCCCTTACTCGTTTGACCGTTTTTGTAACAACATTATAAATATTTAATTAAATTTAAATGATATCTGAGCTTGTTACCGTTGTTGGTTCCTGAAAAAATATGTTTATTTAGTAAATACGTAGGTAACAAACCCAGCTCTTTCAATTTTACCTGGCACCCCAAAAATAAGTGTACGTGTCCTAGATGCCTCTTCGTTAAAAAAATACCATGGGTGTCTTGACAAAATTTAACGTGTCCTACACCAATTTTATTTCACTCTGTACTAAGGACTTTTGATATCTTTTTTTGCTTTCGTTCCCTTACTCGTTTGACCATTTTTTAACAAGATTTCAAATATTTAATTAAGTTTTAATGAAATCTGGGCGTTTTACCTCTCCCTGAAAAAAAAAAGTTTCTTTAGTAAATACGTAGGTACCCAACTCTTTCAATTTCACCTGGCACCACAAAAATAAGTGTGTGAGCCCAAGATGCTTCTTCTTAAAAAAAATTATAACGGGTTTCTTGACAGAATTTGACGGGTCTGACACCAATTTTATTACACTCTGTACTTAAAACTTTTAATATCTTTTTTACTTTCGTTCCCTTACCTGTTTTACCGTTTTTTAACAAGATTATAAATATTTAATTATGTTTAAATGATATCAGATCGTTTTACCTCTCCCTGAAAAAGAAAACGTTTATTTAGTAATTACGTAGGTAACAAACCCAGCTCTTTAAATTTCACCTGGAACCACAAAAATAAGTGTATGTGCCCAAAATACATCTTCTTTAAAAAAATGATAACTGGTTTCTTGGCAGAATTTGACGGGTCTTACACCAATTTTATTACACTTTGTACTTAAGACTTTAAAGTTTTTAATTATTTTCGTTCCCTTACTCCTTTGATCATTTTTTTAACAAGATTATAACTATTTAATTACGTAATAATGATATCCAAGTGTTTTACCGCATCCTGAAAAAAAAAATTACTTAGTAAACCATAAAAATAAGTGTACGTGCCCTAGATGCCTCTTCGTTAAAAAAATACAATGGGTTTCTTGACAAAATTTGACGTGTCCTACACCAATTTTATTACACTCTGTACTTAAGACTTTTAATTTATTTTTTTACTTTCGTTCCCTTACCTATTCACCATATTTTTAACAAGATTATAAATATTAAATTAGGTTTTAATGATATCTGAGCGTTTTACCTGTCCCTGAAAAAAAAAAGTTTATTTAGTAAATACGTATCTAGGTAACAAACCCAGCTCTTTCAATTTCACCTGGTACCACAAAAATAAGTGTACGTGCACTAGACGCTTCTTTCGTAAAATAATATTATGGGTTTCTTGACAAAATTTGACGGGGTCTTACACCAACTTGATTTCACTCTGTTCTTAAGACTTTTAAGTTTTTAATTACTTTCGTTCCCTAATCTGTTTCACTATCTTTTTAACTTAATTAAATTTAACTATTTGTGGCTCAGTGGTTAGTGCCCTTGACTACTGATCCGAAGGGTTGTGGGTTCGATCCTCACCCAGGGCAAGCATTTGTGTGATGAGCAGATTTGTTTGCTCTGTGTCTGGGTGTTAAATATCTATATATGTATGTATTTAAATGTATATAAGTATGTATATCAGTCTCTGGTAACCCATAACACAGGGAATCCTACTTTGGGGCCAGATGACCATGTGTGATTTGTCCCAGAATATTTATTTTATTTATTTTATTTTAATTAAGTTTTATGATATCTAAGCGTTTCACCTCTCCGTGAAAAAAAAAAGATTATTTAGTAAATACATTTATTTTCACCTGGCACCTCAAATATAAGTGTATGTGCTTTAATTGCTTCTTCCCTTAAAAATATATTCTGGGTTTCTTGAAAAAAGTTGACGGGTCCTACACCATTCATAATGACTTTCGTGCCCTAACCTGCTTGACCGTTTTTTTATAAAGAAAATAACTATATATTTAAGCCTTCGATTCGGTTCAAACTTGGGCTGTGCTGTGTTACAGTTTCTCCAGTGGTACCAAATTGACTATCGATATATCGCTCATTTGGTACTACAATGACGAAATTAAGGTTTTTATCAAAAATGAGTTAAGTATGTCAAACGATATTATATTTAGGTTGGTTACTTTCGGGGTAAAATCGACGGTAATGTATTTTCATAAACTGCGGCTAGATGGCGTTGACGTCATTGTTACTTTTATACCAAAACGCAAGCATTCTACAGCTACAACGGCGATTTAGTCAGTTGTGCGGGGGGGTTCCTTGAAGTGAGGTGTCAGTTTGGTGCAACAACGACGGCAAGATAAATATGACATCACTTTTATCCCCTCCTGGCGGAACAACGACGACAATGCTTAATTTTGTCGTTGTTTCCGTAAAGTGAGGACTTATTTTGTGTGCAACAATGACGAGAATATAAATGTGACATTTGTTTTATCTGCACTTGGCGGAACAGCGACGACAATGCTTAGTTTCGTCGTTGTTTCCATAAAGTTATTTTGTGTGCAGCAATGACCAAAAGATAAATGTGACATTTTTTTTATCTCCACTCGGCGGAACAGCGACAAAAAAGCGTAGTTACGTTGATATTTCCCCAGATATTATATTTATTTTGCGGGAAAACTACGATAATGTAAATTATGAATTATGGAATATACAACTTCTTAATTTTTTTCTCCATTTTTTTGGGCAATTTATTTTTGAGGTCGGTACCAGCACACAGCTACTTTCGTATCAAATGTTTTAGATTCGATGGCATTGCTGACACCGACCTCAGAAAAAAAATTTTAGGCCCCTAATTTAATTCGTACCTACCTTTGATTTCGTTATTGTTGGTTAATGTCGTGTATCTAAGTAACTAATATTATTTCATACTTTTGAGTGAATTTCATTTTGAAGTCGGTTTTTAAGTTTTTTAAACTTTTATTTTTATTTTATTTATTTTTAGTGATAACTCTATCTATCTAACAACGTTATACCAAATCACCCACTCGCCAATAGGAACCATTAAATCATAAAGCATGTGTTTCATTAAAACATACAGATTCCTGTAGCTTCCATCATCAACAGAATGAAAGTTAAGGAGTTAAATCTTCCATCATCAGCTCATCTGAATAATCTGAAAGAATACAACTATCGGTCTATACTTACCGTATCTACGCAAAATATTTGAAGAATTATCCTCAATCTCCTAACCGTTAAGGAGTTGTACCTTCCTTCATCAGCTCATCAACATGAGATGATGACTAATAGACGCCAAAACTTGAATAGTTTTAGGAAATACATGCAACACGTAATATGTGCCTATAAAATTTGTGGGTTGTTCTCGATTTCCCTGAGATCCAATCCCCAGATCCTGACTTGGTGACGGTTTCGAATAAAATAAAATTTTGAAAATCGGTTCACAATCAGCGCAGATATCGCGTAACAAACATACAAAAAAACATACAGTCGAATTGAGAACCTCCTCCTTTTTGAAGTCGGTTGATAATGTATGTAAGTGAAACTCTTGAAAATTGCTTCTAATCGAGAAGTTGAGATTGTTTAAGCTTAAGTGAAATTAATCTTAGTAATACGATTGCAAGTTGATTAAGTGAAAGTGACGGCAAATTTTATATAAGTTTTATACGAGGTACCAAAAAATATTAACAGTGACAGATGATTAAAAATAATGGTTAGCTTTTGTCAACTAAATACTTAATTTCGTCATAATTTATGAGTGTCTTAAGAATTTTAGTTGTAATTGAATCTGTTTTTTAGTTGGCAGAATTGAATTACTTATATTTATAATGAGTAAAGATTTAGTATTAGGCTTAAAAATTAGTCCCTATTGAGAAGTTGTTATTTATACGACTGATAGTTGAATAATTTCAAGCGACTGCGTTTTTCAAAATGTGATTTTCTGGTTAACTAAGTATTGTAGAAGTTACCAAATGAATAATTAAAAATGATTAAAAAAAAACTGTTTGCTTCTGTAACCTTATATTGAGTTTTGTATGAAAGCATTACATATAATTAAAAGAATCCTGGTGGAACAATGACGAAATTGGGGGTGTCGCTCTAGTTTTGTTTTAATAAAATAGATATTTATATAGATAAACAGTTGACATAGACTACTCATAAAACTATAATACTTATGTCATGTTTTAAGTCTATAATCATACAATAGTGATATATTTAAAGGTCATTAACTGGATGATGAAAGTTGAAATTTTTTTTAAATCGCTCTCCTGTAAAGTTACAAAAAGTGCATTTTCGTCATTGTAGTACCAAATGAGCGATATCGAGGTACTGAAGTGGTTTTCATTGCAGAAAACGCCACCATGTCGGTTCGCCTCCAGGATCAAAACTCGGAACCTATCTGGCTGCAGCGAGGGGTGAGACAGGGAGACGTTATATCTCCAAAACTGTTCACCGCCACCCTGGAAGATGTTTTTAAGCTTTTGGACTGGGGTGGACTCGGCATCAATATCAACAGCGAGTACATCACCCACCTTCGATTCGCTGACGATATCGTGTTCATGGCTGAGGCTATGGACGATTTAGGCACAATGCTCGATGGCCTCAGTAGAGCCTCTCAACAAGTAGGTCTTAGAATGAACATGGACAAGACGGGAAATATGTCAAACGTCCGTGTCATACCTACTCTTGTAAAGGTTCTACACTCGAAGTAGTTACCGAATATGTGTACCTGGGACAAACAGTCCAGTTAGGTAGGTCCAACTTCGAGAAAGAGATCAATCGTCGAATCCAACTCGGCTGGGCAGCGTTCGGGAAGCTTCACAATATCTTTACGTCCCAGATACCGCAGTCTTAAGACCAAGGTCTTCGACCAGTGTGTGTTGCCAGTGATGACATACGGAACTGAGACATGGTCGCTTACTATGGGCCTAATAAGAAAGCTCAAGGTCACCCAAACCACAGATTACTAAATAGTTACTTCCCAAACGGCAATGGAGCGTGCTATGCTCGAAGTTAATCTGCGTGATCGAATCAGAAACGAGAAGATCCGTAGGAGAACCGACATAGCTCTCAGAATTGCTAGACTTAAGTGGCAGTGGGCGGGGCACATAGCTCGTAGACCAGATTGCCGTTGGGATAGTAAAGTTCTCGAGTGGCAACCGCACACCAGAAAACGTAGCGTAGGCAGGCCACCCACTCGGAGAACCGATGACCTGGTGAAGGTCACGGGAAGTCGCTGGATAAGATAATATAAGACAAGCTTTTATTCAGAGCCCAAGCGGGCAGCGCAGAACCGGTCGCCGTGGAATTCCTTGGGGGAGGTCTATGTCCATCAGTGGACGTCCTTCGGCTGATATGATGAATTATTTAATTAAGTATTAATGATATCTGAGCGTTTTACCAGTCCTTCCTGCTGAAAAAAAAATGTTTGTTTAGTAAATTACGTAACAAACCCAGGTCTTTCAATTTCATCTGGCACCAATAAAATAAGAGTAAGTATAGTTGTAAAGTTTTGGTAGGAATTCAAAATAGCTCTTTAAAAAATTGTATTGTACTTGTTTTCACTAACCCACCTCGTTCATCGTAAGATTGAATTTGAGATCTACTATTACTTGTTCACGTACACGTTTGTTGGTATACAGGACTCAGATGGGTTTCTAACAAAAGACGGGCCTGCCAATTAAAATCCCAAATGCATTTTTAGAGTAACCGATGTAGGTACTTATATTTTTAGATAAATTTAGTAGCGGATTCAGGGGCAACGGGGTCAACGAAATCAAGCCCCTCTCAAAAAACATCAGTGACAATAGGGATGACGAATGCTAGTCTTCTGAGTTACTTTTTATTATCTGTCAAAAACGACACTTTGTTCTAAAAATGTTTGAAATACCTAGGCGTGACGTCATAGTTTAGCAGCGTCATTTATGTACTCATTTTGTGATTTTGGTGAATTAAAAATCTAAGACTTGATGGAAAACAAAACGAGTAAGGTTTTCCGAAGTTTAAGTAGGAGGGCAATTTAGTGATCAAGAGTTCATAATTTATTTCTGATGCTGTAGTCATCCCTATTCTTATAGTAAACTTGATACACAGGGCACACTTGTATGTTTCCGGAATTGGCAACATACATAAACAATATTTAAAAAGAAATTACAATATTAGAAAATAAACCTCTGGCTGTAGAATACGTGTACACTTTGTTTCGTCTGACTGTCACTTGTTTTACATTGTGGCGTCATTGTAGAAGTTGCGTGTCTAATGTGAAAGTTTTTTCTAGTATGATTTTCTACGTGAAGTGCAATTTTACAGCTCGACAGAGCTTTGCTCGGCTTCAAACTGCTTTTGGTGATGAAGCACCATGCAAGGCGATCACACATTTTAGTGAGGCTCAAAATACGCGGCGCGTCTCTTGGTGCAATGCCATTCTTAGCAAATTCAACGAAAGGGCGTGAAATATTGTGTGGGATATAGTAACAGGTGACAAAACATGCATTTATTGCTACGATCCCAAAACATAGCAGCAATCGAGCGTTTGGGTGTTTTAAGATGAGCCGAAATCAACCGAAGTGGCGCGCATGCAAAATGCCCTTGAGCGGATAATTGCTTATTTTTAGGGCTCTTTAGTATAGCTGGACAGGTCGCTACTGTTGCTTTCGAGAATTGACATACCGTGAATAGTAATTGGTACATGACCATCTGTTTGCCGGAAGTTATTGACGAACTCCGTAAAAATAACCGTAAACGCCGTGTCATCTTGCACCACGATAGTGCCAGTTCTCACACGGCCAGAAAGACAAATGAATTTTCGAAGGTGAAAATCGTCGATCTTATGAGCCATCCTGCATGTGCATACAGTCCCGACGACCTGGCACCTTGCGACTTTTTGTTACAAAAAATTAAGAACCTACCAGTTACGTGATCAACGATTTTCATCACCAGAAGAAGCTGTCGAAGAGTATGAAAAACATGTTTCCGAGGTCACCACGAAGGAGTAGCATGAACTTTTTGTGAAAATCAGTTTATTTGTATGAAAAAGTGCATTCACGTTAGCGGAGAATATTTTCAGAAAGAATTAATTTATTTTTGACCATTCATAGTACTGTTTCTTAATTATTCCGGAAGCTAAGTTCGACTATTCTAATTTAACATTTTAGAAAGCCTTACACTACCTAAGATGTCATCAATTATCCATAACTTAAGAAGTGACTCCACGGGATTGTTGGCAATTATGAATCACATAATCAGCGACTCTACAAGAAGTACCGTCAACATGCTTGTAATAGTTTGATTTTTTTGGAGTTTGACAAAATTACAATGACCATGTAGCATTACCTACAGTAAATCAGCATATTATTATATTATTGCTATTACGAAATAAAACTTATTTCGTGGTTTATAGAAAGGACAAGTATTTCTGTCTCTTTTTCTCTGACCAATCAGCAAACTACATAGCAGTGTTGTGTTTCCGTTTAGCAATTCAAGTATAATCACAGATTTAATGTCAAAATACAAAATGTCAAAAATTAAAATATAACAAATAAATATATAATAAAATTAAAAGGCCTAAGCCTTAGTCAAAAAGCCCGCCCCGAGATATCACAGATATAGGAATAAGGTTTATTATTTCCTTATCTATCCTGGCCTGACTAGACTTGCTTATTTTTAGCAAAATTGGTCGTCCGGTTTTTAGTCATTACTTAAAGTATAGATATTTTTAAAAGGAAATGACATGTTAAGATTTATATTTTTTTGTGTAGGTTAATTTTTTGAGGAATAGTCGCTAGTTTATAATACCTACTCTTCATTTTTTTTCACAGGCATTAAACTTACATTAGAAACGAGGCGGAAAACATTATTTTCTACCAGCAGCAGTTTACATCATATACAGAAAAAGTTGTAGCAAAACAGGACGTTCTAAATAAGGGAAAACAAAAATGGCTCAGCTTACAGAACCTACACAAAAAATAGGTGACTAGCTTTCCGCACCTACAGAAAACATTATCCAACCCTCAACACAAGAAGAGGTAATAAAACACCAGTTTATTGCAACTTTAGACATAACTAGTGAAGAACAAGACGTCTAACCTACGGCCCAAGAGATGAGCAGAAATCAAAGAAAAAGTGTTGACCAACAAGACGTGCACTTGAGAAATGAAAAAGGTGAAAAACAGAGTAATCAACATGAACAATTGTTAATGGAATCTATAGATGAACATGAAAGGGGCTTAACAAAAGACGGCAATCCTAGAAAACACAGGAAACTCTAAATTTCATCGACAGAGAGACAAGCTATAAATGATTAATCCTATAATGGCTCCGTTTTTACCTTTTAAGGTACGAAACCCTAAAAACAAGGATATGAAAAAAACTGCAACTAAGAGGCCGTGTAGCGTCTTGTGTAAAAAAAATTACTTTAAGCATAAAACAATATCAAACAAAGCAGATCCATACTAACTATTAGGGTCTTATTTATGAAGCACATGGACCTTTTTTTTGTAGACAAAATACCGTTTAAAAGAAGAAAGGTGTCAAAAAAACAAGAACCAAAACAAAAACAAGTATTATCTTAAACCGAATTTTCGTCACAATAGAAGTCCGTAAAACCTTTTTTTTTAATCTCTCGCATTCGGTCCTAATAATGATACTCATTTTAAGAATAGCTTACTGCCAAAAAACAAAATGTGGTCATTAGCCAAAATTAAATAAGATCTATAAAAAATTATAAAAACTAATTGAGTTACAATCCATGCGTTTCTCACTATAAATGTAATAGTCCGGCAGCCATACTCCAAATTTTAGGTGAAGCGTGTTTTCGCGTCCGCATAAATTATATTTACACTTTTATGATCTTTAGGTACTAGTAAACAATTCTAGGAAGGGTGTCGCCCTGACACTTTTGAGCGTTTCTTATAAACCCCATGATCTTGAATACCATTTGAAGAGGCGTTTATGGATTTGCTATTCATTGAAGGAAAGTACTAACTGACCATCGTAGATGCCTTTAGTAAACTAGGACAGGCTATACCTATTCCCAATAGAAGTACACCAGAAGTAGTTAGAGCTCTGATAAAATACTTCAGCATGTATGGGTTACCAAAGAAGATAAATTGTGATTCAGGAGCAGAGTTTAACAATGAACTTCTTAAAGAATTACTAACCCTTTACAAGATAGACATTCACATAGGGACACCCAATAATCCTAATTCAATGGCACTTATAGAGAGATTCCATTCAACTATTATAGAAATCTATCGCCTTGCTAAGTACGAAAAGAACCAACTAGACGCCGCGTCAGTTATGGCATACGCTATTATGGCGTCTAACAACACTATACACTCTGCAACTGACTTTACGCCATTCGAGATAGCTCTAGGACAAACCGATGCTGGTAATGTCTTTGATATCGATAGGGAACGTAACCTCTTACAGAATTTACTACAAGATCACAGAAAACGACTTAGTCCTTTATGACCATATATCTGAAAAATTACAAGGGGAAAAGATAAAGGTAAGAGAAAAGAAAGGGAGGGGGAAGAGCCACCAGTTGTTAAAGCAGGTGATGAATTTTTATGAAGAATACTAGAACTAGAAAAGCTAAAGATTTACCTAGGTACGAAAAAGCAAAAGTAACTGGTAAAGTCAGTAGGAATATAGTTCCTATAACACTAAAGAAACGTAATACGCGCGTCGCACTTAAAAATGTAAAACGACCTCCACAGGTGGTGTGTGACGCTAATGCTGGCCCAAGTAGATCAGGGACTCAGCCTGAACGTACAGAATCTCGGGCAGAATCCTGGAATTATTCCGATGAAGATAGATACAGCAGTGGTGAGGAGTAGTCAATGGAGTATAATTAAGATATTAGATTTAGAATCATTAGCCATACAGTTAGAAAAAAATATTAAAGAATATTTTAAGATTAAGAACATCGTTAACAACTTTTCAGATTCAAGAAGAGAATTACTAGGATTAGAGGTTCAAGTAGATTTTTTTCTAGAACTAACTAAAGATAGGTTACATCAAATTTTTCCGACATCCAGAGTTAAAAGAGGAATTATTAACCCATTAGGTTCTTTAGTTAAGTTAATAACAGGTAATTTGGATAACGAAGACGCCTTAAAATATAATAGAGAAATCAGTAAGTTAAAAAGTAAGGAACATTCTGTTGAACATAAGATGTCTATATAATGCAAAAAGCTTTTGATATATTAGTGAAAATTTCTGATGATATTAATTTTAATGTTAATATTATGCGTCATAAAAACTTGCAAATAGAAAATGTCATTCGTGAAGAAGCTAAAATAACGAATTTCATGACTTTATTTAGTAGCTTAAACCAAATTCTAAATAACTTTCGGACCATTTACAGTATAATCCAAGAAATAGAAACAGCTATTGCATTTAGTAAACTAGCAACCTTACATCAGTCAGTAGTAAACTCTACCGAGTTGTATAATATTTTGAAACAAGTAGAAAATCAAGATAGGTTAATTTTTCCAGTAAGTAAAGATAATTTAGTTAAACTAGAACGTAATATCATTCTTAAATCTTATTTACATGATAGGACTTTAGTGTTTATATTAGAAGTACCACTAGTAGAGGAAAACACATATATCTATTATAAAGTCATCCCAGTTCCTATTTCTAATCCTACAGAACTTAAAACCTTCATAATTACCCCTAAATTTCCCTTTCTACTGGTGAATAGATTAAAATACAGGTTCTTAGTAAGCTCATGCGAAAAAATAGAAGACCAAAACTTCCTATGCTCGGAAAACAGTGTTGTCCCGTACCACACTGATACCTGCATAGAACAGCTGATGCTTTTTAAAGGAAATTTCACTAAATGTCGACAGATTTCTATCCTTCTAGAAGACACCAAGGCGTGGCAGATTGTCGATAGTTCCTGGTTACTTTTCTAGAGAAAAGACACAATGATTACATAAAATTGCAATGACGAAGTTCGCAGACAAGTTTTACGCGGCACATACATACATCACCAAACCTAAACTGTGAAATGACTATTGGAAATTTTTCAATTGGCTCGACTACTAATGCATCCACTATAAGAATCCCAGCACCTGAAGTCCAACTACCAGAACTACGAGAAGTCAACAGAGAAGATAAACAGCTGGATCTACGAAAAGTTGATTTTAGTGATGTGAAAGAAATTCTTAACTACGTTAAATACTACAATAGTGATAGTGATGAAACAACCGACGAGGAAGGTGTTTTATGTAATAAAATTAGTTTATGGACCATAATACTTTATATATAATAATAACTATTTTTGTAATAATTTTTATTGTAAAACATGTGTATCCCAAGTTTATAGTTAAACGAAATCTTCTGAAGACAAATGAAACGTCTTCAGAAAATTTCCCCCCTGGGGAGGGAGGAGTTAAGTGCCACTAACCCCCAAATATTAGCTTTGTAAGCACTTGCAACACAGCAACTCGTAGGGCTGCTGTCTAATCATTTAATTAGTATATAAGCTAGCTATAATTGTATTTTAGTTGAATATTCTCTTACATTGTCACTCTGTTCAGTTGTCGTAATAAATTATTTTAATAAAGACTTCGCATCTGAGTAACTTAACTCACGCTCGGAAGTCAAAGTAGTCAAAACACCTCTGGTATATTATGGCTTCGTTTAGTCCCTCGATATAAAATATACTATTCTATTATATAATATACTATTCGTTTTCAAAGCGCTAACACTACATCATTCTCATCATCTACCTTTTATTTTTGATCCGAGTTTGACAAGCTTTTTTTTCAGTTCCATGGAATCGTTAACATTAGTATTTGATATTAATTTGAACCCCGGACTCTTCATACAACGGGCGAGAAATGACATTTGTAAAAAAATGATGGAACAGTTGAAATCACGTCGAAATCCCATAAGTTCGAGAACCAAACTGTAACCAATCTGTATCAATCTGGTTGATGAGGGGGTGAGGTCGCAATCTAGAGAGCGGCAGGAAGTGTCCATACTGTATATACTTTGATTATAGTACTAAAGTAAGATTTTTGAAACTTACCTGATCACCTTCGCCTTCCGCTGCAGCCTAGAAAAAGTCCACACTTTTACTTTAAATTTTGTACTTTTAAATGTCCATCTACACTACACAATACATCATCATATCAGCTCATATTCGTCCCCACCGAGGGGCTCGAGCCTACTCTACACAATACATAAATAACAAAAATAAAAGGTGCATTTTAACAGGCATCCATATGAAAAAAGTAGCCTATGTTAACATCCAGGTCCTAATCTGTCTACCAAATTTCATCCATATCCGTTCAGTAGTTTTTGCGTGAAAGAGTAACAAACATACATCCATACATTTTTACAAACTTTCGCGTTTATAATATTATAGTCGGATACAGTAGGTAATATAACTAAAGTATTCTTGTTTGCTGCCCAATCGTACATTATAAAACAAAAGTAAGTAAAAAGTTATTTAAGCAAAAATTTAGACATTAATAAAGTCCAGGGTCCAACTCGCACTGGGCCCACGTGGTCGACTAAGGCCCGATCGCCCTCATTTAGGGTAGGCTCGATGTATGAGCTGATATGATGATGATAAAAATCCAGGGTGATTACGTTAATAAGATTTTAAAAACTCAAATAATCATCACCTTCAACTTTATTGGCCTATTAGACGTCCCAACTTTTACTTAATGCAATGTCCATGTACACAATACATATTATGTCAAAAATAAAATGTGCTCGAGGCTCGAGCCCCTCGGTGGGGACGTTTATGACCTGATATGATTATGATGAAAAGGTGCATTATATTAACAGGCCTGTAACTTTTTTTAACAATAAGTATATTTGTTTTTAAATTAAAACTATTGCTTCTGCTGCCACGTAGTGTGCGATACTAAAATACGCTGATGAAGAGATTGTATTTATTTATAGCGTATTCCAAAGGTTTCGACAAAAATGGCAGCAAGCAGGACAAGCTCCGGCGCCACTGGCAGTAAGTTAAGGCTGTAGCGGATCGCCTGGGATATCGACAGCAAAGTGTTTCCGCTCCGTGGGCTTAAGACCCATTCGTCACCTGAGCTTGAATGGAACATATCGAAATTATTCGCACTTATGAAATTCAAAACGCCAATTGTCTTATCGTTGATCCCTGGACCAATTGTCTTATCGTTGATCCCTGGGCTCTGGACGAGATTTTAGACCGCATAATGCACAATAGTACAAAAAATAAAAGGCGAACCATATTTACTGACACTAACAGCAAAAAAAATGAATTTATTAATAAAAAAAAATATTTACAAAATGTATTGTCGTACAGAAGGTTATGGGAAACCTTCTATTCGACATTATCTATTTTTTAATATAATTTTTAAAAAAACCTTTTTCTTTGTTAGTTGTGATGCCTACATTTAATTTTGAAATTAAAAGAACAAGAGAAAATTTTATTTTTTCCATTAATATGAAATACTTCAATAAAACAATAGCGGTCATAGCTTAGTGCACTTTGCATAATTGGGTCAATCACGCAGGTAAACTGACCTGAAGCACTGTCATTACCTGGATGGGTTTGAGTGCTAGTGGCATTTTTCTCGACCGTTACTGTTCTTCGCAAGGCGCATTAAGGGCTCCTAGAAGGTTCGAGTTTTCATACAAACGTAGTTCCGCTTTAATACAAAAATTGAATCCAAACTGCGAAAATATTGTGTAGACACATAACGATGTTTGTAATTAGTTTTCAATGTACTAACATAAAATGGAAAAAAAATTAGTTTCAAACTTTCAGTACACAACTAATATATGTTTTCTACTCAATATATTTGCAAAGTTTAGATTCAATCTAGCATGTAGTTTTTATATTAAAGCGGAACTACGTTTGTATGGAAACTCGGGCCTCCAGGGGACCCTTAAGGCGTTGTTGCCGGTTGTTATCAATTGATGACAGTCGTTAAGCCGTGTCAGGTACCTTACAGGCGGCTTGATACGCTTGTGACAGTGAGGTTTGCCACCAGTTCTACAACCTCCACCAACCCGAACTGGGCCCCCGCGTGCGGGGTATGGCTTCACCTTCCCGAGTTTGGGAGAAGCTCGTGCGCCACAGAAGTGGGGACCTTTATGGGTTATTAACCAATAAGGCTAGGAGAATTACTGATCATATATCACTTTTTTTAACATTTTTAATAATGACGACAGCATCAGAAATAAATTTTAAACCCATGATTACTAAATCCTCCTGCTTAAACTTCGGAAAACTCGTTTTGTTTTCAATCAACTCTTCGATTTTTAATTCACCAAAATAACAAAATGAGTACATAAATGACGCTGCAAAACTATGACGTCACGCCTAGACATTTCAAACATTTTTAGAACAAACTGTCGTTTTTGACAGATGACAAAAAGTTAATCAGATGACTAGCATTCGTCATCCCTTTTAAAATTCTCGTTTTTAGCCCAATGGTTACACTGCTGAGAAAAGGCTAAAATTTTTTTTTTTCCACAGAGTATCATCATAATCTCTTTTCACGGCTTGGCGTAGAAATGGAGTCCAGTAACAGATTCAAGGTTTATCTGAGAAAATCAATCTGAATGATAATTACATTATCTTTACCTCTCTCTCTCTCTCTCTCTCACACACACACACACACACACACACCCACCCACCCACTATATAGAAACTGTTTGTCGTGATCCCTTCCAAAATAAAAATGAAATTAAAATTATAAAACAGTAAAAAAAACATATTCACCGGCTTTCCTTCGGGCTATAAAAATTATATTTATTCTATTAATGTAAGTAACCAGGTATGCAAAACTTATTTAAAAAAAAATTGAAAATGTCTTAGTTTATAAAAAAAACATAATTACCGGCGGATCGTCATCGGGCTATAACAATTATATTTATTCTTTTAATGTAAGTACTACGCAAAACTTGAAAAAAAAATAGAAAATGTTCTTAGATTCGCAAGTTTTAAGACTTTCTCGTACAATTTGATTGTTCATCATCATATCAGCTCATATACGTCCCCACCGAGGGGCTCGAGCCTACCCAGAATTAGGGCGATCGGGCCCGCGGGCCCAGTGCGGGTTTGTTGTTTATTGTTCATACTCGCTCGTAATAGACATTTCGTGCGAGTGCGCTCGCGCACGTGTTTCAAACAACCACAATAATTATAAGAAACTATTGTTCATACGAGCGACGATGGAGTGACCAAAAGAAAAAACGTGTGGCACTCGGGGACTGCCGCGGTAAAGCTATTGCATAGCATTTTTTATCAACTTATGCAATTATAATTATTTATTTATTTTTTATTTATGCAGTATTAACCAGTACCATATAGTCCTTGGGGCCGGGATGTTTATGTAATAAATTAACACTAAGAAAGTTACACCAGTAAAATTGACAAAGTCCTTTTAGTACCGCAAATCGCTAATAGATGGCACTGTAAGTTTGTAGAACGCGGTAACGTTACGTTACGCTCGGCCGAGCTACATGGTAGGCGGAGTGGAGGGTGTTGGGTTTTACTTTCGTTACGGAATTTCTGGATTCGGTCGCCGCGCTCAAAGCCCGCGATAAAAGCTATGCAATAGCTTAAAATCGAAAGTGCTATTTGGTTGGATAGGGATCGATGATCTTGTAGGCTGCTAGCTGTTCGACTTGGTGGACTTGGTGGACTAGGTGCACTTGGTGGACTTGGTACACTTCGTGAACTTGGTGCGCTTGGTGGACTCGGTGAACTTTGTGGACTTGGTGGACTAGGTGCACTTGGTCCGCGAGGATAACTGGACATGACAAAACGTAAAGAATATTTTTATGAACAACCCGGCCAAGTGCGACTCGAGGTCACACAAACAGGGTTCCGCACCAAAACTTTAACTACCAACAGAACAAGACCGGCCAAGTGCGACTCGGGGTCACACAAACAGGGTTCCGCATCTGTATTCCCGATTCGTATAATTTAGGAATCTTCAAGACGAGAGTGAATAGGCACTATTTAAGCTTGCGTGTTACATCCTCGGCTGCATCGGCACATACCATCAGGTGAGGTGTAGCCAAAAGCACTCAAATTTTTAATAAAAAAAAACGTTAACTACCAACAGAACAAGACCTCTCACTTCATACTTTGGTGTTCGTAAATAATGGTCTACTTATTCTGGACTTTTCAAATTTTATTTTTCCTGTGGGAACGGAAGGACTAGGTATATATTTTGTCATAGATTTTCCTTTAAACTATGCATTCAACCTCATAAAGTGTGATTTTTTCAAGATTTTAGTCCCATAAGAGGGACAATTTTCGTCCATTTTTACCCGATATAAAAAAGGAGGAGTTTCTATGTCCACTGTGTGTATTTTTTGGACCAGTTTTTAAAAAACCTTTTTTTATTCGAAAGAGGTAGTCCTATTGTCACCAAGTCAGTATCTGATGATGGAATCCCAGGGAAATCGAGGGTAACCAAGTCGACGAAGTTTTAACCGCCTCCGTGGCGTAATAGTTAGTCCATTCGCTTCACACCAGGAGGTCGCGGGTTCGATTCCCGGCGGGGTTAACTTGTAAGACTCGGTTTGGTGTTCCAGCTTGAAGATAAAAACGCCAGATCCCCATTGCGTTGGGGAATTTTGGTAAGCCCGCTTCCATCTTCGGCTTTATCGTCACCTACCATTAGGTAAGACGATGCCAAGGGCTTACCAACCAAAAAAAAATTAAAAAAAAGTTTGAATGTGCATTTGGATTTTTTAATAGTTCATAGATATACCATTTATTGTTTTTTACCAAATGCCAATTTCAGTTTGTTATTTTTTTAAATATATACATTTCTTTTTTGAAAAGATTACGCAACCCTACTTTGAGCAATTCCGACTCGCACTTGGCCGATTTTTTTGTGGTGAGTGTTGCCCGCTCGCACACCAGCGAGATATCTTGGTGAGCTATATGAAGATCACCTACAGGCTGTAAATCAGTCCCTCAACGGACGTTACAATTTTACACAGAGACTGTGGCAGTATAGTACCAGTCAATTGGTGTTCGGTATTCAACTCCTTTCGATCTTGAGGAGCACGTCCGAAAACTCTTGAGCGTGAACTCCCACCCATGTACAGAGCACTTGAGATCAGCACAGATCCAACTCAGTCAAGAAGCTTGAAAACTTCTTCCAGGGCGGCAGTGTGTAGCACGATTAGGTAGTGGGCGTGGATTTTAATAAATGAAAACGTTAAAAAACCGACTTTCATCGCAACAACTTAGTACATTTTTGCATTATTATTTTTGGTTTTTGTTGACTTTCTTATAAAGTACTACAACGATTTTGATAAAATTTATATGGGACCACACGGGAAGCACTAGCTTTCAAATAAAAAAAGAATCATAAAGATCGGTTCACCGAGTCAAAAGTTCTGAGGTAACACACATAAAAAAAAACCTACAGACGAATTGAGAACCTCCTCCTTTTTGGACGTCGCTTGAAAAATAGATGCGTGCGTACAATTTAGTTTAATGGTGATGTAGTAATTATAAGACCCGAGATGGGTCTTTTAAAAGAGTATCAGTGTAAATTAATTAGTTTAGTTAAATTGTGAAAATATTGCTGGATGATAGAATTGTGTTTTTTTTTTGAAATGTAAGATGGCGTGAAAAAGAAATAGATGGAATGAAAATAAGAGCGGATGAAAAAAGAATAACAGCGCACCGCGCTACAAGTAAACAGTCTCCCTGTCTCACCCCGCGCTGCAGCCGGATAGGTTTGAATTCTGATTCTGGAGGAGAGCCGACATAGTGGCATTTTCGTATCAACACTTATGGCACGACAGGTAGGTAATGGTACGGTAAGGGCGAGGGTTAAAAAAGACGCGTGCTCACAGATATTTTTAATAGAGATAAAAGACCCGAGATGGGTCTAAGAGAACATCAGGTTTCTCATATGCAAACAGATATGCAAAGTATTTAATTTTATTTTTAATCGTGAAAGTTTGGTGAAACATATTGATGGATCGGATTTTGATATTTGAATCATGTTGTCACATAGATGATAGCGCATGCGTTAAAGAACAAATAGATGGAATGAAAAAAGGTCGAATGAAAGAAGAAATACTAACAGCGTTACCGCGCTACACACTTAACACTTAAATATATTGATGTTCAATTTAGCATACGTTACGACTGTAGCACTGCTTTGATTTTTTTTATTCGCCAATTGGTAAGGCCTTGGCATCATCTCACCTGATGGTAAATGACGATCCGAAGATGGAAGCGGGCTTTCCAAGATTCCCCAACGCAATGGGAATATGGCTATCTTATCTTCAAGTCGGAACACATCAATGCTGTAAACATTGATGTTTGCCGGCAAGACTTGGCGGGCTATGAAAATGCCCTACCACCAACCAAACCGAGTCTTACAAAGTTGACCCCGCCGGGAATCGAACCAGCGACCTCTTTGTGGAAAGCGAATGGACTAATCATTACGCCACGGAGACGGTTCATTAGATCTTAGATCTCGATCGAATAAAATGCTTTCTCATAGTCCACAAAAGCCATTATTCTCTGCGGCCTTCTGTATAATCTGCCGCAGCGTATTTTTGCGTGAATTTGAAACCTATTCGGCTGCAGTGAAGGATGAGACATTGAGACCTTATGTCTCTGAAACTGTTCACCGCTGCTCTATAGAAATGCTTCTGAACTGGACTAAACTAATGAAAGCTGATTTGGGGATAAAACTAGAAAATATCACCCGAATAGCAGAGAGACACGTATAATTTTTACCCGACGCGCCAGGAAGAGGGTTATAAATAGACACTTTTGTATTTACCTAACTTGGCAGATGTGGTTTTGGGTACCATTCACCCAAAGGGTACCGACGGGATTCCAATACTAAGCTTCCGCTGCCCGTCAGTCCGTCCGTCCATCTATCCGTCCGTCCATCTATCCGTCCGTCTGTCAGCGGGCTGTATTTCATGAACAGTATAGGTAGACAATTGAAATTTCTCAACGTGTATTTTTCAATTGTGGTTTTAAAAAAAAAATAGTTTTATTAAGTAAAAAATAGAGTGAGTCCCTATACAAAAAACCTATTTTTAATAGGTTCTTTAGAGGTATGTTTGATTTAGCTCTATCGTAAAAACGGTAATACAAACTAACGTGAAACTTGGTACCATTTTATAGGACTAGTCCAACTCGCGCTTGCCAGTTTTGTCAGGGCAGTGTAGCTCACTTCGATAAACATCCTAGAAGGAGCTACCATTCCGGTCACAAAGTACATTGTATAGGCTCACCACTGGACTTGCAGTAGCGTATGTTATGAAACATACAAATAATAAAAATAAACTTTTCATTTTCTGCATTGCTGTAACAAAAAAAAACATGTTTTAAAGACTTTCCTAAAAAAAACTACATATCGAACCCGTGACCTCCTGTTGTGATGAAAATGGGCTAACCATTACGCAACGGAGGCGGTGTTCTTACAGCAAAATAATGTATGTACAAATCATAAGTAACACTACTTACCGTCAAAGAGCGAATGAGATCTGAGAATGGTATTTGTTGCTACATTCAGAAACATAAAGTAATATTTACTGCTGTCGCTTTGCAAACAAGCAATATAATATTATCACACAGCTATTTCCAATACACATAAAAGTTACAATTCGTAATTTTATTTAAACACACGAGCTTGTAAAATAAGTCTTATTGCACCGCTGCCGCTGTTAAGTTCATATTGCATTGCCTCTTTTTATACTCGCTTGCTCTTTAGGGTTTCGTTGTCAACAAGTTTCGCAATGTCTGTATCGTCTGTCTTTCCGCGGCTCAGCTCAGAAACTATTAGTACTAGAAAGCTGTAATTTGGAATGGGTATACGGGGAGGCCTATGTCCAGCAGTGGACGTCCTTCGGCTGATATGATGATGATGATGATGATACATATTAATAGAGATGGGCCGAACATGGGTTTCACCGAATACGAACATTCGGCCGAATATTCGGTAAAACTTTTACCGAACCGAATATTCGGCCGAATATTCGGTACATTCATCGATATAAATGTACTTACTAGATTTCGCAATCCAAACACTGAGTTTGTTCGACTAAACTTGACTGCGGACAGTACACCTTACTTTAGTGTGGGTTCGACATTCAAGCTGTGTGGGCGCGTACGGAGCGGTACTAATACCTAGGCTGTTTGATAAGTACCCGTTTACTAAATATAAAATAAATGCATATATACAAAAAAAAGGGTTTTTTTTTGCCATAAACGGGTACTTATCAAACAGCCCTCGTAATAACAAAAATAACTTGGATGTAAACAAACAACACAATTCAGTTGTCAAATAAATACAATTATTTGTTGGTCATGTGAATAAATAGCTTATAATATCGTAATACCACAATAGAAAAGATTGAGAAAAGAATATTTCTTCATTTAATCTCTTACGGATTTTCGGCACGTTCAGTTACATCCACTTTGTCAAGCTAGGTACGGTCACGGATGTTAATTGTTTAGCAGATTCACGAAACTTCAATTTTGCCGGGTTATAAGTACCTACATACATTTCCGAGATATGACGAATGATACGTCTAACTAATTTGACAACCCGGCAAAATTAAAGAGACTTGAATCTGCTAAACATTTAAATTCCGTCACTGTACTTGACAGCCATCTACAATCATAGACTAAAACACGCAGATGTGACATTATAAAACCGATAGTAGGTAAAAAAAAATATGTGCCTGAACACAAACTGGACGTGGTGATTTTAGAAAGTGTTTTCATTTTTCTTTATCCAGTGTGATATTTTTGAATATTTATTTTATATTCTTTCTTTTTAGTATATAATATCAACAAATATTTGTCAAAGATCAGTAAATATGACATCGTGCGTATTTCGATACTGCAAAAATACATCAAGAAATATCAGCAAAACATCAGGTGTACACTATATTCACACTCTTTACAGCAGCCAGCTACACTAAATCACAGAACACATTTGAGCAGAGCAGTGATTGAAAAATACGCCATAATAAGATTACACCAGGAGGCAAAAACAGATCCCGATATACATTATTCTACAAAAAATAACAGTAAAAACTTTGAGTATCACTTTGCCGAATATTAGGTGATTCAGTCGAATATTCGGCCGAATATGAATATTCGGTAAAGCTGCCGAATATGCCGAATACCGAATATAAAACGAATATTCGGCCCATCTCTACATATTAATCAGACGGACAAAGTAGTACAATAAAATTTTTTTTTTTTTTTTTTGGTTTCTCCCCTTCATGTTAAGAGGGAGTGAATTTTTTGTCGTTGACTATCGTGTGGGGTATCGTTGAATAAAACCCATTTTTCGCTTCAGGAATCCCTTTGCAAATTAAGCTTTATCGTTCTAATATTGGTTTGAGTTGACCCGTACTTAAAATACCTACATTTATTTTTTGAAAACACCACGGAACCCTATTTTGCGCGAGGCCGACTCGCGCTTGAGCGGCTTTTTTATTTCATACTATTGCACAATATTTTTTATGTATACAAAAAGAAATAAACATTTTTGAGAATAAATAAACCGTATTTATTAGAAATTGAGGAGTAAACTTTACATTTAATCAAGTTATATTTATTCATTTTTGTTAACAAAAAAAAAAAAAAACCAGTTACAAAAACCTTTGGTACAGTACAAAGTTAGTTTATTTCAGAGGTTCATTGTAACTGGACGCGGACTCTATTACACAATCTAAATATTATATACCTATATACTTTTTAGGGTTCCGTACCTAAAAAGAAAAAAAATGAAACCCTTATAGGATCACTCGTTTGTCTGTCTGTCCGCTCGTCTGTCACAGGCAATTAGCTCGGAAACTACTGGACGGATTGTGTTGAAATTTGGTACACATGTAAGTCGGTGATTCACACATGTAAGTCGGTGATTCGAAGACGGACATGCAACGTAAATAAACTAATTTTGGGGACTGAATTAGAAAATTAAAAAAAGTGTTGCAAACTATATTGTGTGAGAAATAAAATGAGAAAGAATCTCAAACATATATTTTTTAATAATTTTAGGAGAAATAGTTTTGACGTTATTTAAAATAATCATCAATTAGTTTAAAAAACTAAAAAACAAGCTTTTAGTAAACACGTTAAGTAGTTATCTTGGATGTCCGCCATGTTGGATTTAAGTCACGTGACTATTTTTTCGTATTCCTGACAGCAAACCCTTTCATTTGATACCCATATCATGGGGGTGCATTTCAAATAGCCTGTCCGACATTTGGACGTCCGCCATGTTGGATTTAAGTCACGTGACTATTTTTTCGTATTCCTGACAGTAAACCCTTTCATTTGATACCCATATCATAGGGGTTGATTTCAAACAGCCAGTCCGCCATCTTGGGGAGGCCGCCATATTGGATTTGTAAAGACGTTTCTTAGCTAGTCATGTATTGTCATCAGAACTCAGAGCGTGTGCACAATTTTATCCTAATCGAAGACCGGGAAGTGGGTCAAATTAAGATTCCAAGATTTTCTTACATACATAGTTACAAGTGAAGCTAATAAAAGCGTGTTAAAAATAGGTGAAAATTGACCCCCCTTGTGGCATGACGGGCACGGTGTAGGGTAGGAAGGGCGTGGGTTATAAACCGTACGTGTACACATAAATAGTTTAATGATAAAAATAAGACCTAAAAAGAAATATACAAGGATAGGGAAACATTATACACATCAAATTTACATTATACACACCAACGAATTATACATATAATTATATGTTACCCGAAATGGATATTTTAATATATATATATATATATATATGTATATATAATATATGGATATTTTTATATATATCCAAGTAAGTAGTGAAAATATTGAAGATGATTCGGATTTTGATATCAAATGTCAGCGCATGCGTAAAAGAATATATAGATGGAATGGAAAAAAGGTAGAATGAAAGAAGAATGTATAAGAGCGTACCGCGTTACACCCTATCTCCTAAACCACTGGGCCTAAAATTTTGATTTTGATATCAAATGTCAGCGCATGCGTAAAAGAATATATAGATGGAATGGAAAAAAGGTAGAATGAAAGAAGAATGTATAAGAGCGTACCGCGTTACACCCTATCTCCTAAACCACTGGGCCTAAAATTTTGATTTTGATATCAAATGTCAGCGCATGCGTAAAAGAATATATAGATGGAATGGAAAAAAGGTAGAATGAAAGAAGAATGTATAAGAGCGTACCGCGTTACACCCTATCTCCTAAACCACTGGGCCTAAAATTTTGATTTTGATATCAAATGTCAGCGCATGCGTAAAAGAATATATAGATGGAATGGAAAAAAGGTAGAATGAAAGAAGAATGTATAAGAGCGTACCGCGTTACACCCTATCTCCTAAACTACTGGGCCTAAAATTTTGATTTTGATATCAAATGTCAGCGCATGCGTAAAAGAATATATAGATGGAATGGAAAAAAGGTAGAATGAAAGAAGAATGTATAAGAGCGTACCGCGTTACACCCTATCTCCTAAACCACTGGGCCTAAAATTTTGATTTTGATATCAAATGTCAGCGCATGCGTAAAAGAATATATAGATGGAATGGAAAAAAGGTAGAATGAAAGAAGAATGTATAAGAGCGTACCGCGTTACACCCTATCTCCTAAACCACTGGGCCTAAAATTTTGATTTTGATATCAAATGTCAGCGCATGCGTAAAAGAATATATAGATGGAATGGAAAAAAGGTAGAATGAAAGAAGAATGTATAAGAGCGTACCGCGTTACACCCTATCTCCTAAACCACTGGGCCTAAAATTTTGATTTTGATATCAAATGTCAGCGCATGCGTAAAAGAATATATAGATGGAATGGAAAAAAGGTAGAATGAAAGAAGAATGTATAAGAGCGTACCGCGTTACACCCTATCTCCTAAACCACTGGGCCTAAAATTTTGATTTTGATATCAAATGTCAGCGCATGCGTAAAAGAATATATAGATGGAATGGAAAAAAGGTAGAATGAAAGAAGAATGTATAAGAGCGTACCGCGTTACACCCTATTCCTAAACTACTGGGCCTAAAATTTTGATTTTGATATCAAATGTCAGCGCATGCGTAAAAGAATATATAGATGGAATGGAAAAAAGGTAGAATGAAAGAAGAATGTATAAGAGCGTACCGCGTTACACCCTATCTCCTAAACCACTGGGCCTAAAATTTTGATTTTGATATCAAATGTCAGCGCATGCGTAAAAGAATATATAGATGGAATGGAAAAAAGGTAGAATGAAAGAAGAATGTATAAGAGCGTACCGCGTGACACCCTATCTCCTAAACTACTGGGCCTAAAATTTTGATTTTGATATCAAATGTCAGCGCATGCGTAAAAGAATATATAGTGGAATGGAAAAAAGGTAGAATGAAAGAAGAATGTATAAGAGCGTACCGCGTTACACCCTATCTCCTAAACTACTGGGCCTAAAATTTTGATTTTGATATCAAATGTCAGCGCATGCGTAAAAGAATATATAGATGGAATGGAAAAAAGGTAGAATGAAAGAAGAATGTATAAGAGCGTATCGCGTTACACCCTATCTCCTAAACTACTGGGCCTAAAATTTTGATTTTGATATCAAATGTCAGCGCATGCGTAAAAGAATATATAGATGGAATGGAAAAAAGGTAGAATGAAAGAAGAATGTATAAGAGCGTACCGCGTTACACCCTATCTCCTAAACTACTGGGCCTAAAATTTTGAAAAAAATCACAGTAGATGATGTTTAATGCATCATCATCATCCAATCCAATCCAATCAGTCGTTCCCCCAATGCTGGGGATCGTGACCGTCATGTCATCGAGGGGGCGCAGATTGCTCTCCACCGGGCTCTGTCACTCGCTGCGTGCACTGCTTCGTGTAGCTGCAGAGCAGTGGTGCTGGTGACTTGGGTGCACCACTTGGCAGGAGGTCTTCCTCGAGCTCTTTTGCCCTCTACCTTTCCCGTCATGATTTGGTACTCTAAACTGTTGGGACGGCGTGCACAGTGTCCAAAGAATGAGAGCGAGCGTTGTTGGCACACTGTTGAAAGGCGGGTCCTAACTTTGAGCTCCTCTAGGATGGAGAGATTTGTCCTCATGGCTGTCCAAGGAATACGTAGTAAACGACGCCAACACCACATCTCAAATGCATCTATCCTGCTTTGCATGTTTACTTTAATTGTCCAGGTCTCTGAACCATACAGGAAGATGGAGAATACCAGGGCTTTGACCAGTCGGACTTTGGTTTTCCGTTGGATGGACCTATCCTTCCACACCTTATCAAGTTTGCTCATAGCACTTTTTGACATCTGAATGCGGCGGATTACTTCTTTGTCGCAGTTGCCGTCGTTACAGATAAGTGAGCCAAGATAGTTGAAGTCCTTGACACATTCAAGACCTTGCAGCACATTAGGATGTGTGAGTGTATTATCTCTATCGACGACCATGACTTTGGTTTTCGCTCTGTTGATGCGTAGTCCCAGGCGCAGACTTTCTGTCTCTATGCGTCTGAATAGTTCAGCCATTTCAGTCTCATCGGTGGCTATGAGCGTTGTGTCATCTGCGTAACGCAGGTTGTTGATTTTTCTGCCTCCAATCGATAATCCTCCACACCAATCTTCGGTTGCTTTGCGGATTATGTATTCCCCGTACAGATTGAACAGTTTGGGTGACAATATACATCCTTGCCTTACGCCTCTCTCTGGTTTTAGTGGTTCGGATAAGGATTGTTCAATCCGCACCCGAGCCGAGCTTTCGGAGTATAAGCTTTCTATGAGATAAGCTAAATGTGGTGGTATACCCATCTCCAGCAGGATATTTAGCATTTTCTGCCACCCAACGCAATCGAATGCCTTTGCATAATCTATGAAACATAGAACGACGGGCCTGTTAACTTCGCGGCACTTCTCGATGATTTGGCGCACGTTGAATATCATCATCATATCAGCCTGAAATCGTCCACTGCTGGACAAAGGCCTCCCCCAAGGATTTTCACGACGACCGGTCCATAGATGGAAAGTTAATGCATAGATTACAGGAAATTCTATGAGAAAATCTAAAGTCCTTCCGTTCCGTTCAAAATGAAATTTCTAAAGTCCAGAATAAGTAGACCCCTATTTTTCTAGTCTTGTTCCGGTGGTAATTTTAAAGTTTCGGTGCGGAACCCTGTTTGTGTGACCCCGAGTCTCATGTTTATTAAAAAAACCGTAGAGTTTTTGAACGCCGATAAAATATTTAGGAAGAATGTCATACATATCGCCAGTTCCACATTGCGTTGGGTAATCTTGTTAAGGTCGCTTACATCTTCGGCATCATCGTCACTTACCATCAGGTGAGATGATGTCAAGGGCTTACCAATTGAGGTTTTAAAAAAAACCTGCCCCCGAAGTTTACTAGGCTAAAAATATGTTAATAAATATCAACTGATATGTTAATAATCTGACGACTTCCCTTACAACAATTTAGTACAATTTTGCATTAGTATTTTTGGCTTTTGTTAATATTCTGAAAACACTACACCGATTTTGTTAAAATTTATATGGGACCAATCGAATAAAGAAAGAATCATGAAAATCAGTTTACAATCTGCGAAGAATCGCGTAACAAACATACAATCGAATTGAGAACCTCCTCCTTTTTGGAAGTCGGTTGGCTTCTTCAAAGGGTGAGAGGGGTTGGTAACTTTTTGGCGTATCTGTAAGGAAATTCTAGAAAACGCGCACTGGATGTAAAATAGGTATGTCGGAGCGCTAGGAGGTGGCGCCACCTATGCATGCGTCGAAGCGCCGTGTAATTTGTCTTGAAACGTCAAGCGGTTAATACGTAAGTACTAATATATATACTAGGGTAGTAATAATATGTAATCTTTAGCCATGCGAGGCTGGAACCCAGTTTTGGTTGGTAGTGTTGGTACTCTTGTTTGTTTAGCCAATCAGAATCGTTGTGATTATCGAATCAATGAATGAAAATGCAGCCGACCTACGGAGGCTACGATAAAGGAGTACTAATATATGTACTGTGATAAAGGCGTCAATTATTGTACGATACGAGCACTTTGATCGAGCACTGAACCTTGTGGAGAAATAGTGTTCTGTGAGCTGAACTGTCAACTTGGGAAGCCAGCCCCGAACTCATCGCAGTTTATAAAATAGTCAGTTTTCATCCGAATTATCCGGAAGCCTCGTGTTGTAAACGTGAATATTTAATGTGCACTCCAAAACTTTTCAAAGATGAGTTTATTTCTGAGATCCGATCTAAACCCCTGTGATGCTCTGAAAGGTATAATGTAAACAAATCAAATAATATAAAAGCTTTATACAAAAATATATACAGTTTATTTTTACAACAAAAGTCAAGTTAGGCTCATATACTTAAGGGTTTAACAAAATTGGGTTAGGAACCATTAAATGGGGGTTCTACTCAACATACTAAATACTTTGGGGTGTTAATGAACGCGCCATCTTTTTAATAGCAATTTTGTCTTCTAAACCTCTAAGTTGTTCTCTAAATTACAAGGTTAACGACCATTCAAGAGTATACTGTTTTGCCGACCATATATTATGAAAAAATGCTTCCGTTAATATGATTGAGCTACAGTTAATATGACTTAGCAAAGCAACCCAGGACAACGAGCGAAGTTAGTTCCGGCGCTTCGTCGGCCGCTGCCGTGGCACGCTCGCTTCGGTCGCTCGGCTCGCGCGTTGCTGAAACCTAGAAGCTCGTCACTTTGCTCCTCGCTACCTAACCAGCTGACCTTGCCCCACGTAGATCTAATCTAATCATGTATCTCTCCTAAACCTCCACACCGACATTACTTCTGATCTGAATCGTTGCTTTGGGTTGCGTTGTTAGTTCATATTGACTAAAGCTTGTTTTCACAATTATAATCGGTAAAACAGTGTAACTGTCGGCAAAACAGAATACTTTTAGATGCCCATAAGTAGTCGTTGACCTAGTAATTTAGAGGACAACTTACTTATTTACGAGTAGAAGACCAAAAACTGCTATTAATTAAAAGATGGAAATTCAAAGTTAAGTTTTACTTTTATCAACTAGCAAAACAAAATTTAAACTTCATTAAAATCGATTAGCTGACTGACCAATTTTGTGAACAATGATTATGGTGTGTCTGCAGAGAAATCTTTGTGGAAAGTTGTTCAGTACGAGTATATAGTAGTATTATTATATTATATAGTAGTAGTGTGTGAGGAGTACAAGCCCTTGCGGAAAGTTGTTCAGTATGATGAGTAGAAGCCCCAGTTAACAGCTCCTACATCAAAAGTGTGCAACATTGTCAACAAAAACTAAAAATATAGGTTAAATATAAATTAATATCATTTCTTCTCGTCTGTCTTCTCTTGGTAAGAAATGGCTCCCTTCTCGATGAGATCGGGAATTTCAACGGCAAGCCAGGGGCCGAGCTGGAAAATAGGCTATCTTTAACATCCGATAACGTCCCCACTACTGGGGCACGGGTCTCTTCCCAAACTCGGAAACGTTAGGCCCACAGAATATAGAAAGAATCAGAACACGCGTACGGCGATAAAAGTGAGGCAGCTTGTGCTTGTATGAAACTACTCTAAATCGGTGTAGTTTTGACGTTATGGCCCTTCCAAATCCTGCATATTTTTGTGAGTAAACAAGCAGTAGTTTTTTCTACAAAAAGTTTTAAAATCTAACCTAAAATAGCGATACAAAGAGCGCAGAGTTTTCGGCTTCAGCGCGCGTCATACTATACTCACTGTACGCGTGTTCCCGTTTGTTATGTATTCTGAGATTTCGCCATACTCCACACACGGGGCCGAGTCCGGGTTGGGGGGAGGTTGTAGGGCTAGTGGCGAACTCCACTGCCAGAAGTTTTAAGCCTCCTATAGGGCATCTGACACGGCAGTCTACTGACAGCAACCGGCACCAACGGCTTAACGTGCCTTGCGAAGCACGGAAACGCTCGAATGGCACTAACAGTCACACCCATCTCGGTAATGACCGTGCTTCAGGTCAGTTAACCCGCGTGATCAAACCAACCACGCAAACCACACTGAGTTACGACCGCTTGTGTTAAAAGTTCGTTCGCTCAATTAACCGCACCTTTGACACAGATAAGACACTAGTTATCCTTTGATAACATTGCCGCTCGCGCTGCCGGCGCACGTCAAACTGTACAGACAAAGGGGCCGCTCAGAATTCAATCGCGATGCCGCTGACGGTGCACTCTCACGGGGTCGCGCGAATCTTGTTCAGTCTTTAATTATTAATGTAGGCGACGATTCTTAAGATACTTCGTTTAGCAGTGAAATTGATTAAAATTAAAAAGATCATCATCATATCAGCTCATATTTGTCCCCAACGAGGGGCTCGAGCCTACCCTGAATTAGGGCGATCGGGCCTTAGACGACCACGCGGAGCCAGTGCAAAATTAAAAAAATATCTATTTAATTGTATTTTTTTGTAAAATTGTTTTATCCTTCAACACATATCCAGAACTCTGTTCGGGTTTACTGCGACTAATTCCCTGAACGAACTATACGAGTAAGATTACAGCTTACCCCGAGAGCCATTGCGTGCGCGATACCAAACTTGGGAACGTTTCGGGCCCACAGCGGCTTGAAGTGGTCCGTGAGGCAGATCTTGCCGCCTCGGTACATCTTAGCCGTCTTGCCATCGAGACCAGGCAAGGCCAGCTCCGGCGCTGTCGTGGGATACGTCACAGGTATCTGAAAGGAGATAACAGACGATCACAGATCTAAGTCTTGCCGCCAAACATCAGTGTTAACAACATTGATGTGTTCCGGCTTGAAGATAAGATAGCTAGTTCTCCATTGCGTTGGGGAATCTTGGTAAGCCCGCTTCCATCTTCGGCATCATCGTCACTTACCATCAGGTAAGATGATGCCAAGGGCTTACCAACTGTGAATATAAAAAAAAGACAAAGCAACGTTACTTATAGGTCTAGGTCGGTTAACCGCCTCCGTGGCGTAATGGTAACGTCCATTAGCTTCACATCAGGATCTCGCGGGTACGATTCCCGTCGGAGCCTAACTGTGTAAGACTAAGTTTGGTTGGTGGAAAAGCATTTTCTAAGCCCGACTTGCTAGATACCACCATCTTATCTAAATCTTGCCACCAAATATCAATGTTAACAGCATTTATGTGGTCCGGGTTAAAGATAACATAGCCAATTCCCCATTGCGTTGGGGAATCTTGGTAAGCACGCTTCCGTCTTCGGCATCATCGTCACTTACCATCAGGCGAGAAGATGCCAAGGGCTCACCAATCGTGGATAAAAAGGCTTATTGACGTTGAAACTTCGATGAATTTTAAAACTCTCCGTTCAAACGGAACCAAAAAATCTCGGACTTCACCAGCAACCTCATGTAAGAAAGACAAAGATTGGTTTTGCAGTCCTCTGAAGACGCTACTCAGAATCGGCAACTAAACAATCTCTAAGTAACTGACACGCGATTTGCGCCAATATAATACAAATTGTATTAAAGAGGCGATTCAGAACAACAAAGGCTTAAAAGTGTTCGCGAGAGATCTGTCTGTTGGACAAAGCCAACTGACCAAGCTGAAGACTGAGGATGGCAGGATCATATCGTCTAAGACTGAGTTGCTGGAAGAAGTTGAGAAGTTCTACGAACAATTGTACAGGACCACATGTCTGCCTGTCAGCGATCTGGCTAAGGACCCAATAGCCAGATTAGCTCGACACTATACCGAAGATATCCCGGACGTCAGCCTGTACGTGATTACAATGGCTCTCAAACATCTTAAAAACAATAAGGCAACGGGTGATGATGGAATTACGGCTGAACTTCTGAAAGGTGGAACACCGGTACTTAAAGCTCTTCAGAAGTTATATAATTCCGTTATACTTGAGGGACAAACGCCTAAGGCAAGGCACAGAAGTGTGGTCGTACTTTTCTTCAAAATGGGCGACAATACCCTGCTGAAGAAGTCATCTCACGTCAGAGCCATGTCTACAAGCTGTTTTCGAGAGTCATTATGAATCGTCGCGCACGCAGGTTTGACTACTTCCAGCCTCCCGAACAAGCTAGTTTCCGAAAAGGCTTTAGTACCATAGACCACATACATACGCTGCAGTAGATTATACAGAAGACCGAAGAGTACAATCAGTCTCTATGCTTGGCGTTCGTGGACTATGAGAAAGCCTTCGATTCGGTCAAAACTTGGGCTGTGTTACAGTCTCTCCAGCGTTGCCAAATTGACTACCGATATATCGAGGTAATGAAGTGTTTGTATGAAAACGCCAGCATGTCGGTTCGCCTCCAGGATCAAAACTTGGAACCTATCCGGCTGCAGCGAGGGGTGAGACAGGGAGACGTTATATCTCCGAAACTGCTCACCGCTGCCCTGGAAGATGTTTTTAATCTTTTGGACTGGGGTGGACTCGGCATCAATATCAACGGGGAGTACATCACCCACCTTCGATTCGCTGACGATATCGTAGTCATGGCTGAGACTATGGACGATTTAGGTACAATTCTCGATGACCTCAGTAGAGCCTCTCAACAAGTGGGTCTTAGAATGAACATGGCCAAGACGAAAATTATGTCAAACGTCCGTGTTATACCTACTCCTCTTAAGGTTGGAGGCTCTACATTCGAAGTTGTTACCGAATATGTGAACAAGAGACAAACAGTTCAGTTAGGTAGGTGCAGCTTCGAGAAAGAGATCAATCGTCGAATCCAACTCGGCTGGGCAGCGTTCGGAAAGCTTCGCAATATCTTTACGTCCCAGATACCGCAGTGTCTTAAGACCAAGTCTTCGAACAGTGTGTGTTGCCAGTGATGTGATGACATACGGAACTGAGGCATGGTCGCTTACTATCACGGGAAGCCGCTGGATGCAGGCAGCGCAAAACGTCTTCGTGGAAATCCTTGAGGGAGGCCTATGTCCAGCAATGGACGTCCTTCGGCTGATATGATGATAAGACGTCCTTCGGCTGATATGATGATAAGACGTCCTTCGGCTGATATGATGATAATAATTAGTACTATTGACTTCACTCACATCGAACTCCAGATCAAACTCGTACTTGAGCAAGTTGTGAACGTACCAGCACTTGCCAAACCACCGTGTGCCCGTCTTGTCCGACTCCAGTCGGAACCAATCGTTGTCCGCTTCTTTATTGTTTTGAACGTACTGTAAAGCAAAACGGTGTCAAAATAAAATACTGAAATACATTCTTTTTGTTATCACTTCAACATATCTTTTTACCCCTTCGGCCGCGTACGAAAACGGAGGAGTCTGTGTACAGAGTGAATAGGCAAAAATCAAACCCTAGTTTAAAATATTTTTTTTAATAAAAGACCAATACTATTAGATACATTATTGCA
The DNA here is from genome assembly GCA_947284805.1 of Coleophora flavipennella. Classification (NCBI taxonomy): domain Eukaryota; kingdom Metazoa; phylum Arthropoda; class Insecta; order Lepidoptera; family Coleophoridae; genus Coleophora; species Coleophora flavipennella. The sequence continues at coordinate 2,950,310 of OX369302.1, forward strand.
TTGTACTGTAGAGTTGTATGCTACACAGTTCTAAAATAGCATAACTTAATTTAAATATTATGTTTTTATAATAAACTTGCTTTTGCCGTCGGCTTCGGCTTTTTTATGAATGTCCCTGAGGGCGAGTGGTGCACGAGCCGCAACGGCTCGCGGACATGAGTTTTTTCCAGATCCCTATCCTAGATCGGGCTATTCTGATTAGCAGTCTATGAAACTTCCCACACCCTCAACCAATTCTATACAAAAAATCACTTCACCCCGTTGCTTCTTTGCTCCTTTGCGACTCCGACGTGCGCGAGCGTGGAAATGAGTTTTCCCCAGATTCTTCGGGAACTACGTCAGGATATGCTTATTAGTAAATTATGTCATTCACATGTCTCAACAATCTCTAAACAAAAAACACAACAATCCATTGTTCCATTGCAATTTGCGATGTTAAATAAATTAAACAAAAAAAAAGTTTTTTTTAATTCACAATAGGTAAGCCCTTGGCATCATCTCACCTTATGGTAAATGACGATGATGCCGAAGATGGAAGCGAGCTTACCAAGATTCCCCAACGCAATGAGGGACTAGCTATCTTATCTTCAAGTCGGAACACATGAATGTTGTATTTTAGTAGTATTTTTTTTGGTTCCCTCAGGGACTGCATCAGACTTTGCTATTGTCATGGGATAAAAAGTCGCCTTTGTCCTTTCGCGTGACACAGGCTACCTGCATGCCATATTTCATCAAGATTGGTCAAGGTGTTGAAGCGAGAAACGGTAACAAACAAGCGAACAAACACATTTTCACATTTATAATATTAGTAAGTATTGCAAAACTTTTGCCTATGCCACAAGTCTTCCGGTGCACGGTCATCACTCGAGAACTTTACTGCCCCACAACAGCCATCTATGAGCTAGATGCCGATTCATTGCCATTCAAGCTAAGGGATTCTTAAGGTTACTTTGATTCTCCTACAGATCTCCTCATTTCTAAGCATAGTATGCTCCATCGCTTTCATCATATCACTCTCATAAAGTAATCTCTAACTCTGTCTTGTGACAGACCAGCTTTCAGTTGCATATCTGTGGTGATTTCGGGTTGGTATTTTAACAGTTGACAGTGTTTAAATATTATTTAACATATTTTTTTTTCTTTTACTAAAAAGTTTAAAATAAGACATAAGACATAAAAGACATAAAAATTTATTTACGAAGTTATCTTATCTAATACATACAAGTTAACTGTGACCCCACACTAGGCTAGGCCTGTTTCGTGGCGGTCAAAAGAACATTAACATAAAACAAATTTAACAGGTAGCGGCCAAGCAACTTAACAGAAACTAAGTGATAATTATAAGAAGTGGAAAACAACAAAAAGATTAAAGAAAAATAATATAAACAAAGTACATATAACAGAACAGTGTGTGTGTGTGTGTGTGTGTGTGTGTGTGTGTGTGTGTGAGAGAGAGAGTGTGTGTGTGTGCGAGTGTGTGCGTGTAGGTGTGTTTCTTAATTCGGGCAACGGATTCGTGATAAGGGACCTCAGGGACCCTCAGATATTGATTTTGGAAGCAATCGGTCCAATAACTAAAAAGTTCATAATGGTGGCCACTTTTTTCAATTCTAACAACGGATTATAGAATATATATCATATTCGTAAAAAAACACCCCATTTATACCTATAAAATGATCCACATCAGGATCTTCAAGGCGAGAGTGAATAGGCATTATTTGAGTTTACGTGAACTATCCTCTAGTACATTGTCACTTACCATAAGGTGAGATGTCGTCTTACGCACGCAAATTTAAAATTATAAAAAATTATCGATATTGCTACAATATAATATTTAGTATATTAATCAAATTATTAAAACACTTTGTTAAAATTAATTTTTATTATTTTTAAATTTATAAAAAAAAATTGTAGCAAAATAAATTAATTTTAAAATTATTGAAAAAATAACTGCAACAAAAGGTTTTAATATTTATTTAGTTTATATTAAATAATTTTAAAAAATATAAACCAAACTAAATCAAAAGTTGAAAATAAGCCGTGCAAGAATGATTGATAGTAAAAATGCAAAGTGACAACATTTATTGAATGGGCCCACCGCACTATACAAACGGTGACAATGGTCTAGTGGGCCCTACCCGCCCTGCAACCTCCCGCACGATTGCCCGTCTTGAGTCCTCCATTGGACGACTGTATGGATTCTTAGACTGTGGTGATACTATATGATACTGTCTATGTTCAAGGCATCCTTAGCATATTACATTATATTGTGCAGCATATGTTTACTTTCACAAATAAAAAGGTGTCACGTAAAGAAGCAGAAAAATATAAACAATACCAACTA
>OX369302.1:3552853-4035673 GCA_947284805.1 Coleophora flavipennella
TCTCAATTCGACCGTATATATATTTTATGTGTGTTCGCGGATAACTTCTTAATTTATGTACCAATTTTGATGATTCTTTTTTTGTTGGAAAGGAGATATCCCAAGGGTGGTACCATGATAAGGAAACCAGGATTTGATCATGGTATCCCAGAGAAATCAAGAGTAACCTTAGTTTCCTGTTTGAAGTCCGGTTTTTTTTGTTCAAAATTATTAGCATACGCTTTCCAAAGTCTCGCCTCTAAGTCATAGTCTTCGTTGGTTTGACATGAGAACCACAGATAAGTATCCCGAAGTGGCTTAGTACTTACTAGCATGTTTACTTGCATGCTTAAGGAAAAACGAGGGGTGCAGGGGGGCACGAGTGGCGGAACCCTTTGCAAAACTTATTCGCATACTTGCTTTCATGCTTGATTGCATACTTGCTTCCATGCTTGCTTGTATACTTGCTTGCTTGCATGCTTGCTTGCATGCTTACTTGCATAATTGCTTAAATGCTTGCTTGCATGTTTAATTGCATACTTGCTTCCATGCTTGCTTGCTTGCATGCTTACTTGCATGCTCGCTTACATGATTGCTTGCATGCATGGTTGCAGGTTTCCTTGCATATTGCCTTCCATGCTTGTTTGCATACTTGCTTGCATACTTGCTTCCATGCTTGCTTGCATACTTGCTTGCATGCTTGCTTGCATACTTGCTTCCATGCTTGCTTGCATGCTTACTTGCAGACTTGATTATATGCTTTCTCGCATATGCTTGCTTATATTGTTCATAAAAACTTACTAGTTTAGAAATTCTGTAATTAAATCAGCTTGTTACCAATTACAGTTCAAAAGATACAGCCCTATAAAAATAGGACAGATGGATAGATAGACAGCGAAGGCTTAGTATTATGGTCCCGTTAAGGAACCCTAAAAATAATGTTAGTAAGGTACTAAGGTAGTACTTTTATACAGGCTGATGATCCTAACTATTTTTATACTCAATATATGATTTCGATGTCACCTATATGTATATAATATATTTTAATTGAAACACTGATGTCTCATGGTTATTCATTATTTTAAGAAAATGTTTATTCCTTAAAATTATGGTCATTGGTCACCCTACTTTTTAATCTTCAACCTCTTTGAAAAAACCTAATAAGAATGTCACATTACGTCAAAGTCAAGTGTTGTTGTGAAATAAGTAGGGTGACCATAATCTCCAATCATTCCAATTTGTGTTTTTGTTGTTGAGCAAAACCAAAACCAAGGCATATAATACTTCTTTACTCATATATACTTCTTCTAGTCCTATCCTATTGTAATCATTTGATGAAAGAAAGTAAGATGTTTCATTTTTCGCTCCACGACCCCGAAATCACCCTGTATGTACAGATAGACTTACTCATTAGTGCCCCTGGCCCAGCCAGCGACGATGAAATGTCTAATGCACACGTCAAGCGGAATGTAGTCACAAACTGCCTTCATCTTACCGTACATGCAATACTTTATTCCTGAAATTGATTAAAAATATTATATTAATGGCTCTGCTTATACCTCGCGAGTATTTTTGAAATGGCTAAAATGTAATATTTTTTAACGTTTTCAACCAACGTGGCTCCGCCATTTTGAAAAATTTCCATTAACTGAATCGACAAAAAACATCATCATCATCATATCAGCCGAAAATCGTCCACTGCTGGACAAAGGCCTATCCCCAAGGATTTCTACGACGACCGGTCCTGCGCTGCCCGCATCCATCGGCTTCCTGCGATCTTCACCAGGTCGTCGGTCCACCGCGTGGGAGGCCTGCCTACACTACGTTTTCCCGTGCGCGGTCGCCACTAGAGAACTATAATACCCCGTCGGCCATCTGTTCAAAAAAAAACATGTAATTATAGAACCTGCCTACAAAATTTCACGAGAATCGGTTGAGAAATGCGACCTGTAGCTTAGATGAGATACTAGTTACTTCGTAACAGTTAATGCACTTACTTTTAAAAAGAATATACCTACTCATTTATTCACCTACTCCTTCTCACTGTCAGAAAATACACGGAAACGTGAGTATAAAGGCGCTCGATTTAGCGGTTATAACTGCGTAAACGGGCGGCACGCGAATAGCGGCGGCGACTGTACGGCGTTCTAGCGCTGAAGAGCGAAGCGCGCCAGTGTAGGTGTACTTATCTTACTGTATATAAGAATGTATATCAGTCTCTGGTAACCCATAACACAAGGAATCCTACTTTGGGGCCAGATGACCATGTGTGATTTGTCCCAGAATATTTATTTATTTATTTATTTATTACTTATCTCGCCTACTCGACCGAGTGACGGGGGCCTGCCTGTAGAGGAAAACATAGAAAGCTTTTTAGGCCCAAGGAGAAAAGCTGTATCCGGTACCTCTGCGTTGCAATACCTCTTTATTATGCAGATAAGTGTTTACCATTTTGACTCTGGAACCCTAAAAACAAAAGGCTTAGGTACAAGTGGCAAGTTTTGAATTAAATTACTAACCTTTCCCACAAGCCACAAAGAGCGCACCGGGCCCATTGAAATTGTTGATCCATCCAGGAGCGGGTTCCGCCACGCTGCCTATCACTATCGAGGGTCTGATCATGACTACGGGCAGATGCCCTCGCTCCTCGAACACCATGTGCTCCGCCAGTTGTTTCGTAAACACATAAGTGTTTGGCATTCCGTTTAAGAATCTGAAATTGAGGTATTTTTGTTTACTTTAATATTTTTTTTAGCTTATGTGTTGTGATAGTCGTTCGCTCATTTAACAGCCTCAAAGATTTGGTTAATGAGCAAACGAACTGTAACAACGCCTGTATAATAGGTTTCAGTGTTTCAACCAAAAGTGTTGTGAGTCAAATGGTTTTTTTTTGTGTAACAAGGGGGACAAAGTGATATTATGTTCCGAGGGTGTTAGTTTGAATCCTGGGCTCAGGTCAGGATTCTATACTAGAATCAATCCTTACTTATATAATATTACAAATGTGAAAATGTGTTTTTTGTTTGTTTGTTACTTTTTCACGCTTTAACACCTTGACCGATCTTGATAAAATTTGGCATGCAGGTAGCCTGTGTTACTGAGAAGGACATAGGCTACTTTTATCCCGTAAAAATGGCATAGCCCGATGCAGTTCCTGAGGGAACTGAAAAAGTACTCTTTTTTTGGTTAATTTATTTTACATCACAAGGGAACAATGGATTGTTGTGTTTTTTTGCACAGAGATGGTTGAGAAGTTGAGACTCACACTCAAAGACAGTCATAAAAACAATGTCCATGGGGGCGAAGCCGTGGGCAAAAGCTAGTAATCAATAATAAATAGGACCCTAGCGAGAAATTCAATGTACGTCTCTCGAGAAGAAAATATTTTGGCCCCGAGTGACACACACAATTTTTCATCACGAACTAAGAGAGACCAGAAGCAAGAACGCACGAACATACGCGGACCAATCTGAAGAGAGAAAACAAAACTCCCTAGGGAACAAAGTAGAATTTTGTTCGCACTTTTTGAGGGATCAAACGTCGTTCCAATAAGTGTGATGAAAAATAATTATGATAATAATTATAGACCTTATTATGGATATTTGCATTTATATTAATTGCATGTTTAGGCAATTTTTATACATCATGGCATATTTTTTCCAAAAATCAAGTGAAAGTGCATACTTTTATGTTTCCTTTTCTTGATATTATCATCTATCAGCCGAAGACGTCCACAGCTGGACAAGGGCCTCTCCCAAGGATTTCCACGACGACCGATCCTGCGCTGCTTAGGATGATGAGGATGTCGGTCCACCTACGTTACATCTTCTGGTGCGCGGTCACCACTCGAGTACTTTAGTGTCACAATGGCCTTCTGTTCTACGAGCCACTAAAGTTCAGAGATTCTGTGAACCTTATTTTCTTGTAAAATTGAGTCGTTCCTCGTACTCCAGGTCTGCATCTGGGTAATACACAAGGAAAACCTATTTTCTCGTGCTCCAACCGAAGATAGGATGTGATTTTTTAAAATCACAGTCTAAATTAAGTGATGAACCAAGTACAATAAGACGCTCGAAAAGTGGTCCTATATAAAAATTATTTATTGTTTATTTATTTGCCAGGAAAAAATAGAATACAAGTAAATATATTGGTGAAGCCGGTTCGCGGTTTTTGAAGGTTAAGTGGACTGTATTTTTGCGGAGCGGGTTGATATATAGCGGATGAAATATTGCGGCTTATGCATGTGCTTCCAAACTTCAACATAAGTTGGGAGACTGCTCCGCCCTGGATGGTAAAATGGGGACATATAAAACAGAGCAGTTAAATGGAAAAGGAACTCACCGTCACGAAGTAAGAGCGGCACATGGTCAGTCAACGCTGGCTCAAATCCTCCTTCTCCAGTTGGAACTCCTTGTGGCAGGTACTTAGGTTAGCACTTCGGATTGCACACACACACGTTATTTTGGTCTTTCACGGCGGTTAGATATTTTAGATAATTTTATTAGCGGGAGCGACATGCATGCGTTTGCATTGTCATGCGGAAGACATTTTGTACTTGTTAGTTCTTGACTTCGACACCAGCAAGACATGGCGTCGTTGTATGCTTCTCACTCGATGCGCCATATTCGATGCGTGAGTGGGAAAGGGAGAGGAATATTACGGGATATTGAAGTTTGAACACACATAACCTAATGCGCGAGTTTTAAATATGATTACGGCGCAAACATATATAGAACGGTGGTTTAAATGCCAGTCAAGTGTGCGCAAAATTGATTTTACCGCACACGTGCTTTTACTTTACCACTTTTTTTAAAATTTTGTTTGTAAACTCTTTATTGTACAAAATATACACTTAAAATAATATTTAAAAATTTAAAAATTCTTTATTTAAAAAATTCTAGCTCGCAGGAACAAGACATTTCTAAAAAATACAAAAATAATGACCAAAGATACAGAATCTTCTTTAAGACTTTTGATAAGAGAATTTTAAAAGAGATTGGTTGTTCCTCCGTGAGGTTAGTACATAACTCGCTAGCTGATTAGATTCTCCCCGATTACTCCCTGGACATTTAAATTGAGCCGCAAGTCGCTTAAAATGAACTTTGGTTGCCGAAACCTTGATAGGTATGTACCCCATGTATTTTATTTTTCTGTCACAGTCGTTTTTTATTTTACCTGTTTTCTCAAAACTGTATTGAAAAACTTCGCATGATACATGGGTGTAAAAGAAAATAAACTCGTGACAATGGCAAAGTATATATATTAGTACTAACGTAACAATGGTAAACCCTCGCCTGCGGCACGGGATCACAAATGTTACTCGTTTGTTATTAAACTTTTTACCACATGAATAACTATTATGCTGATAAATGAAAAAATAATAAAAAAACTATGTTGTCTGTAAAGTCGGTTTACGGACGATAATTTTAAGTAATAACGTGTCACAAGCCGAACGCTTGTGTGCTTTAGACCACGCGACTAAAGTAAAACTTCTTTAGCTCCATCTTTAAGGAGATGTAAATAAAATACCGTCCACAGTCGGGTGAGTTAACTCTTTGACATTTTCTCACAGAAAATCGACCGCATTGGAACATCCTAGTGAAACTGCATCCTGGAAGCCTAGTACTTTTAATTCATTGACACACACAATACGTGTTTTCCTCACAGAGAGTCAACCGCATTGGAACACCTCTTGTAAGATCCTGGAAGCCTAGTACTTTTAATCCATTGACACACTTGTTTGACGGTTCGTCCGTCCGTCCAAGTACAAGCACAACTCTCGGTTGCACGCTCGGCTCAGGCTAGCCGACCCGACTGCCCTATCTTGTGGCATTTGGTACGGCTGCATGTAAAGTAATTTTATTATTTTTAATTTGTGCAACCTTACTAACCCTAATTTTATTTTATTTTATTTATAATATTTTCTTGTACTAACACTCTATGGATTACGTTGTCCGAAATAAATATTTTGATTGATTGATTGATGTAACGCTAAAATTGGCGTAACGCGACTATGACGTCACACGAGCGTAACGTTATAATGACGTCACACTTTTTCGTGAATGCAGCCAGTGTCATCAATTTATAAAACGTTATCACGTCAAAGTATAAAATTTATATATCTGTTGTTTTTTGTTGTTCACCTACGTATTTCCCCACTTTTGTTTCATATTAGCATACATGTTTTATCCATTTTAAGTTGCACATAATTCGATCTACAACTAATAGGTCAGTAACTACCAGTATTAAATACACTGCTTAACATTGCCTAAGGATATTTTAATATTTTTTCATAGAAAACATGATTTTTGAAAAACTACAAAAAAAATACCTAGGACATGTGAAGGACAGAAACTTTCAACTGCTGGACAAAAGCCTCCCGTGGATTTCCACATCGATCGGTCTTGCGCTGCCCGCATCCAGCGGCTTCCCGCGACCTTCACCAGGTTCTCACTCCGCCGAGACTTTCCTACGCTACGTCTTCCGGTGCGTTGTCACCACTCAATAACTTTACTGCCCCATCGGCCATCAGTTATACTAGCACATAGCCTGGCCCACTGCAACTTGGTGAAAACTTACTTGGGTGTTAATATTTTTATTGCATCTTCGTCCATTGTTTCGCATATTTCCAACAACTCTCTCCAGTCAGCCAAAGGAGGGTATAAGGTCTCTTCTACGACCGAATATTTGACGTTTGAGTAGCATGTTGATATGTGGATGAATACCTGGAGTGACGAATAAAAAAAAATACTCGCAAAAAGTACTCCCGATACAAAATTGAAGAATAGATATCTCGTGGCGATATTATAGAGTTGACCATTTCATAAAATGGTTGATAAGATCATGAAATGGACTATACCCGCTGCTCAGATCATGATATGGTCTGACCAGATCAATGAATGGATCAATCAGCGTTTGACGATATAAACAGCTAAACTGGTTTGATCGTGAAATGGCCCGGGCGGGGCTGAGTTGAGCGAGCGAAGCGAGTGATAATAGGTTCAATAGGTTTGATTCGGTACTGTTGAAGGGCCTCGTGAATTATCATGATGCTAAACAAACCTAATCTATAAGTGTTTTATGATTCGATCAACCATTTAATGAAATATATTTTCAACGGTTGAAGTTTAAACGATATAGTGATTTTTAAATCTGGCCAAACGTAGACCGATATATCATCAACAGTAGACGTTTAAACGATAGGGTCATTTTTTGATCTGGCCAAACGTAGATTGATATATCATCAACAGTTGACGTTTAAACGATACGGTCATTTCTTGATCTGGCCAAACGTAGATTGATATATTATTAACAGTTGACGTTTAAACGATATGGTAATTTCTTGATCTGGCGAAACGTTGATTGATATATCATCAACCGTTGACGTTTAAACGATATGGTGATTTTTTGATCTGGCCAAACGTAGACTGATATATCATCAACAGTTGACGTTTAAACGATATGGTCATTTCTTGATCTGTCCAGACGTAGATTGATATATCATCAACAGTTGACGTTTAAACGATATGGTCATTTCTTGATCTAGCCAAACGTAGATTGATATATCATCAACAGTTGACGTTTAAACGATATGGTCATTTCTTGATCTGGCCAAACGTAGATTGATATATCATCAACAGTTGACGTTTAAACGATATCACAGATGAGATACTAGTTACTTCGTAACAGATACTGCACTCCCTTATAAAACGTAAATACCTACGCGTTTATTTACTTACTCATTCCGACTGTCGGATAATACACGGAAACATTGGTCGACTTAGCGGTCATAACTGCGTAAAGTGAACAACGCGCGAATTGCGGCGGCGACAGTACATCGTTCTTGCGCTAGGGTTGACTTATAAAAATGAAAGTAAAAGTTTTATAAGTAATGGTTTATTTTATTTACTTTACGAATTTGATTGATAGTAGGTACCTTATAGTCATACTAGTCGACCGCACTTAGAGGGCGCGCAAGCTTGCACCGAATTTCAAGTTGCCTTTTATTTTTGCTTGGTTAGCAAAAAACATGTTAGGCGCGGTTCTTTATGCTAGGTACTTATACCTAGGTGAATCCTATCTTGATTGGTACAACAGCAATAGAATGTATAGAACTGATTACAGGTGGATTTTTATCAATAGATTTTTTTCAATCACCATATTGCAGTAATTTATTTATTTGTTTAAATATAAAATACTTTGACACCTATTCTAGTTTTTAATTACAAAATAACCAAGTTTTATTGCAGTTGTTATACGAGCCAAGATAGGATGCACCTAGGTTATAATTAGAAAAATATGAAAATATAAAACCATAGTGGAAATGTAAAAGTGCTTAACCGGCCACTTTTGTCGGAAGTGAGTTAACAGTCAGCAACGTGTAAAAACAATAGCAAATGTGTTTGGTTCCAAATTAAATTGTTACATTTCGCTAGACAAGGAGATGAAGTAGGTATACCGTAAGCAAGAAAAATTGCAGTTTAATATTTGCTAGCGTCTTCAATTTGAGAATTATTAAACATTTCTGTGACGCAAAATTGCTTTTCGGTCATGTTTTATTATTTTTACCTTTTTCAAGTTCCTTAACAAACGTCAACAAATCCAGGCGAGTTCAGATACGTTTACTTATTTATATACGTGAAGATCAAGTCATATCAAGTCAAACAACAAAAAAAGGAAATTCCCCTGCCGCGAATCCAATATTATAAGCCTGTTCGGGGAATTCCCGTTCGTAATCGAAAAGTTTGGTTAATGTTGCCAAAAACTTTTATTATTTTCATGTTTTCTACGAGTCGGCAACGTTTTTTTTTATTGAACCAGAAATATAAAGTAGATACAATAGCCATAATATTCGATACAAACTCTAAATCATATCATATCAATAGTAAATTGCCATTTAAAGTTAAGGTTCTGTACTTGTGCAAAAAACAACGTTACAGAAAAAAACGTTTTTTTTTCATATTTTTATTCAACCCAGAAAAAAAACGTTTTTTTGCAACACTAGCCAAAACCCTAAAAATACAGTTTTTCTATAAAAAGCGCTGATGCTAAAACTACGGTATTTGTATGAAAATTCTCAAAAATATTACGGTAGGCGAGATTGAACAACACGAAAATACGGTACATTTACCGTAATTACGGTGTAGTTGGCAACTCTTCTGCCAACGCCCACCGCATTACTGCAACGTTGTAAATTTTATGCGACGGGGTTTCTCTCTACCCGGGGCGGTAAGAAGTAATTGGTAATAGTATCTCATCTGTGCCCGCGGCGGCGTATAAAACTGGCAACGTTTCGCCAGTGTGCGGCGGCGCGGCGTCCTTCTTGCGAGAGTCAGTCCGAGCGGGCTGCTTTTTGTAGGTACATTTTAAGGTAGGTATAAGCGAGTGACGGAGCACTGACGATATGGTCATTTCTTGATCTGGCCAAACGTAGATTGATATGTCATCAACCGTTGACATATAAACGATATGGTGATTTTTAATCTGGCCAATCGTAGATTGATATATCATCAACAGTTGAAGTTTAAACGATATGGTCATTTCTTGATCTAGTCAAACGTATATATGTCATCAATCAAACGTGTATATATCATCAACAGTTGACGTTTAAACGATATGGTCATTTTTTGATCTGGCCAAACGTAGATTGATGTATCATCAACCGTTGACGTTTAAACAATATGGTCAGTTTTAGTTGAAGATTTCATGAAATACAACAATTTCATGATTTCGTCAATTTTGTGATATCGATATCTACCACAGATATAATCAAGTACAGGGAGGTCGCGAGAAAATGCTTGCATCTTTACCCAGGTATACTGTATGATGATTGGAATGACATCAGCTGTAAAATTCTTAGATTTAAATTAATTTAAGTTTCGCAGTGTCATTCCACAATTACGGTATTTTTTAGATTCTTGGTATTATTATCAGCTGAAAGACGTTCACTGCTGGACAAAGGCCATCTCCAAGCATAAAAAACAATATTTCATATATTTTACATTTATTTTAATCCAATTCTACTTTATCTTCTTTTCGTGTCGATGGGTTCTTTGATATTAATCTCGACCAGAAAGTGGCCGCTTTGATGGCCGTTTGTGTTGCATCGACAAATTCCTGCTTGCTGCATGGGTAGACACAGCGCGGGCATTGGAGGAGGAATTCATCATAATAAGTACCCAGTGGTGTCGATTCGGTGTAACACGATTTTGTTAAAATCAACAATTGATAAGCCCTTAACTTAAGTACCATCAGGTGAGATGATGTCACCTGATGGTAAGTGACGATGATGTCGAAGGTGGAAGGGGGTTACCAAGATTCCACAACGCAATGGAGATCTGGCCATCTTATTTTGGCCATCTGAACACATCAATGATGTTAAGCAAGATTTAGATAAGATGGTGGTGGCTAGCCAGGCGAGCTTTAAAATGCTTTACCAACCAAACCGACTCTTACAAATTTGACCCCGCTGGGAATCGTACCCGCGACCTGCTGGTGTGAAGTGAATGAACTAACCATTACGCCACAGTTCAACTTATATGATAGAACTAAACTAAATTAATTAATTAATTCTGTCCATTTAAGTAAGTACCAAATTTTTTTTATTCACAATTGATAAGTCCTTGACACCGTGTTACCCATTTTATTGCAGCTGTCATTTAAATCATCACATAATTTACCTGGGTAAAGTCCAAAGGTTAACCGTTGTGTACCACCAGGAGATCAAGAAGTTAGCATAGACTAGGCATGCCTGATTCGTTGTCACACCAGTTTATCACACCAGTGTGACTGTCGTGTCGTGGCCAGATCGTTAGGATTGAGCAGTTAGGCGAGCGAAGGTTTGAAGATAATGCTGTTGAAGAGCCGTTGCTGTTGATACCCGACCATTTCGTGATATGGCCAATTCTGCAGTATGGCCATTTCGTGATATGGCCAATTCTACGGTATGGCCATTTCGTGATATGGCCAATTCTACGTTATGGCCACGACATGACCACCAAGTTTTCTTTTTAACCATCTTCAAAAAACATTCGACTCGGTTTTTAGGGTTCCGTACAACCAAAGGGTGACCAACAAGACCCTATTAGCAAAGTATAGGTATATATTAGTACTAACATACAGTATGGACACTCCCTGCCGCTCTCTAGATTGCAAACTCACACCCGCGTCACCCACATTGATTCAGATTGGTTATAGTTTGGTTCTCGAATGTATGGGATTTCGCCGTGATTTTGTTTGCTCCGTCATTTGTTTTTAGAAATGACATTTCACGACCTTTGTATGCAGTGTCCGGGGTGTGCTATTAGTAGGCCTCCACTGTCTGTCTGTCCATAAATTAATCAGTCTACTACAAAGTATTTTTTTTTATAAAATAAATTCAGTTCATTGAGAAAAGATGTTCAGTTGTTTTTCGGTTTTCCTGTCTATTACGAGCCACAAGCGTCTACAAACGCTTGGCAAACTGAGGCGAGCCAAACGTCGATCGATATCCACACGTTTGTCGAGTGCGCGGAAAACCGACACTCGATCCAAGCGTCGTCGTCGGCAAGCGCTCGCAATCCTTCGCGGGCCGAGCCAAGTGCCTCGCTCTTAATGCTTGTGCTTGTGAGCGCTCGTTGTAGCTCGGCAAGCATAATATGTGGAGGCACTGAGTGCTCTACGTACGTACGTAAATAAAAACCCGCCAAGTGCGAGTCGGAGTCACACGCGAAGGATTCCGTACTATCGTACGAGAATAACACTAGCTAGTTTTTAAATACTTTTAAGTTCCAAAAAAATCATTTTTCTTGTATGGGTTCCCTTTATTTTTAATTCAATTTTATTTTTATTACATATTTGTTTTTATATTGGCAATAGAAATACACCCTCTGTGCAAATGGACGAATTTAATTTTTGATAAGCCCTTTAGTTTTCTATTTTATTTTATTTTTTTATTTGTTGTTATAGCAGCAATATAAATATACTCTTTGTGAAAATTTCTAGTATTTGTTGTTATAGTGGCAACAGAAATACATCATCTGTGAAAATTTAAACTGTCTATCTATTACGGTTCATGAAATACAGCCCGCTGAGACGATCAGGCGGACGGACGGACACACAGCAAAGGCTGAGCTATAAATAGGGTCCCGTGGGCGTGTTTTGGGAACGGAACCCTTTAATGATGATTGTGAATTTTTATTTTGATTTTTGATTTTTATTTTGATTTTTCAGATTTTTTTTATAGTTACTCACCGACAGATTTCTCATTTCCTTGGCTAAGTTGATAATTTGCCATGTGCCTCTAAGATTCAACTTTACTGCGTATGATAATGGGTCATCAAATCTAAAAGAAAGTAGTATCTTATTTAAGTAAAGGCTACAAGAACTTAAGAAATAAAGTGCATTGACCCTAACTCCGTGGCTCAACCGGTAACGACTCGGTTCTCCTAACCAGAAGTCTAGGGTTCAAATCAGGACGGTCAATGTACCAATCAGTTTTTCGAAACTTACGTACTTATACTTACCGATTGCTTTAACGGTGAAGTAAAACATCGTGAGGAAACCTGCACATCTGATTCCAGATGTGTATGAAGGTCGCGTTGCACACGTCCGTAGGTGTAAATCTAAATGCCCTACATGTCCCTTGGATACACGGTTGGATATCTCTTAGATACATGCTTGGATACAACGGAGGCACGGTTAATTGTGCCACACGATAAGATGAAAAAAACCCTAACTAAAAGGGTTTTTTTTAGGAAAACATCATCTTCATCCTTATTTTTATTACACTTTTATGTTACCATACAATATTGTGAAACATTGTTAAGTGTAGAGAGAAATTAATGATAAAGTACCCGTTAAGGGCGTTACATAATTTAGCCTATATTATTTTTTGACTGCGAGTTTTATTAGTTTGTTTGTAAACTCTTTATTGGCATGTTTGAATACAGAACATAAAACAAATAAACGGGATCTCTTCCAGTCTTTCAGAGTTTCGGTAAACATCTGTAAGTTTTTGCAGTGTACATTATGATAACTTAAATACCTACATTCATTTCAAATGAAAAGATATCACATAGGGTGAGAGGGGGTCGGAAAGTTATTGAAATTGTCTTATTTATTTAATGAACAGCCCCGAAGGTGCTGGATGCATGTGGGTCAGGATCTTTCTGATTGGTGGCATTATCCAGGTGATGGTGGTGAAAGCTTACCTCACGCTTGCAGCTGCATGGAAGACAATGTTCACTCTATTTATGAGTAAAGTCCTATCCTCATCAGATAATCCTAAAAAAAAGAAATTAGCATTGTTAAAAAACAAAGTTTATAAAACTAAAAACCAACTTCAAAAACAAAATACTCAAAGTATGATATTATATTTTTATACATATAAATACACGAATTTAACCAACAATAGTGAAATCAAAGGTAGATACGAATAAAATTACGGGATTAATTTTTTTTTGAGGTCGGTACCAGCACACAGTTATTTACGAGTAAATGTTTAAGATTCGGTGTTTTGCTGGCACCGACCTAAAAAAAAATTGTAGTCCCATAATTTGATTCGTACATACTTTTGATTTCACTATAGTTGGTCCTTTTTTGAAGTCGTTTAAAAAAAGGAATTATTTTTATTTTTTATCAACCGACTTCCAAAAAGGAGGAGGTTCTCAATTCGACTGTATGTTTCTTTGTATATTTGTTACTAATCCAGGGCCGGATCTGGCAGCACTGCCCCGCGCCTCTATGGCTTTTTGACGTCCCTTGCCACCTGGTGCCTAGAGCGACCTCTCCTTTCGCTCTAATCCAGGGCTGGATCTGGCAGCACTGCCCCGTGCCTCTATGGCTTTTTGACGCCCCTTCCCACCTGGTGCCTAGAGCGACCGCTCCTTTCGCTCTTATCCAGAGCCGGATCTGGCAGCACTGCCCCGCGCCTCTATGGCATTTTGACGCCCCTTGCCACCTAGTGCCTAGAGCGAATGTTTCTTTCGCTCTAATCCAGGGCCGGCGCTTACCTGACACCCTATCATTTAACGTGTCTTGCTAAATACGGAAACGGTCGAAATAAATGCCGGTGCATTAAAATAAACAGTCATATCCATGCAGGTTATGGGCGTGTTTCAGCACGACCGCGCAAGCGCACTGAACCACAATCATCATATCAGCTCATATACGTCCCTACCGAGGAGCTCGAGGCTACCCTAAATTAGGGCGATACGATACCACAATAGCGTCTTATATCTGCTACAGTTAAAAGCCGTTTTTAGTTAAAACGCTTTTTCTCTAGTGAACACTAGTTTTTACCTAATACATTTCGGCTGCCAAATTTCAAAACACTGACAATTCTCAGATTTTTTAAATTTGCCTTTTAAAAAAAAATTGCGCCTCAAATTGATAAATAAATTGATTTATGAACAGAAAATACTGCAATAAAACTATTTGGAAGAAAAAATACTTGAAATTAAGTTCTAAAAAATGCAACAATAGCAAAAAAAACAGGTATAACATTTTTGCAGTTACTGTGGTTTAAAATGAGGTATCCGATATGTTACAACTGGAATTGACTGCAGCTCAAAATTAAATATCAGGTAAAACTAATTCTACTTAACTAGATAAAACGAGTTTTGTCGAATTATTAGGTAGGGTTATGACTCGTTAGTTTACAGAACTCGCACGTTTCCGTACTCGCCAGTTTCATCAAATTCGTTAACTGGTCAATTTCCTAACTCGTCAGTTTCCTCAAGTCGTCAGTCTCCCCAACTCGTCAGTTAAAGCAAATCGTAACATATTTTAAATGAGCGAGCGAAGCGAGGCATGTAAAGTTCAATCAGGTTTGATTGACTATACAGTTTAAATGAGCGAGCGAAGCGAGGCATGTAAAGTTCAATCAGGTTTGATTGACTATACAGTTTAAATGAGCGAGCGAAGCGAGGCATGTAAAGTTCAATCAGGTTTGATTGACTATACAGTAAAAGAGCCTCCCCTCCTGGGTAGCAAAATACTGCGTGTTGGAAACTGACTAATTACGGAAACTGGCGAGTTCTTTAAACTGAGCAGTCGTAACCCTACCTCATAATTTTGACAAAACTCGTTTTATCTAGTTAGAATTAGTTTTAGCTGACATTTAATTTTGAGCTGCAGTAAATTCTAGTTGTATGTATTTAGTAAAAACTAGTATCTATTCACCAAAAAAATCTAAATAGAGAGTAAACTTTGTCAAATGTCACTCTATATAAAGATTCACTCTTTAAAACGTCAATATTTTCTGGCTCCAGTTCGTTTCCTTTAACGCTGATTTCTCTCTGTATAACGAAAACTCTCAATAACGTCACAAAATGCCCGAAACCTTGAGTGTCGCTATACTGTACTGTAATACAACATATTTCTGTGCTACTCACCCAAACCCATCTCTGTAACATCTCCTGCGATGATATAAACTTTTTCCCGGAAAATTGTTGGATTTTCTATTCTTAGACGGTTGAAACACTGCAACAATTAAAAATGTCCATCCTATAACTCACCTCGGTGCATTAACGATATGTTTACTCTTATTTGGCGATATCTCGAAATTTTACGATTTCATTAAATGATCAACCATTTCATGAAATCGTCAATTCTATGATATCACTGCGACATAATCCTTTCTAATATTATAAATGCTGAAAAAGTGTTTGTTTGTTTATTTGTGAACTTTCACGCTTCAACATCTCAACCAATCTTAGCGAAATTTGGCATGCACGTAGTCTGTGTCATGGAGAATTAAGGACATAGACTACTTTTTATCCCGTAGTAAAAGTAGCATAGTCTGATATAATTTCCGAAAGAAATAAAAAAATTTTTTTTTGATTGATTTCTTTAATATCGCAACGAAGTAACGGATTGTTGTGATTTTTTGCACATATATAGTTGAGGGAGTGTGAAATCACATAGACTACTAACTAGCATAGCCTGACATAATTCCTCTGTGGAAAACTTATTTTCATGCTGGCGCACGTCGGCCTCGCAACGGAACAATGGTTTGACGTAATTTTTTACATAGAAATAGTTAAGGTGGTTGAAAGTGACATAGACTGCTTAACAGAATAGCCCGATATAGTTTCCGAGGGATCTGGAGAAAATCCATGTTTACGGCTCGCGCAACTCTCACCCACAAAGCCTTCTTTTCTAAGCCCGCCTGGCTAGCTACTACCATCTTATCTAAGTCTTGCCGACAAACACCACTGTTAACAACATTGATGTGTTCCGGCTTGAAGATAAGATAGCCAGTTCTGATTGCGTTGGGGAATCTTGTTAAGCCCGCTTCCGTCTTCGGCATCATCGTCACTTACCATCAGGTGAGATGATGCCAAGGTCTAACCAATTGTAAAAAAACAACATGTATAAGATGAGTTTTGATCCTGCGAGTATTCCTGGTACGGTGTCGGTGACGGTGTTTTTTCCA
Source organism: Coleophora flavipennella (assembly GCA_947284805.1). Taxonomy (NCBI): domain Eukaryota; kingdom Metazoa; phylum Arthropoda; class Insecta; order Lepidoptera; family Coleophoridae; genus Coleophora; species Coleophora flavipennella. The sequence continues at coordinate 3,569,250 of OX369302.1, forward strand.
TTTCAAAAATGCTCAACGCACCTAAAGAAGTGTTCACTTCAAAAATAACCATTGAAAAGTGTACAACGCAATTTTTCCCGCATTCAGCTTTTTTACCTACCAATTACTATCGGTTATTTTAAGGTTCCCTGGAAAAAATCTCTAAAAGCGATAAGGCCGCTTTTGCACTGTATTTTTTTTAAATAATGATTTGAAATAACTTCTTTGTGTGTAATAATTAATAAAGAATATTTAGTTACTTACTTTACTTTACTTCGAATAAAACATATTTTAGTTTCTTAAATGTTAACAAATGCTTTGTATCTTTCAGCCGTATGGTTCCCGGCTTAAGAGCCCGCTGGAGTTCACAAATCACATACAAACGTAGTATTTGATTCATTTGTTAACCAAAAAACCGATTTTGAAATAATTTTATATCGATAATCGGGTGACGTATATCTATGTGTAGGAATCTATTAATCCCTACTTCCCTACTAATATTATAAATGCGAAAGTAACCCTGTCTGTCTGTTACGCTTTCCTGCAAAAACTACTGAACGGATTTGGCTGAAATTTGGTAGGTAGACAGATTAGGACCTGGATTAAGACATAGGATACTTTTTACCACGCTTGCGAGCCGCTTGCGGCTCGCGCACTGCGCACCCTCGAAATGTCATAGAAACGTTGTCCACGCGGGTGAAACCGCGGGAAACAGCTATAATCAATAAAATTGTTTTTAAGACTAAAGACGGAAATCAAGTTTATTGGAATAAAATGGAATCATTTTTCGTTTTTCAAAATAGTAATGCGATACCGACACAGATATACGTCATCCGATTATCGATATAAAATTATTTCAAAATTGGTTCTTTGGTTAACAAATGAATCAAATACGAGTTTGTATAGGATTTATGAACTTCAGCGGGCTCTTAATTGGACCATCCCATCCCATCTTTTCCGTTGGGTATTTTAAGAGGAGGGACGTAACCACAAGATGGGCAGCAGCGACCTCTCCGCGTACTGACACTGTACGTACACTATGACACAGCATACTGCGGTCGCCAACCCGTTTGCCAAGCGTGGCGATTACGACAAAACGTCGTGGACGTCTTTTGGCTGATGTGATGATGATCATCATAATCGCATGCCAACGTAGGCTGATTAGCGATTGCTTTGTTAGATAAGTAAAACAACCTTTTTTTTATTAAAAATTTGAGTGCGTTTGACTACTTATATCTCACCTGATGGTAAGTGACGATGTAGTCGATGATGGTACAAGCAAACTCAAAAAATGCGTATTCACTCTCGCCTTGAAGATTATTTGAAGCCAAATTATAGGAATTTTGCAATAATTGTCACCTACCATTATGTAAGGTGATGCTAACGGCTAACTTATTGTGAATAAGAAATAATCATAATGAAATATGCACATCTAAATTTGGTAGATGTGGGGACGCCTTAAGTCTTTATCTATTAGTGGGCAAACTTCCTGATGTGTCTCTAATGTGTGATTGGCTTACATGACTGGAGTACAGTTTCTCCAGCCTGTCCTCAGGGCGTACTCCCTTCTTCTTCCTCATCAGCAGGTAGATTCTGTCAAGCTCCGGGCAGGAGTAAAGGAGTTTCTCCACCAACGCCTGGCCCATGAACCCTAAAAAAATAAAATATGGTCATAAAAAATACCGGTCAAGTTCCTTACCTCCACACCTCTCTCCACAACAACATAATTCACATCACAAACAAAAGACATCAACACTAGCTACAAAAATATTCTTTTTTTGTCATTCAGTTCGGACCCCTTAGCGCGAGTACGAGTCTCACTTGACCGATTTTTATTATTGGTTGTTTTATTTCAGTATGAGTAGTATAACCACACCAAGTTTCACGCTTGTATGTATTACTGTTTTTATGATAGAGCTAAATAAAGAATCCTTCTGAAAACCCATAAAAAACAGGTTTTTTGTATGGAGACCACCCTTTTTTCACTTTATCTAATTTTTAGTATTTGTTGTTATAGCGGTAACAGAAATACACATTCTGTAAAAATTTCAACTGTCTACCTATTACGGTTCATGAAATACAGTCCGCTGACTGATGGACGGACAGACAGACAGACAGCCCAGCGGAGGCTTTTAGTAATTGGGTATCCATGGGTCACCCGTTGCCTAAAAACCCTTGGATTCCGAACCACCTCTTCACACAACTATGAATTAAGACGATGATACATATTTTCATTAGAAACAAAAGACATAAACGCGAGAGTCAGAAAAATGTTTTGTTTATAATTTTGTTCGGACTCCTTAGCTCGAGTACAACTCATACTTGGTCGGTTTTTTTTATTTGCTATAAACTTCAGAATTATTATTACAATCACATCAAGTTTCACGATTTTATGTATTACCGTTTTTACGATAAAGCAAAATCTAAAATACCTATGAAAAATACATATTTGTATGGCGACTCTTCTTAACTTTTCACTTTTATTATTATCCCTACTAATATTATAAATGTGAAAGTAACTCTGTCTGTCTGTTACGCTTTCCCGCAAAAACTACTGAACGGATTTGCCTGAAATTTGGTAGGTAGACAGATTAGGACCTGGATTAAGACATAGGCTACTTTTTACCACGCTCGCGAGTCGCTTGCGGCTCGCGCACTGCGCACCCTCGAAAAGTCATAGAAACGTGGTCCACGCGGGTGAAGCCGCGGGAAACAGCTAGTATAATATAAACACACTGAGAATTTTTTAACTGTCTCTACTTATTACGCCAGAGAAACTGGCTCCCACATCTCCGGTGTGGTACCTAAGCTGCTGGCGCGATCACTTCCCGGCGCTTATCGCACCTGTCCAGACTTACTCCATCGAACCGCCAGTAGCGAAACTTGCGGGAGGTGAGCGTGCCTACAGCTCCGGGACCTACCTGGAGAGTAGGTAGTGGTTCTCTTCAACTAGACATTCGCCTTGCAAAGTACCAGGACAAGCGTCTTGGCAGAAGATCTACCGCAACTGGTGTTTGCCTTATGGTGTTGGCAGGAATAGTGACCCTCACTGTATGCCCAAGGGGTCGGTAAGTGGTAACGCTATATCATAAACCTGGTAGTTTAGCGTATCTGGTAGATATTATGAGAGGGAATGTCTACTTATTACGGTTCATGAAATACAGCCCGCTGACAGACAGACAGACGGATGAACAGCGGAAGCTTAGTAATAGGGTGTCTGTTGGTCACCCTTTCAGTGTACGAAACACTAAAAAACACGCTTTTAAAGCAAATCAAAGTAAAAAGTGAAAAATAATTCTTAATGCTGAAAACAATAATGAACGAAAAAAACTAGTATTATTGTGAAAAAGGCAAGGGTTGCTCGATATACGAAAAATATGACACAAAGCGCCCCACGCACAACAAAACAATACGTATTGAAGTAGTTAATTTTTTCGTTTACTTTTAGATCTATAGATCATATCGTCGCCCCCAAAACGTAGGGGCGTAACTAACATTTTGTTTAAAAAAGAGTTACTTACATACATCGACTCAGAATTTTTTGCTCTTTTTTTTCCACAAACAGCCGTAACTGTATCATTAATACTTACGGAGATGGGAGGGGACGTAACAAACTTCAATGATATTTCAAGATTACACGTAAGGACGAAACTGAACTTACGTCTGTACATGAAACAAAACTTCGAACTGAACTCGGGACGAAACTTAAGTTTCGCCTCTTCGTGACAAAGAAGTAGAGGGGTCTCCGCGAGTTAATCCAACTATCAAGGTGAAAAAAATTAACCATCAGAAGGTCGCCAAACAATTAAGAAACACCGGTGCTTCTTATAAAAGCGTTAATACAAAACAATTTGTCCCACCTCGCTCCATGGGCCCCATTTGCGAAAGCGAATTTTGTAGAAGAACAAAAAGTCATTGTCATGATTATACAGACGATCAAAGGTTTGATATATTTTTAAGCTATTGGGGTTATGGTGATTTAAGTAAGCAGAGGGAATATATAACGCGATTCGTTAAAAGAATTCATAAAAAAAGAACTACCACAGCAACTGAATCTCAACGGGATTATACATATCAGTATTTTTTACCAAATCCCGAACACAATCAGGAGCCATGGCCAGTTTGTAAGAAAACTTTTATGAATACTTTGGCCATAAGTGAGAAAACGATTCGGACGTCTATCAGAAAACTGAAAAATACAGGTACCGTAGAGAAAGATATGAGAGGAGGAAGACCACTTTAAAAAAAAATAAGCGATGAAGAACTACGCAGAAACATAACAATTCACATTAATAAATTTCCACGAACTGAATCGCATTATTGTCGGTCATCGACTTCTGAGGAATATCTTTATGAAGATTTAACTTTGACTAAAATGTACTCATTGTACTTAGAAGACAGCACTATACAATCTGAAAAAGGATCTTACAGTACATATCGAGATGTTTTTAAATCTATGAATTTAGGATTTCATCGCCCTAAAAAAGATAAATGTTCATTGTGCATGAGTTATAGAGAAGGGGACGATGTCACAAAGCAAAGACTGGAATCTAAATATACAAAGCATGTAGAACAAAAAGAGAAGATTAGAGCAATAAAAAAGGAATCTAAAATTCATGCGAAAGACTCGCGAAATCGTCATGCAAGTGCAGTATTTGATTTACAACAAGTCATAAGCTTACCTAAATCAAAAGAAAACGCTGTGTACTACAAAAGAAGACTATCGTTGTATAACTTCACCATATATAACTTGGCAACGAAAGATTGTCATTGTTTTAAATGGCATGAAGGACTTGGTCAGCGGGGATCATCTGAAATATCAACTTGTGTGCATAACTATCTGTAGATCCTAGATTCAAAGGGGTTTAAAACTGTTGATTTATTCGCAGATGGTTGTAGTGGCCAGAACAGAAATTCAATCATGGCCACTATGTTACTTTACACTGTTGTGAACTCCATAAATATTGAAGAAATCAGTCTAAAGTTCTTAGAGCCTCATCACGGTCAAAGTGAGGGTGATTCAGCCCACAGCGCTATAAGCTATGCCATACAAAATGCGGGAGATATTTTTGTTCCAGCACAAATCGCCACCACTATTATTCTTGCGAGACGTAGCCAACCATACGTGCTGCATGATCTGTCGTTCCAAGACTTTTTAGACTTTAAAGACTTGTCAAAAAATATAAGACTCTTGACAATTCGAAAGGATAATGAAAGCGGCGATACTATTGACTGGACGCAAATTTGTGAATATAAGGTTGTGAAAGCTTATCCAGACACCATTTTCTTCAAAAAAAGTCATCTTGACTCCAACTACAGGAGTTTGTCTATAAAACGACAAAATAACAACAAGCTCAGGGAAAGAGTAAATCAAGTCTATTCACAACCTTCAAAATTATCACGTGATAAATACAACGATCTAATGTCCCTTTGTCAAGGTGATACTCCTGTAATAAGAAGAGAAGAATATGTTCAATTTTACCAGGCATTGCCACATTAAGTATTTCTGCATCTAGCTTAACTTTATAATAAAAATACTGCTTTTTATGAAGAATGAATAATGTTAACTAGGTTATTATTTTGGTCTTAAGTTTTTATTTACCTGTCTGTACTGTAAGTTTATTTGTAATTTTCATAATAAAACGAGTTGATTCCATATATTCTTATCATTTTCTTGGTTTGAAATTCTTATTTTCCTGTAGAACATTCGAAGATAAATAACTTCAAATTAACAGGCCTAACTTATAACTATAATAATTGGTGAAAAAACGTAGGGACGTAACTGAAAAAAACAGGTTTTTAAAAAAGTTTTGAATTTTTTCTAAAAAATCTAAAAGTATATGTTGTAGTTTCATGACTTATAAATAAAGTAGATAGTCCAAGTTATCTCTAAAAAAACGCATTGGGCATACGTATGCAATTTCATTATGTTTTAGGTTTTTGAAGTTACTTTTTCTGGAAAAACGACTCTCCTGTAAAATTTTGTAATTTTAGGTTACGTCCCTACGTTTTGGGGGCGACGATATTCTACCGTATACAATTGTGGATTTAAAAAACCGGCTAAGTACGAGTCAGAAACGCACACATAGGGTTCCGTAACATCACACTAGATAGCGCTAGTTTCATGTTTCAAAAACTACCATACTAGATGGCGCTAGTCTCTTCATGTTAAAAACAACACGTTTTTGTATAGAGACCCCTCTTATTTTTTTACTTTTATCGAACTTTTTGTATTTGTCGTTATATCAGCAACAGAAATACATCATCTGTGAAAATTTCAGCTGTCTAGCTATCACGGTTCATGGATAGCCCATGATACAGCCTGGTGACAGACGGACAGCGGGGTCTTAGTAATAGGGTCCCGTTAAACCCTTTCGGTACGGAACTCTAAAAAAAGATTCGGCTCCCGTGCGTGAAGTATGTATGACCTAATCTTCCCGATTTCAATAAGACTCCCGTGCCCCCAACAGTGAGGATTGCTTTTAAAAGATATGTTCCTATAATGGCCTATATTAGTCTCTGGTCCCCAAGGAGTCATTTTGGGGCCAGCTGATCGCGTGTGATTTGTCTCTAAATATTTTTTATTATTTCATAAAACAGGACAGCGATAGATTCTTTAAACTTAAGCTTATTGCTCAAAATAAACTCAAGACCTTCCTAATATTATTAATGTGAAAATTCGTGATCGAATCAGAAACGAGGATATCCGCAGGAGAACCAAAGTAACCGACATAGCTTACAGAATCGCTAAACTGAAGTAGAAGTGGGTAGGGCACATAGCTCGTAGAATTGGTGGCCGTTGGGACAGTAAAGTTCTCGAGTGGCGATCGTGCACCGGAAATCGTAGCGTAGGCGGGCCTTTCCACGCCTGATAAAGGTCGCGGGAAGACGATGGATGCGGGCGGCGCAGGACCGGTCGTCGTGGAAATCCTTGGGGGAGGCCTTTGTCCAGCAGTGGACGTTTTTCGGCTGATATGATTATATCCCGTAAAAATAGCATAGTTAGTATGGGCTAGTACCTACGCCGCCGACGGCGCATCGAGCGACATCAAAAGGCGTTGCGCTACTGTAAGCCATATCGTAATACTGTGCCACTGCCATGTGAGTAAATGATTTTTTTATTACTCACCAGAACCTCCAGTAACGAAAATAGTCTTCCCCTTGTAAAATTCCGGTATGGAGGGGACGTTACTCGTGTCCCGATCCTCAAGGAACCCCATGATTGAATTGAAGTCAATCGCTCTGGAAGAAACACAATTATAAAACAAAACATGATAAAAAAACACTCACAGTGCTGAAACAAAACGTCATAAATAAATTTTCATCCACGCTGTGCATACTCTCTCGTTGAGTCTTCACCGTCTGTCGTAGTCGGACATACACAAATCAACAATAAACATTACACTTACTTAGTAGCAAAAAATAGAAAGCTAGAAATATCAGACTTGATGAAAAATTAACAAATTAATTGAGTTTGTATGGGAGGTACCTTACAAAGATTTTGGAGTAATCAGTGCAGTAGGCCTTATTAGGACCTATAATTATTCATAAAGTTTCATTAAAAGAGTTTGTTACCTGGACTTGTAAGGCAGGTTCCTTATTCCGATTTTCCTTGGAACAACGGACTACCACGTACTGGTAGGCCATAATATAGTAATACTAAAATATCGAGTTTCATCAAAATCGTTAGAGCCATTTTAGAGATTATTTTTTACTATGGTCGCTACACACACTCACTCACAAACACATTTTTTATTTTTTTCAGATAGCGATCTGTGGGTTCTCATGATCTGTCGCCGACATATTATACAGAATGTAACAAAGTGGTGTAGAACCCGTTAACTGGGGGTTCTACTCACCGTACTCAACAACTTTCCCCAAGGAACCCATAATCAATTCTCAAAAAAAAATTAGATCCTCCATACAAAAAATGCACAAAATTTGTCGATCAGGTGCTCGATTTGTATGGAGAGTTAATTTTTTTTGCGATTTCAGCAAAGTCATAGAACAAAAACCTCTCAACTGTCAAGCTATAATAACTCCCACCCTCCCTGTCTGTCGCAACCGCCAGATGGACAGTGACAGACAGGGGTTCTGGGCGCGCTATTGTTTACTTTCATTGGATTTTCTGTGAATCTAAATGGAATATTGTGTATTTCCATGTAAAATATTTATCCAAATTAGAGTGTTTATAACATCAAAATAAAAGAACATTATTCCTTTACTTATAATTCAGACCATTTAAGTAACAAAAAAAAATGCCAAAAAAACAGTCACAAAAAAGGCCATAGTTTGAAGGAAAAGTTTCCACAGAAAATCAGAAGTATAAGTTATTATAAGTAATTAAAATAAATGATTACGTACCCTGGCATCGTTTTCATCGCAAATCTTTTTCAGAAACACAGAAACAACAACGTAAATTGTGCGCACATTCACTCGCGATTTGAAATACGAGACATGAATTTTGAGTGAAGTTTCTCGAAATATTTTTGTACTGTAAGTGTGGCTAATGATTGGCCACAGAGGTAGCCAACTTCACTTCCATTCATTTCCTAGCTTTCTATTGGTTCATAAGCAACCTTTGATTAACTTTAGGCGCTAATTTGAACCGCCGTAAATCGTGCCGCCTGGCGACCAGCGACAGACACGGTTTTTTTTTTATTTTGCCGCCTGGCGGTATGCGACAGACAAGTGGTTAATATGAGAAGAAGCTCCAGTTAACGGGACCTACACCAGTTTTGCGTGTAATTCTGTACCTATACCAGTTAGGCTTCTGCTAATAATTCTGTATAATTTTGACAAGAATCGTATGGTTCAATGGCCAAAAAAATATTTATTCACCAAGTTTGTCGATCAGCTGATAGATTTAAAATTCTTAATGTTATTTTACAATTAGACTTTAGTTTCCTTGAAAAAGAATAAAGACTACTACGTAACAGATGATCGCAATCACGAATAGAAAGAAGCCTTTTATTATAAGCTTCATAATTATGCTTGCCGTGTTAGTTAGTTTGGGACAAATCTTGGAAGTTCGATTAGAACCACTACCCGGTTTCAAATTATGCTTAAATTTTATATACACGTTAAGTTTGGAGTAGTTAACGGATAAACCTCTAAAGGCTTTTGATGTACTTTTGTCACTTTCTTTTTATCAAATAAATAAAAAAAATGTTAGTTTAAAGGATCCTAAATCACGTAACTTGGTATAAGTATGAAATTTCCGATTCAGTTTTTGAAGTACAATACCAATTTAAATTGAAAAAAAAATGTTTTTTTTATTTTTGACCTCATGGTGACACATTTATCTTCTTATATTATGGTGGCATGCCTTTCATGTTCCAATCCCCTGAGCTATGTACCATTGAATGGAACAAAGGCGTTTTCTGAGTGTTTTGATGGGACAATTTTTTAGACTAGTTAACTTTCTTGAATTTTCCTGAAAGTGACGAATTCTTATGCGGAGTATTCCCAAATTTGACATTAGTAATGAAAAAAACTGCTGCGATAACTCTAAAGCTTGAAAATTAAAAATGTGTATTTTTTGCCTCAATAATCGGCGACATTTTCAGGCGAAAAAACCAGACTCCATAGGTTTAAAGCCACCACGCTCTCAAGTCATTAAAATTAAGAATCAGGTTACAAAACATCACTTTCATATGTTTTGTAACTGCTGAGAAAAATCGAGATCCCCATGACCAATGTTTCCAATGCGTAGCCTTAAAAACTTAAATCAAAAACTTTACTTACATACTTCTTCGAAAACCAAAAAAAAGCCTGTTTACGTGTGACACGTTTGAGTTCTTGTCCTTCAGTGGTAAGTCATTGTCGAATTAGAACAGCGAGAGTACATAATACTTCGATGAATTAGAATTTGATTTATAATTAAGTGTGCTTTTTAAATACACACAATGGTCCGGTAGTTGTTCTTGAAACATGTAACAATATACAGGATGGTCAATGTATTTTTACAGTTTTGTGCTTATAATATGGTGCGAAATTACACTGAGAAATATCTTAGTAATTTTTGAACCTAAACCACACAATAACCGGTATATCTTTTAATAAAAGAAACCACTAATAATTATATATTGTTTAGTAAGCCCTCTAATCCACCAAAGCGAAGCGGAGCGCGAAGCGAAGAGGAGATAGGTCGTAAACAAACAGTAAGATTTAAGGCGAGGTATTGATTGAAACAGTTGTCTCTATTTTTTTCTTTACGTGTAAAGAGTAAACAAAATAACCACACTTTTTCTTTTTCAATGGTTTTTCGTTCCAATCAAAAACTACAATAAAAGTGTAAAAAATAATAACATTACTCACTTTGTATTATCATAACAAATATTTTTGTATATTTTTAAAATTAATACATCACAATAATATTTTTTATTTTAATTTTATTGGTTTATCAACAACTGTTACAACCTTACATGCTAAAAATACAGTGTATGTTTATTATCTAATTGCACAGCCTCTTACAGATAAACACAGCATGCTTAAAACGTTAGGACATTAGTCATAACTAGAGCTAAAAGTAACGGTGTAGACCTATTTTTGTTTTGGGTTTTTTTTTCTATCGAGCCAAAACTGCTCAATCGTTGTCTTAATAGCTTTTGACTATAAGGAACATCATCAACAATAAGGTTATTTTTTTTAACCTTGGGGTTTCTATAATTTAGGAGTAATTGACGTCAAAAATAACGAAAATCTGTAATATTACCGCTTTAATTAATTCCACATTTGTTAGCTCAGCTTCAATGGACATGGATTAAGCGGTGAGGACGCGGAGATGTCTACTAATTGTATGACTTAATCAAAGCGAAGATCGATTGAACTCGCCCATATCCGTTCTAGCCAGCACATATCTCCGCCGCTCTTCTCCTCTTCTGTCCCCCCATCTCCGCTTTGGTGGATTACGGGCCGCAGTGAGAAAAAAATTACAAAAGTTCGAGAAGGACTACTCAATATCAAACTATATTTATAAAATATTTATAAAAGCAGCTCGTAGACAAAGAGATCGTTGATAAATAGAAAAAGAGAAGAATGTTTACTACTGAGCAGAGGGCTCACATAAAAAAAAAACTTCAAATAAAACCTCACTAATTAATACATTTTCATTTTCATTTCAAAAAGCGTCGGTGGCTCAACCGGTAACGACTCGGTCCATCTAACCAGAGGTACCGGGTTCAAATCTGGACGGCCAATGTACCAATGAGTTTTTCAAAAACTTACGTACATACTTACCGATTGCTTTAACGGTGAAGGAAAACATCGTGAGGAAACCTGCACACGCCTGCGAAGAAACTCGAGGGTTGTGTGTGAAGTCGACCAACCCGCACTGGGCCCGCGTGGTCGACTAAGGCCTAATCGCCCTGATCCAGGGTAGGCTCGAGCCCCTCGGTGGGGACGTATATGAGCTGTTATAATAATAATAATTAATACATTTTCATTTATTGTATTAGTTTTTTTTATTTATATAATATGGGTCTGCACGTTGTACTTTGTTACCTGATATAAATGAATAACTAAATAAATAAATTAATAAATAAGTAAATAAATAAATAAAATACATGAAATCGAATTTCTAAGCGAAGACGAGACATTTTTAGGACATCCTGACCCTAAGTTTGATTGCAGTAACGCACTTGTTCTTGCCTACATGCGCACCTTGTGACCTCATTAGAATATTTTTTGCGTGATAGTCATACAAAGCTTTAATCAAACCAACACATTGGTGTTTTTTGCTAACACAGGGTGTAACAAAATTGGTGTAGGTCCCGTTAGCTGGAGCTTCTACTCATCATACTAAACTACTTTTCCCGATGAACCCAATTACTCACAATTGATAAGCCCTTGGCATCATCACACCTGATAGTAAGTGACGATGATGCAGTAGACGATAGCGGGCTTAACAAGAGTCCCCAACGCAATGGGGAACTTACCACCTTATCTTCAAGCCGGAACACATCAATGTTAATAGCATTGATGTTTGGCGGCAAGACTTAGATAATGTTGTGGTAGCTAGCCAGGCGGGCCTAGAAAATGCCCTTGCACCAACCAAACCGTGTCTTACAAAGTGAGACTCAGCCGGAAATCGAACTCGCGACTTTTGTTCGCGACCTCCTGATGTGAAGCTTATGGACTTAACACTTACGCTACAGAGGTGGTAATTGAACTTTACTTACCAAACATAACCAAATCGTACATCATCATATCATCTGAAAGACGTCCACTGATGAACAAAGGTCTCCCCCTAGGATTTCCGCATCCAGAGGCTGATACTTCAAGCGACCTTAGCAATAAATCGCTGATAAGTGCGGACAGCACAGGACTGGCCGTCGTGGAAATCCTAAGTGGAGGCATTTGTCCAGCACGGACTTCTTTCGGCTGACATGCTGATGATGAAGTCTCAGTTAGTTGATAAGTAGATATTAGTAGGAGCCAAGGTTGGTACCCACCAATTTGGTGACATCACTATTACTTCCGCTAGAAGATGCCCACTGTTTATTCAACCACCTCTGTGCCGTAATGGTTCAGTCCAGTAGCTTCACGTCAGGACATCGCGGGTTCGATTTCCGGCGGAGTATAACTTTGTAATACTCAGTTTGGTTGGTGGGAGGGCTTCTTCTAAGCCCTTCCCACACTCCCCCCCAAATCTGAGCGACTTGTTGAGCTTTATAAGGTCTACCTTGTGAGGATAGTTGACCCTAAAGTTTCTATAATATCTCTATAGAGATGGAATTTTCTCACAGCTCAACAGAAAAGTGGAGTCGAGGTAAAAGTATTCAAATTACGCTATAATTGTATCGCTCTCACTACAGCAACTTATGCTTATGAGAAAAGTACGCAGTTTTTTTTTCAGTTAAACGTGGCGCCATAGACGTAACAGGATGTCTCTCTGGAGATATACAGTAACTGTAACCAAATAATTATTATGTTCAGCGAAGTGTCAAGTCTATGGCGTGAAGTACCAGTGTTTGGTATACGAGTAACAACAACGTAAGTGAGTGGCAGTCGGAGGGGCACATGGCTTGTAGAACTGTACCATAGGCCTTTAGGGTAGTAAAGTCCTTGAGTAACGACCGCATCCCAGAAGGTGTAGCGTCGGTAGGCCTTCCACTCGGTGGGCCGACGAACTGGTGAAGGTCGCGGGAAGCCGCTGTATGCGGGAACCGCAGGAGACACGTCGTTGTTATTGATGATAAGTGGGCTTCTTTTGGCTGATAATATGATGATGAATGGATGATAAACAATGTTAAGTTCGGTTTTATGTATTAACTTCATATTTAAACCAGGGGGCACGGCTGTGCCTCACGCCCAGTCGAGCAGACAAGCACGGCCGTACACTCTTTTTTCAAAGAAACTCAACGCATTTTCGAGCTTTTAATATTTTTGTTAGGGATTGAATTTATTAAGATAGATAGATAAACCGTTTATTCACCGACCAAGCACAAAAAAAAGGTAGATGCATTGTTGACGTATTGTAGACAGTGTATATTCCAAATTAAATGTTTCTACCACGGCGGTTTTTAAAATAACGTTTATCGAAGTTAAGACATTTTGTCACTCACTCACTTATCATCAATAAGATAGACCACTTTCAGGTGACTTAGAAAGTAGAAATTTGGCATGGAGATTGTTAATTGGGATTTAATAATGTACGCCGCATCGTATGAAGCGCCACTTTGTGTAAAAAAAATTAAATCAGCGAGCGAAGCGGACAATATTAGGTTCGGTCAGTTTTGACTGATTATACAGTCAAAGAGCCTCCTCCCTGGGAAGCAGAATGCTTCGCAGAAGAAGAAATCATCGGTTTTATTCGGAGTTTTTTGCTTAGTTCAGTACAAAGTTTACAAAGCGGCGCAAAATCTGCCGTTTTGCAAGAAGCGCGCTATTTTGCAAACCGGCGGATAGTACGTCAAAGTATAAATTATATTAGTACTAACATACAGTATGGACACTCCCTGCCGCTCTCTAGATTGCGACCTCAACCCCTCGTCACCCAGATTGATACAGATTGGTTACAGTTTGGTTGTAGAACGTATAGGATTTCGCCGCCATTTTGTTTGTTCCGTCATTCGTTTTTTGAAATGTCATTTCTGGCCCGTTGTATGAAGTGTCCAGGGTGTGACTACGTAACGGCTGCGACATATACATACATTCCATTTTTTTATATCTACGTAGGTAGGTAAGTACCGAATAAAATTGTGAACAGTCACGAGTGGTGATTTAATTTGAATTGTAAATAAAATAGTTTTAATTTCAAATTCATCGTTTTGTTTTACTTAGCGGTGTTTTACAAATTTAACCTCTCTTACGTCTTATAATACAGGTGTTTTATTATTCAAACGGTCGCACGTCATTAAGTGTCTTAAGACTAAGGTCTTCGAGCAGTGTGTGTTGCCAGTGATGACATACGGAACTGAGACATGGTCGCTTACTATGGGCCTCATAAGAAGGCTCAAGGTCACCCAAAGGGCAATGGAGCGCGATATGCTTGGAGTTTCTCAGCGTGATCGAATCAGAAACGAGGAGATCCGTAAGAGAACCAAAGTAACCGTAATAGCTCTTATAATTGCTAAATTTAAGTGGCAGTGGGCGGGACACATAGCTCGTAGCACAGATGGCCGTTGGGACAGAAAAGTTCTCGAGTGGCGACCGCGAACCAGAAAACGAAGCGTAGGCAGGCCACCCACTCGGTAGACCGATGACCTGGTGAAGGTCGCGGGAAACCGTACGATGCGGGCAGCGCAGAACCGGTCGTCATGGAAATCCTTGTGTCCCGCAGTGGACGTCCTTCGGCTGATATATGATACTTAATAATAAAATCGATTTAATTTTATTTAACCCTGTTTTTGGCATTAATTGCAAAATTTCTCGAAAAAAAAAAAAGAGTTAATGTTTGTGAAGACTGTATGTCTCTATGTATACTCAGAATCACCAAACGGTATTCGATGAAGGTCATACAGGTATACGCGCCGACAACGGAACACTCCGACGACGAGGTAGAGACTATGTATGAGGACATCTCTACAGCCTTACATAGCACCAGGACCCATTATACCGTTGTTATGGGGGACTTTAACGCGAAACTGGGCAAACGAAGCGATGGTGAGCTGAGAGTGGGGCAATTTGGATATGGAGTAAGAAATGCACGTGGCCAGATGCTGGCCGACTTTATGGAGAAGGAGAGCCTCTTTATGATGAACTCCTTCTTTAAAAAGTCAAAACAGCGGAAGTGGACATGGTTGCATCCCAATGGCGTAATAAAAAACGAGATAGACTTCATCTTGTCGACAAGGAAGCAAATATTCAATGATGTCTCCGTGATCAATTCAGTCAAAACAGGAAGCGATCACCGGATGGTCAGAGGCACATTGAATCTAAAGACCAAGCTAGAAAGATGTCGACTGATGAAGTCTACGCTCCGACCAGCGCCCATCCAGCTCCAAAACCCCGAGAGCTTTCAGCTCGAGTTGCACAATCGTTTCGAATGCCTAGGAGACTGCGAGAATGTGGACGATTATAATGACAGGTTCGTGGAAATTGTTCAAACGGTCGGGTCTAAGATTTTTAAAACTCGCCGTTCAAACAGAAACAAAAAAATCTCCGACTTCACCAGCAACCTCATGGAAGAAAGACGCAGATTGGTTTTGCAGTCCTCTGAAGACGCTACTCAGTATCGGCAACTAAACAGGCAGATCTCTAAGTCCCTAACTCGCGATTTACGCCAATATAATACAAATTGTATTAAAGAGGCGATTGAGCACAACAAAGGCTCAAAAGTGTTCGCGAGAGATCTGTCTGTTGGACAAAGCCAACTGACCAAGCTGAAGACTGAGGACGGCAGGACCATATCGTCTAAGACTGAGTTGCTGGAAGAAGTTGAGAAGTTCTATGGACAATTGTACAAGACCACACGTTTGCCTGTCAGCGATCTGGCCGAAGACCCAAGAGCCAGACTAACCCGACACTATACCGAAGATATCCCGGACGTCAGCCTGTACGAGATTAGAATGGCTCTCAAACAGCTCAAGAACAACAAGGCACTGGGTGATGATGGAATTACGGCTGAACTTCTGAAAGCAGGTGGAACACCGGTACTTAAAGCTCTTCAGAAGTTATTTAATTCCGTTATACTCGAGGGACAAACGCCTAAGGCATGGCACAGAAGTGTGGTCGTGCTTTTCTTCAAAAAGGGTGACAACACTCTGCTGAAGAACTACAGACCCATCTCACTTCTGAGCCATGTCTACAAGCTGTTTTCGAGAGTCATTACGAATCGTCTCGCATGCAGGTTTGACGACTTCCAGCCTCCCGAACAAGCCGGTTTCCGAAAAGGCTTTAGTACCATAGACCACATACATACGCTGCGGCAGATTATACAGAAGACCGAAGAGTACAATCGGCCACTATGCTTGGCGTTTGTGGACTATGAGAAGGCCTTTGATTCAGTCGAAACCTGGGCTGTGCTACAGTCTCTCCAGCGGTGCCAAATTGACCATCGATACATCGAGGTGTTGAAGTGTCTGTATGAAAACGCCACCATGTCGGTTCGCCTCCAGGACTAGAACTCGAAACCTATCCAGTTGCAGCGAGGGGTGAGACAGGGAGACGTTATATCTCCGAAACTGTTCACCGCCGCCCTGGAAGATGTTTTTAAGCTTCTGGACTGGGGTGGACTCGGCATCAATATCAACGGCGAGTACATATCCCACCTCCGATTCGCTGACGATATCGTGGTCATGGCTGAGACTATGGAAGACCTAAGCACAATGCTCGATGGCCTCAGTAAGGTCTCTCAACAAGTGGGTCTTAAAATGAACATGGACAAGACGAAAATAATGTTAAATGTCCGTGTCGCACCCACTCCTCTAAAGGTTGGAGACTCTACACTGGAAGTTGTTGACGAATATGTATACCTGGGACAAACAGTCCGGCTAGGCAGGTCCAACTTCAAGAAAGAGATCAATCGACGAATCCAACTCGGCTGGGCAGCGTTCGGGAAGCTTCGCAATATCTTCACGTCCCAAATACCGCAGTGTCTCAAGACTAAGGTCTTTGACCAGTGTGTGTTGCCAGTGATGACTTACGGAACTGAGACATGGTCGCTTACTATGGGCCTCATAAGAAGGCTCAAGGTCACCCAAAGGGCAATGGAGCGTGCTATGCTCGGAGTTTCTCTGCGTGATCGAATCAGAAACGAGGAGATCCGCAGGAGAACTAAAGTAACCGACATAGCTCACAGAATCGCTAGACTGAAGTGGCAGTGGGCAGGGCACATAGCTCGTAGAACAGATGGCCGATGGGGCAGTAAAGTTTTCGAGTGGCGACCGCGCACCGGAAAACGTAGCGTAGGCAGGCCTCCCACGCGGTGGACCGATGACCTGGTGAAGGTCGCGGGAAGCCGATGGATGCGGGCAGCGCAGGACCGGTCGTCGTGGAAATCCTTGGGGGAGGCCTTTGTTCAGCAGTGGACGATTTGTGGCTGATATGATGATGATGTCTCTATGACAAACTCTTTGGTCATATGATTGCACATTGACAAGTTCTATATAAAAAAAAACTAAATGTTGTTTCCTAGCAACGTGTCGTTGTTATTCTACCGACACTATGATTTCACTTGTAAAATATTTTCTCATTTATTGTTTCTATATTTACTAGCTACAAATAATACAGCAGTTCAGTTTACTAATGTTTATTCTTGTATTACTTCTACTTTCCACTGCGAACATTAAAATCTAAAACCAGTTCAAAAGTTAAAATGGTAGATTAGCGTGAAAACATACAAGATATTTTTACATGTCGAAGATACGTATTGAACCTTTAACAAAGGACAACTACGACACTTGGTCAATTCAAGCTGAGGCTGTGCTAGTGAAAGACAAACTATGGAAATATGTACAAACTGTTCCAAGCGCTACTGCAAATGCTGAGGACATTGAAGGAGACAAACAAGCTAAGTCTACACTTATTCTTATAATCGCTCCATCAGAACTAAAGCAAATTAAAAAATGTAAGACAGCAAAAGAAATATACGCAAGCAAAGGTCCAGCTCGTAAAGCGTCACTTCTAAAACAGTTGATACTCACTATACTAGAAGGGAACAACATACGAGAACACCTGAATAGGTTTATGGACATTGTGGACAAGCTCGCTGATATGGAAGTAATCATCAACGATGACCTGTTGACAATAATGATGCTCTATAGTCTCTCATCAGATTATGAAAACTTCAGAGTAGCCATTGAAAGCAACTTTACCTAAACCAGACGAAATAAAAACCAAAATACTAGAAGAAAGTGAGGCTCGACACCAATCTGAAATGGAACCAACAACGAGTTCTCAAGTTCTTCATGCTGCTCACTATGCTAAAACATGCAAAGTATGCAAAATCAAAAAAGTATACTTCAAACAGAGCTCACACAAAATTTGTACAAAATGCTGGTCTAATCAAAACAAAAATAAGAAGACGAAGAATGTGACATCACAAAATGAAACGTCAAACCACATGGAAGAAGATTGTCTACTCAACGTTCAACCTGCACTTACTAACAGTAACTGGGTACTGGACAGTAGATGCACTTCTCACATGGCCTAGGCAAGAGAACACTTTACAATGTTAAAGCCAGACTCTAGCAAACTTAACTTCGCTTCTAAAAACCAATCCACTGAGATAAAAGGACGAGGTACAGTTAAGGTTGTTACTAACGAAAATGGTACAGTAAACCTTCTAGAAACGTTGTATGTACCTACCCTTACAACTAATCTTCTGTCTGTTGGAAAAATCACTCAAATTGGTGGCACCGTAACTTTCACTGGAAACAAAGCTACAATTACGAAGAACAATAAAACGATGATGACTGCTGAAAAGAAAAACAATCTTTATTATGTCAAAACGCAATTTAAAAATGGTTGTACAGTAACACCTGAAACAAACATGGTGAGAACTCAAGTAAAATCCATTGGAGACTGGCATAGAAAACTGGGACACATGAATGGCAAAGATCTTCACCTAGCGTTGAAAAACGAGACACTCATTGGCTTAAACTTCAACAAAGATGAGGTATTGTCAGATTGTGAGGCTTGCATTCAAGCAAAAATGACGCAAGTGCCAAGTCCTAACCCAAGAACTACGCCTAGAACTACGCAACGTCTAGAAATTATACACAGCGACGTTTGTGGCCCTATCAAAACGCCTAGCACTGGAGGTAACAGATACTTTGTTACATTCATCGATGACTACAGCAGATATGGCCGCGTATACTTCCTGAAACATAAATCTGACGTACTGCAGAAGTTCAAAGACTATAAAGAAGAAATGGAAAACTTTACTGGCAACAAGATAAAATTTTTGCAAACTGACAACGGTACTGAATACATAAACAAAGAACTTCAAAACTACCCAAAGGCAAACGGGATTGCACAACGACTATCGGCACCCTACACGCCACACCAAAACGGTCTTGCAGAACGGAAGAATCGGACACTTGTAGAAAAAGCAAGAGCTATGCTAATTGATTCCAAAGCACCGATGCATCTATGGGCTGAAGCAGTTAATACAGCTAACTATTTAGCAAACAGAAGCATTAACAGTGCTATTGGAAATCAAACACCATTCGAACGATGGGTACTAAGAAAGCCGTGCGTCAACCACTTACACCTATTTGGATCTGAAGCCTTTGTTCTGAAGAAAGGTTCAAAAGGTTACAAATTTGCGTCGAAAGCAAAACCTGGTTTGTTTGTCGGTTACTCAGAAATAAGCAAAGCATATAAGATCTATATTCCATCTGAAAGCAAGACAGTCGTCTCTAAAGATGTCAAAATACTGCAGACAAACTTCTACGAAACAACTTCTTTAAACATTCTCAATAACGGCACATCGTCTTTAGAACAAAATCAAACACCAGAAACAGAGATGATTGAAATAGAGATTGAGAATAATGAAGAGAATGCAACTGGAAGCCATCTGAATGACAGGGTTTATAAAGAATCTCTGGAGCAAGTAGATCAAATCGAAAGCACAACTCTTGACACAGAAAACGTTGACACTCTACAGCAAGACGAAATAAACATTGATGATGAATCTGTAAATGTAGAATCTGTACAAAACCAACGATCTCTACGAGACAGAT
Source organism: Coleophora flavipennella (assembly GCA_947284805.1). Classification (NCBI taxonomy): domain Eukaryota; kingdom Metazoa; phylum Arthropoda; class Insecta; order Lepidoptera; family Coleophoridae; genus Coleophora; species Coleophora flavipennella. Next base: position 3,589,361 of record OX369302.1, read on the forward strand.
CATTATTACGTTTGCCACAACGGTACGACTTCGTGCTGGCAGCTGCTAATGAAGTTAACAAACACGGAGAACCTACTTCATACAAAGAAGCGCTAAATTCACCTGACAAGGACAAATGACTCAAAGCAATGCTGAGCGAGACCTCATTCCTCGACGAAAATGAAATGTGGGAACTCGTAAAATTACCAAAAGGTAGGAAAGCCTTACCAAGCAAATGGGTATTGTGACAAAAATAATGGGAACTGGGGATAAAAACCCTTACGGAGTTTGCCACATATGATACGTAAGATTTAGAGGTTCGGGCCTAAACGGAGTTTTAAGAAAAAAATATTATGGGGTAAATTAGAATATATGTATTTTCATGATTATTTTAAAAGTAAGGAACAATAAACAATAGGAGTATAAAAAAGGTGCGATTTCATTGGTTGACCGTGTAGACAATTAAAAACAATGACCGAATATATTTATGGAGAATTTACGGAAATAAATTTAAGGTTACAATTTTATTTGTATATAAAACGGTTATTTTATAGTATGCCGGCAGGCAGCGATCGTCACCGTCCCTTTGGTACTTAAATAAGTTACTAAGTTTAAAATTTCAGTTTGATCTGAATTACCCTATCTTTTTAACAAAATATGTATCAGATACAAAACACATTTTAAAATTTAAAATAAATAACTAAAGGTTAGAAACTGGAAACAGGAAATCTTCTAGGTCGGCAGAAAGGTCAGAGAGTCAGAGAGTCGCTTGGGATAAAAGATAAAATAAATTCACTTCCCTTATGGCGAGCAGCTGGGCGGGCAGTAGAAAGGACTGGCTGGTGATCAGCACTGCTCCGTCCCAGGATTAATCCTTTATCAGGTAAAACTTCGGGGACGTCAAACCTCGCAGGGGCTGGATGAAAACCCACAGAATAAAATTGTGGGCCTCAATAACGACTTATAAAACAATTTATCAAAAAAAATTTAAATTCGCATCTGTAAACGGGATCACGGTCCACCTTTTGTTTTTCTTGTCAAAAAATAACAACAATTTTCAAATTCAAATACCATAGAGCAACGACATCAAAAAAGAATTTAATTATGAAACGCGACAAAAGAGATCGGCTCGAAACGATAGTTAGCGTTTCAAAATACCCACAAACTCACAAAAAAAAGGCGAGAAGTCCAAAAAATTTTTTGAAATTTGGACAACCCTATAGACGTTGGACAGCCCTGAAGAAGAAAAAAATAAAAACTCTCTAAGTAACTAGTTAACTACGAACGTTTACTTGAAGCTGGTAGAAATTGACATTTATACACGAACGTATACATACAAACGGCAAAAACTCCATCTAAAAGTGAACCAACTTAATAACCCCAATAACACACTAGTGTTAAGGGATCGCTATGCACAGCCTAAAATAGTCAACTAATGCCGAAAGAGCATAACTAAACAACTAATTAAAACTAGATAGTATAAAGAGAGAACGAAGAAGGAAAAAAGGAGCACTCCGCACAATAGGCAAGTAGGGCTGTCAAGCTTAACACATCTCGAGGGAAAAAAACCCCAGAACTAGTAAAACATTAAAGACCAGTAGGGTTGTCAAAAACTGAAAAAACTTGCGAAACATAGTCGGTTACGCCAGCGAAAATGTGGACAAAAACGGTAAAGGCGGATGCGTGAAAATCCGACTCACGGATAAAATTAACACCGGAAGTCTGAAACGCGATACGTAAGAGTCTAAAGGGACAACTCTACCGAAAAATAGGCCATTTGAGGTAAGACAAGGGCAAGATTAATGGAAGAAATTTGAAAAATGGGAAATTGTTATAAGACCTCAAGAAATCTAAACAATACTGCGGAATACAGAAACGTTGTCACATAAAAGTGAACAGGGTACGCCAAAAATTTAAGGAGTACCTCGCAAAGCAACGCGTAAAAATATTCCAAACAGTAACCCTTAAAGATTTATTCCCTTAAAACAACGTTAAATAATCGTGAACTAAAAGTAAGTCTGTCCCGACTTTCGATTGAAAGAAATCTAGAGTCTGGCCATCGACTACTTAAATTAAAAATTCTCTTGGAATCGTAAGGGAATACACAGGCAAAAACAACTCATCAACACGTAAGCAATTATCCGAAAGAGGTATAATGCCATTAAGCCGGGAAAAAACGACCCGTGTGAAGAGAAGCAAAAAAATACCGTGCATACAAACAAAAAACCTTACGTTTCAAAGAAAACTGCACGATTAAATTAAGTAAGGGTCTTGAGGTATTAAAACTTGAACCATATTATCCGGAAAACGGATACACCCACGAACGACAAATAAACGGGATCGTTAAGGAAAGATTAAAGGCAGAAAAGGGGATAAAACATTAGTTCGGGCGCCATAAATATGTGACAAAAATAATGGGAACTGGGGATAAAAACCCTTACGGAGTTTGCCACATATGATACGTAAGATTTAGAGGTTCGGGCCTAAACGGAGTTTTAAGAAAAAAATATTATGGGGTAAATTAGAATATATGTATTTTCATGATTATTTTAAAAGTAAGGAACAATAAACAATAGGAGTATAAAAAAGGTGCGATTTCATTGGTTGACCGTGTAGACAATTAAAAACAATGACCGAATATATTTATGGAGAATTTACGGAAATAAATTTAAGGTTACAATTTTATTTGTATATAAAATGGTTATTTTATAGTATGCCGGCAGGCAGCGATCGTCACCGTCCCTTTGGTACTTAAATAAGTTACTAAGTTTAAAATTTCAGTTTGATCTGAATTACCCAGAGATATGCTATATATAAGGGGAGGTAGATAGGTTACAGGCGTCTAAAAAGTGAAGCAAAAAAAAGATGCCAATTGGCATCTCTTTTCTTAGTAACATTCGGTGCAATCGAAGGGAACTACCTATAACATTGTGTGTGTGAATGGCTTCCATTTTCAAATGTTGTTTGTTAGTGCATAACCCATCTATGGTAACAAATCTCTGGAATTACCCTATCTTTTTAACAAAATATGTATCAGATACAAAACACATTTTAAAATTTAAAATAAATAACTAAAGGTTAGAAACTGGAAACAGGAAATCTTCTAGGTCGGCAGAAAGGTCAGAGAGTCAGAGAGTCGCTTGGGATAAAAGATAAAATAAATTCACTTCCCTTATGGCGAGCAGCTGGGCGGGCAGTAGAAAGGTCTGGCTGGTGATCAGCACTGCTCCGTCCCAGGATTAATCCTTTATCAGGTAAAACTTCGGGGACGTCAAACCTCGCAGGGGCTGGATGAAAACCCACAGAATAAAATTGTGGGCCTCAATAACGACTTATAAAACAATTTATCAAAAAAAATTTAAATTCGCATCTGTAAACGGGATCACGGTCCACCTTTTGTTTTTCTTGTCAAAAAATAACAACAATTTTCAAATTCAAATACCATAGAGCAACGACATCAAAAAAGAATTTAATTATGAAACGCGACAAAAGAGATCGGCTCGAAACGATAGTTAGCGTTTCAGTATATAAAATTAAAACGAACCCTGACGGAACAATTGAACGCTACAAAGCAAGATTGGTTATCAAAGGTTTTTCACAAACACCTGGAGTTGATTACGACAAAACATTTAGCCCGGTGGCTCGACTGAGTACCATCAGAGCTCTACTCGCTACAGCAGTGAAACAAAACTTAAGACTTCTGCAATTTGACGTAAAAACTGCATTTCTAAACGGTAAAGTCAAAGAACAGATCTATATGAAGCAACCTGAAGGTTTCAACGACGGCACCGACAGTGTATGCCTGTTAAAACGAAGCCTGTATGGATTAAAGCAAGCTCCGCGCTGCTGGAACACCTGTATCAACGATTTTTTGTCACAATCAGGATTCAAACAGTCTGAAGCGGATCCATGTCTATACACAAAAGTAAGAGGGACAAAGAAAGTCCATATCGCTTTGTATGTAGATGACGGACTCGTAGCCAGCAATAATATTGAGGCTGAAACCGAATTTATTGATGAGTTACAAAATAAACTAAAGATCAGAACATCACCTGCTACATATTTCCTTGGAATGGAGATTAGCAAAGTGAATACCAAGATCACTCTCCGTCAAACATCCTATACAAAGAAACTCTTACATAAATTCAACATGAGTAACTGCAAGTCTGCACCGACACCCATTGTCAAAGAAAACATGGGAGGAGGAGATGGACAAGAAACACAAGCGGAACCAAGTTTTCCTTACAGACAGGCTGGAGGTGCACTGACATTTTTAGCAGTAGCCACAAGGCCTGACATATCTTACGCTGTCGGAATGGCATCAAGACATCTTGAAGCGCCAACCACTAAGGATATTGCGCTCGCTAAACGAATTCTGCGCTATCTCAAAGGAACATCTGACGTCGGTCTGACATACACAAAGGACTGGCTAGATAATATAGTTTGTTATAGTGACTCAGATTTTGCTGGAGATCAATCTACTGGCAGGTCTACATCTGGTATGGTGTGCTTACTCGCCGGAACTGCTATTAGCTGGAGATCGCAAGGCCAAAGTGTTGTATCCATTTCCTCGACGGAAGCCGAAACAATCGCAGCTAGTGAGGCTTCTCAAGAACTTATATGGCTGAACAGCCTCCTTAAGGACTTGATGAAACTGAATAAACCTACGCTTTATCTAGATAATGAGTCAGCAATCAAGCTATTACAGAACCCTAAGTATGAGTACCACAAGCGTACTAAACACATCAAGCTGAAGCATTTCTTCATCAGAGAATGTGTGGCCAATGGAGAACTTGAAGTTAAGCAAGTGTCTTCAGAGTTACAGCTAGCTGACATGCTGACCAAACCTCTCTATGGACCCAGACTGCAAGATTTGAGCAAGAGAGTCGGTCGCAACAGAATCTCTTGATTCTGAAAAAGTTGGGAGGGTGTGAAGACTGTATGTCTCTATGATAAACCCTTTGGTCATATGATTGCACATTGACAAGTTCTATATAAAAAAAACTAAATGTTGTTTCCTAGCAACGTGTCGTTGTTATTCTACCGACACTATGATTTCACTTGTAAAATATTTTCTCATTTATTGTTTCTATATTTACTAGATACAAATAATACAGCAGTTCAGTTTACTAATGTTTATTCTTGTATTACTTCTACTTTCCACTGCGAACATTAAAATCTAAAACCAGTTCAAAACTTAAAAATGTTGAATGAAACCAACACACAAAAATTAGGTGACCTAAAGACCTTTCATTTTAATTGAAAACATTTTTTTAAAACTTTTTGAAAGTGAAGAAAGGTAATAAAAACATGTAAATTATCACAAAATATGTTTTTCTATTGTCGCTTTAACAAAAAAATTAGAATAAGAGAAAATATAATATACATACAAAAAAACGTGTTTTTTATAGTTCTTTAGAAGTATTTTCGATTTAGCTCTGTCGTAAAAACAGCAATATACACAAGCATGAAACTGTGTGTCATTATAGTACTAACACTGGGGTGAAACAACAAATACTAAAAATTGGCCAAGTGTGATTCGCACTCGTGTTAAGGAGTCCGAGCTAATTGACAAAAAAAGCATATTTTTGTAGCTCGCATTGATGTCTTTTTTTTGTAATGTGAAAAGGTATTGTGGGGGGAGGTGTACGCTGTGCGGTTTTTTTAATTATTACTAGACATCGATGATTTTATCAAGCTCAATCAATTTTTAATTCAAATTACAAATCAGTCGTACAGAGCGCTTTGTGCTGAATTTTCGATAATTCATGGAAAAGTTGATACCAATTGTACATTTTTGGAAAGCTTATGAATTTTAGCAATCGTTTTAGATATTTGTAAACCAAGGGTCATTTATTTTTATTAATCATTCATGTCGATTTTGGAAAATATCCGCAAAAAATGATAGTTTTGCAACTTATGAGTATGACCCATTATTTCTAAGGTAACGAGTATTTTGGTGCGGATTTTATTTTAAAACTGCTCACTGGATATAACAAAACCGGCCAAGTGCGAGTCAAACTAGCACTCCGAGGGTTCCGTACCCGCACACCTCTCCCCACAACTACATAGTAATAATGACAATGATGCCTATATGCCTACATTACAAACAAAAGACATCAACGCGAGCTTAAAAAAATATAGCTTTTTTGTCATTTAGTTCGGACCTCTTAGCGCAAGTACAACTCACACTTGGCCAATTTTTTATTATTTTTTGTTTTACTTTAGTATTATTTCTATAACCACACCAAGTTTCAAGCCTGTTTATGTTACCGTTTTAACGATAGAGCTAAATAAAAAGTCCTTCTGAAGACCTTTAAAAATCATGTTTTTTGTATGGAGACCCCCCTTATTTTTTCACTTTTTCTAATTTTGAGTGGCGTTTCTGGAGCCGGGTCGTTCCTTTCCCTCTAGTATGGTCGATGGGAGCGATGGCTGACTCTCGCGTTATACTCGTGACCGGGTGCTGTCTGTGTGAACTGGCATTCAATGATTTTTACCTATAACTTTTCGTGTTGTATTGTTTTCATGTTCTAATGACATAATCTGGTTTATATCAGGGATTGAATTTTGACGTTATTAACTAATTATTGTTTATTTCTTGATTCTTCACAAATGACATTGTTATTATTATTTCTGACTATCAGAAAGAGTGAAATTTGCCTCTATTTTAAATAAATACATTGAATTGAATTGAGTATTTGTTGTTATAGCATCAACAGACTTACACATTCTGTAAAAATTTCAACTGTCTACATATTACGGTTCATGAAATATAGCTCGCTGACGGACGGACAGACAGACAGTTGGGTATATGGAACCCTAAATAGTATCAAACACATGACTAAATATGAGAAGATTTTTTTTATTTTTTTTATTTCTGTGACAAGTCCGAAAATAAAATAAAAATATACTTACTTAAATCCCTGATATCTCGGAAACCGTTCATTTCCAACCCCTAGTAGTTTGAGGTTATTTTAATGCAAATTGACTCTAATATAACCCCTTTCAAGGAATAGGAGACCATTCACTTACCATCAGGTGAGATGATGCCAAGGGCTTACCAAATAAGAAAAAAAAATAGGTCGATTTTCCAGTCACCCTGTATACAAGTACCAATCATGAACGGTTGGTCCACGGCCGGACCCCAGGCATACCAGCTCGCCTGGCGAGGCTATCTCCATTTGCTCTCCAAGAGCAGGAACCCACTGTTCCTAATACATTTGGTGAATCCGACGTGATACCGTTTCTACAACAGTATAATAACGCTTCAAGGATGCTGTTGAAACTGTCGCGCTACTGCAGCGCGTCCGGCATGTTTTTGGAGCCTCGCGTAGATGGCTTTACCACGATGTCAGGAAAAAGAAGTGTCTCCCTTATCTTATACAGGTGTTATACAGGTGTGCGCGGCAGTGAAAATAGTATCTTGAAAGCTGAATCTGCCTGTTAAGACTCCCTAATTTACCAACATTGGAGGAGGGCCATAACGATAATAAATAAAAAAAAAATATTGATTTCATATTTAATTATTAAATCTTAATCTACTAACAATAATTTATAGGGTTCCGTACCCAAAGGGTAAAAACGGGATCCTATTACTAAGACTTCGCTGTCCGTTCGTCTGTCTGTCCGTTTGTCACCAGGTTGTATTTCATGAACCGTGTTAATTAGACAGTTGAAATTTCACATATGATGTGTTTCTGTTGCCGCTATAACAAAAATTACTAAAATTTAGAAAATGATAAAATAAGGGGGCCTCCATTCAATAAAAACCGACCTAGTGCGAGTTGAACTCGCGTGGAGAGGGTTCCGTACAATGACAAAGTCAAATACAAAATATCACATTTGAAACCCTCACAGTAAAACGAGAGTTAACTACTACTAGCGCTATCTAGTGGTGTTTTAGTGAACTATTTTCCGTATGTGAACTTATTACATTGAGTTTACCACTTTATTTTCAATTGATAGAATTCTTATAGGTTTTCCTGTAATCTAAAAGCAATGAAATATATTTTGTATTTTTTTCAAAATTTTAGGCTTAGTAGTTTCAGAGATCAGTGGTCAGTTTTCGTCTTCTTTTATGAAAAAAATCAAAACTTTTATATTACAATAACAAAGATGCATTTGAGATCCTCATAACGAGCCCTTTAATTTGATAAATGTGACAAAGTGAGGTTTGCAAATCTTTTTAAGGTATTGCATAGCTTTTATCGCGGGCTTTGAGCGCGGCGACCGAATCAAGAAATTCCGTTACGAAAATAACCTAACACCCCACGAGTTCTAAAAAACTAACAGTGCCATCTATTAGCGATTTGCGGTACTAAAAGGACTTAACACTCCACGCTCGGCCGAGTTATAAAAAACTTACAGTGTCATCTATTAGCGATTTGCGGTACTAAAAGGACTTAGTCAGTTTTACTGGTGTAACTTTCTTAGTGTTAATTTATTACATACACATCCCGCGCCCCAAGGACTATACGGTACTGATAAATACTGCATAAATTAAAAATAAATAAATAATTATAATTGCATAAGTTGATAAAAAATGCTATGCAATAGGTTTACCGCGGCACGTTTTTTATTATTTCCTAATTTATCTCCCGAAAATGACCCTTATTTAAAAAAAATATATATTTACTTTGCACATGTGTGTTTGGGTCACAGGCATAGGATTACATCATCACCTGATTTGTTCCAGTAGATTCAGTGCAAATTGGCTGTGACAGACGGACGGACAGACAGTGATCCTATAAGGATTCCGCTTTTTGTACGGAACCCGAAAAATGTGTTTTTTTGTAATACGAAATATGATAAAATTGTGAAGTGAATACAAAAAACCATATAAAAAAATATTTTTTAATAATAAAATCAAATTATTATTTTATACAAACTTTACAACGATAATTTAAATTGTAAACGAAAACTTAAACTGAGACTCTACACACGAGACTGTACAACCTTTTGTATTGATTACTTCTCACATGTCGACACATGAAACTGTACCACCTTTTGCATTGATTACTTCTCACATGTTGACACATGAAACTGTACCACCTTTTGCATTGATTACTTCTCACATGTTGACACATGAAACTGTACAACCTTTTGTATTGATTAATTCTCACATATCGAAACATGAAACTATACAACCTTTTGTATTGATTACTTTTCACATGTCGACACATGAAACAGTACCACCTTTTGTATTGATTACTTCTCACATGACGACACATGAAACTGTAACAACCTTTTGTATTGATTACTTCTCACATATCGACACATAAAACTGCAAAACCTTTTGTATTGATTACTTCTCACATGTCGACACAGGAAACTGTACCACCTTTTGTATTGATTACTTCTCACATATCGACACATGAAACTGTACAACCTTTTGTATTGATGACTTCTCCCATGTCGACACATGAAACTGTACAACCTTTTGTATTGATTACTTCTCAAATGTCGACACATGAAACTGTACCACCTTTTGTATTGATTATTTCTCACATATCGACACATGAAACTGTACAACCTTTTGTATTGATGACTTCTCACATGTCGACACATGAAACTGTACAACCTTTTGTATTGATTACTTCTCAAATGTCGACACATGAAACTGTACAACCTTTTGTATTGATTACTTCTCACATGTCGACACGTCATGAAACTGTACATACAACCTTTTGTATTGATTACTTCTCACATGTCGACACATGAAACTGTAGCACCTTTTGTATTGATTACTTCTCACATGTCGACACATTAAACTGCACAACCTTTTGTATTGATAACTTCTCACATGTCGACACATGAAACTGTACAAACTTTTGTATTGATTACTTTTCACATTATTATTTTATAGTGTTGTTAGTTTTTGACCACTGTATGGTTTCTTAGACTGTGGTACAACTATGTGTATTAATATAACTCAAAAACTAAATACTGATGCTATAGTTTGGAGCAATTCTTGCACGTAGGTTGTGTTTAAAAACCACCAGAAGAACAGCGAGTAAACGATGCCTCTTACAACTGTGTCGAGTACATTCATTCTGTAAAAATAAATAAAAGCTGTCACACACGGGATCTATGATATAATATTTTATCTGCGAGTATCTTACGATGAAAACATAGTATATATACCAAGGTATCATACACGGGAGCTATACTATAATATATGAAAACCCAACATTCTGTTACGAGTCTTTCAACATTCTGCTACACCTAAAACGTTTTATACATAGTGATAAGGAAAATGAGTTTACGTATGTTGCTATTGGACTTACTAGACAGTTCGTCAAAGGTCGAAGCCGACTTTGGCGAAGTGACTATGATGCCGAAGATGGAAGCGGGCTTACCAAGATTCCCCAACGCAATGGGGGATCTGGCTATCTCATCTTCAAGCCGGAACACATCAATGCTGTTAACAGTGATGTTTGGCGGCAAGACTTAGATAGGATGGTGGTAGCTAGCCAGGCGGGCTATGAACATGCACTGCCACCAACCAAACGAGTCTTATAAAGTTGACCTCGCTGGGAATCGAACCCGCGACCTCCTGGTGTGAAGCGAATGGACTAACCAGTAGGCCAAGCAGACGGTTAAAAACTCTTTTAATCATGCTGTATTTATCTTAGGATAAATATCTGTGCGTATGTTATAGCTTTGCGATATCGCTCGGTATTTGCAGATAGACGACGATGAAATATATATTTTCGCCCCGAGGGTGCAGCGATCCGAGGGTCGTGGGTTCGATTCCCACTCAGGTCAAACATTCGCGTGACAAACATTTTTTGTGCTTTATTTTTGGGCTTCCGTACCCAAAGGTAAAAACGAGACCCTATTACCAAAGTATATATATATATATATATATACAGGATGTAACATAAAGGTGTGGTGATACTTTAAGGTGGGCTTGTACCCATTAAACTGAACAACTTTCTCCATGGAACCCATAGTCAAATCGCAAAAAAAAATTTGAACATCCCATACTAAGTTGGCTGATCAGCTGATCGAGTTAGTATGGGAGAGCCAAATTTTTTTTTGCGATTTGACTATGGGTTCCATGGAGAAAGTTGTTCAGTATGATGGGTACAAGCCCACCTTAAAGTATCACCACACCTTTATGTTACATCCTGTATATATAACGTACTATTACTAAGACTCCGCTGTCCTTACGTCTGACTGTCTGTCTGTCCGCCTGTCACCAGGCTGTATTTCATGAACCGTGATAGCTAGACAGTTGAAATTTTCACAGATGAGGTATATCTGTTGCCGCTATTACAATAAATACTAAAAAAACCGGCCAAGTGCGAGTTGGACTCGCGGTATGAGGGTGCCGTGCCACACACCTCTCCACACAACTATGACAATGATACCTATTCACATGACATACAAAAGACACAAAGGCGAGCAACAGAAAAATACTACTAACGCTATCTAGTGGTGTTTTAGTGAACTTTTTTCCGTAATTGAACGTATTATATTGAGCTCAATAAAAAGCGTCGGTGGCTCAACCGGTAACGACTCGGTCCATCTAACCAGAGGTACCGGGTTCAAATCTGGACGGCCAATGTACCAATGAGTTTTTCAAAAACTTACGTACATACTTACCGATTGCTTTAACGGTGAAGGAAAACATCGTGAGTAAACCTGCACACGCCTGCGAAGAAACTCGAAGGTTGTGTGTGAAGTCAACCAACCCGCACTGGGCCCGCGTGGTCGACTAAGGCCTAATCGCCCTGATTCAGGGTAGGCTCGAGCCCCTCGGTGGGGACGTATATGAGCTGATATAATAATATTGAGTTTACCACTTTATTTTCAATTGATTGATCCGCCAGCCCAACCGAGTTTTACAAAGTTAGACTCTGCCAGGAATCGAAACCGCAACCTTTATCTATATTATATTTGATCAATCTGAAAAAGTATCATCGTCAACATCATATCAGCCGAAGGACGTCCACTGCTGGACAAAGGCCTCCCTGAAAAATTTACGACGACGCTCTGAAGCTAATGGACTAAACCATTATGCCCTTAGGCGGTTAAGCTATGTGCCCCCATCACTGCCACTGGAGTTTAGCGATTCTTTAAGCTATGTCGCTTACCTTGGTTTTCTTACGGATCTCTTCATTTTTTGGATCGATCGTATAGGGAATCTCCAAGTTTTTTTTTTATCCTCAACTGATAAGCCCTTGGGATCATTTCACCTGATGCTAAGTGACGATGATGCCGAATATGTAAGCGGGCTTACCAAGATTCCCCAACGCAATAGAGATCTCATAGTAAGAGACTCACCTTGCCAGATTTCTCCTAGCACTTGGCAGATCCTCATCCTTCTCCTTCAACAGGTATCTCCTGCCTCCGAGACCACAGTTTAAGAAGTAATCGTGCTTGTCCACGTTCTCAATTTCATAGTAAAATTGATTTTTATCCTCCTCCTTGATGCTGGATCTGAGCTGAATAAAGTTTTTGTTGTCGAACGTCCATTGCTTCGTGACGTAGTATTGAAGGGCCATGTTGGCTATGTAAATGCGCCGTTGGACTTTGATCAATCTGAAAAAGTATCATCGTCATCATAATATCAGCTGAAGGACGTCCACTGCTGGACAAAGGCCTCCTTTGAAGATTTCACGACGACCGGTTCGGCGCTGCCCGCATCCAGCGGCTTATTGCGACCCTCACAAGGAAACTAAACTAAACTATGAATTTTACTCTACGGTATTCTTAAATAAAATACTGTAATGGCTTCTTTCTTTGTGTACCCGTCTGCCGTTTCAGTTAAAACTAACTTTTTCCCGGGTTTGCTGTAAGAATTTTCTTATTAGAAATTTTGTATGACTTTATTTTAGGCCTGTTTGTTATCGTATTTGTACACAATAAACTGTTAAATAAATAAAAAGTATAGGAAGTAAATCATAGTTTAGAACAGCTATTAGGAAACTTGCGAAGTTATTTTATAGCTACGTATAACAATTTTTTTAGGAAGTCTAGATACCCAAGTACCCTGCCTGAAACCACGTTCTGTGTCGTAAGACTAGGTCCATACCTGTCAGGGATTTTTTTGTTTACTTTCGAGCGACTGAGGAGTAAGCTTGAGCGAGTGAAAAATAAGAAGAAGTTACCTCCTATACAAAGTGAAATTATTTGTAAACTCATACTTCTAATCATTGCTACTATTTAAGTTTTAGCTCCTAGAACGGATGGCCGTTGGGGTGGTGAAGTTCTCGAGTGGCGACCACGCACCGGAAAACGTAGCGTAGGCAGGCCTCCAACGCGGTAGACCGATGACCTGGTGAAGTTCGCGGGAAGAACCGGTCGTCGTGGAAATTTTTGGGGGAGGCCTATGTCCAGCAGTGGACGTCCTTCGGCTGATATGATGATGATGATTGTTTAAGTTTTTGGGCATGGCCTCCCGAACATAATATGCTGCCAGTTTAAGTTCAGCGAAAAAGTATTCATAGCGTGGCTGATTATTCTACAAGATGGCTAAAGCCTTCCTTAACAATCCAACTTATGGAAAATGGCCACCTCTGCCTATTGACATATTTAAGAAGGGTTTATTTCTACTCTTCGAGAGCAAAGGGAGATATCTCTTCCAGGTCCAGGTGAGGTGGTATGTCGGAGGTCCAGCAGTGGACCAACCGTAAATGGTTGGTACTAGCACAGTATTACGATATGGCTTTCAGTAGCGCAACGCCTTTGAGGTTGCACGATGCACCATCGGCGTAGGTACTAGCCCATACTAGCCTGTAGTCAGCCTGGCAAGGCTGTGCCTCACCGCCTACTGCCCCGCAAGTACCCTATAGGCCTACAGGCTAGTACTGTTAGTACCTACGCCGTGGCGGCATCGTGCGACATCAAAGGCGTTGCGCTACTGTAAGCCATATCGTAATACTGTGCCGCTATATTGTAATACTGTGGACTGAAGAAATGTTAATAGCACATTGATGTTTGTACTCTCGGTGCTTGCGATAAGGTTCAGTTTTAGTTGTACATAGTCTTCCTACGATGACAGTATCACATCTGTCGAAGTGTTACGTAACCGCCATATAGCTTGACGGATGGTTCGTCTTGAGCTATGGGATGCGTGGTTGTTATTTGAGGGTTACTTCAGATGCCGCCACACATATTTGAAGACTAATAAAAGAAAGAATGCTTCGTATGCCGATCACGCTCTGCCAGCCGAAACGCAGGACGCTGATTGGCTACCTATTGGTTCAAATTATCATTATCTTTTTCATCGCAGCTGCATGACGTTCACAGCTTAACATAGGCTTCCACATAAACCATCACTCAGAACGATTTCGAGCCACATCCATCCAGCGGCACCAAGCGAACTTCATCATCATAGGTTTTTTGAGCAACTTACATAGGTTTCTGGCCCGTGATCCATAGAACAAGATCGACGAATAGAGCTGGAAGAAGCTGAAGAAGCATGACCTGAAAGTAAGGATATCTACTTAGTCATCATCTTCATCATCATCATCATTATCAATCATATTCTTTAGAAAAGTTAGAACAGGCACTGCGGGTTTTATTGGCGTTTGACACCAGGCGCGCGGTGTGAGTTATGATGGTTATGCCATCATTTATGGTTGTGATGTAATCATCCTTTTTTTGGTAATTTTCGGTCTGTTTTGTATTATTTTCTTTCGATTTGCTTTTGTCGTTACCTTTTTTAATTTTGACTTTTTTACTTTTGTCATTGCATTATTATAATCACTGTTTAACTTTTACACCTTACTGCATCATTAAAATTTAATAATACATGCGTAGGCAGGCCTCCCATACGGTGGACCGACGAACTGGTGAAGGTCGCGGGAAGCCGCTGGGTGCGGGCAGCGCAGGACCGGTCGTCGAGGAAATCCTTGGAGGGGGCCTTTGTCCAACAGTGTAAATCTTTCGGCTGATATGATGATAATGAATACATTAAATTTTGGTGGTTATTTTTTTATATTTTATGGACCCTGACCATTTCCAAGTGTTCTTAATTTTATCGTGCTGGCTAAGACACGATCGGAGGGCGAGCCGAGGCCGCATTGTCAATGATCATGTGACTGCATTTGGCCCTTCCGCCCCACGTCGCCAGGCGATGATTTATTAAACCACCTTCTAGGATTGCATGAAATCGGTGACACCAACTAGCTATGATTACTGTTAGCCTACCTACACTACTCCGTGTAAGGAAACTCCAAGCATAGGTCGCTCCATCGCCCTTTGGGTGACTTTGACCCTTCTTATAAGGTCTATAAGTAAGCAACCAGAAGACGTAGCGTAAGAGGTCTCCCTACCGGTAGACTGACGACCTGGTCAATTTCCTTCGTCTTATTTTCGAAACGCCATAGCTTCGGTGCGGATGATGCTGGATGTGTCTTTAGTCCCAGAAAAGTGGGCATATATAAGAATAGAATAGAATAAAAAATCACTTAATAAGAGCACAGTACAACGATTTCCAGGTACAATTTACAAACGATAGAAATAAACTATAAAAATGGCTGTACTGTGCACCAAAACGGTACTGACTAAGCATATGCTGCAGTACCTAGGCTGTTTAATAAGTACCCGTTTACTAAATATATTAATATCACTGGCCGAAAATAAGTATACCACCTTTTTAAACCATTTTTCAGAGGCGGGAAAAAGAAAAAAAAAATTGCATTCTTTTGTTTTTTTTCTCATTTGACAGCGATTTAGTGAAAGCGTGAACTTAAAATTGTTAAAATGGAGAAAGAACAGTATCGGTCTGTAAGGAAGGTTGCGATCATTGGACCGGCGCCTTCATTGGACCATCTAAATATTTCAAAAACTGGTCACACTAGAGGGACTCCGATGAGGCCAAACGCAGCGGTCGTGTACCCAACTCCCCCCCCTGGAACCTCAGTCTCGCTGCGAGCGCCGATAGTGAGTGACGTTTCCGTGTTTGTTTACGACACATGAATTATAAAATTCTTGCAAAAGAAAACTGATGTGTAAGTATCATTTTAGACCGTAAATTTCATTGTACTAGTGTAAAATATTCTTACATTTAGTAATGATTGAAAATGTATCTACAATTTTTTTTAACCGTGTTCGTTAATTTTTCTAGAATATTCTTTCTGACCTTGTACCTAGTTGCTATCAATGGACCACATGGATGTTTCTATCATTGTACCGGTCCAATCATGGCAACTTTTTTGAGAGAGATTTTATGGTACAGATTTAATATTTCTCTTAAATATTATCGGCAAACAACGCGCGTAGCCACTTTTTGATATATCATAGAGTTTAATGGTGTCTAGGCAGAATTTTGGATAGTATTTTTTTCCATCACTTAAAGGAACGTTAGGCGTTGGCGCGAATTTCAAATTTTTCGCGGTTTTTCGTGATTTGCGGCTCCATGTGTCATCATTTAATGAGTTAGATCTATTTTGCGTAAATAGCGCAATATTTAGTAACTATTTCAATATAATTTACCGCATAAAATTTATAAATTTTTGGACATCATGACAAATTATTTTTTATCATTTTTTCATTAACAAATACCTAATATTTGATAAGTTGCATTTGAATTAGTGTGAAATAAAAAAAAATAAGTTACGCCATATGTGTCGTGGAAATCCTTGGGGGAGGCCTTTGTTCAGCAGTGGACTATTTGTGGCTGATATGATGATATGTGTCTGTAATTTTTGTTATGTTTAATAGTTGATTTCTTGCTCTATTTAATATTACGGAGGAAAAAAATTAAAACGTGCAAAAAATATTAAATGCTAATTTGCGCCCTATGAGTCTGGTATTTTTGTTAAACTATTAAAAAGTTGATTACTTATCTAAATAATTTTGTTTTTTATTTTGTGTTATGTTCCATTGGTTGCCTTGATTGGACCTCAAGTACAAATTTATCGAAGTCCATTGATGGCAACCTCGTGGTCCAATCAAGGCGACCATGGTCCAAAGAAAGCAACTGATACAGAAATATTGTTTCCAATTTATTTCAAAAACTGTAAGCCTGAACAGCTAATGTGAAAGACTATCGTTGTAAAGTTCTAAGAAATTATAATACTCATGATCTGGTTCCATTTATCACCCATGATCAAAGAGATATAATATTGTGCAGTTAAGTGGTCCAATCATAGCAACCTTCCCCTAGATTCTTGTTTTTGGAAGGAAAAACATGTGATGAAATAAAAGTAAGAATGCAAGCGGTTTACCATGAATGTGCTCCTTCTATGACAACCGTCAGATATTGGTATAACGAGTTTAAGCGGGGGAGAACAACCGTCTTTGATGAGGATCGCCCAGGCCGGCCAATTGAGGTGACTACAGACGATATGGTTAAGAAACTTGAAAATATCGTTTTAGCCGACCGCCGAATTAAACTTCGAGAAATCGTTGATGGTGTAAACGTTTCAATCGAGAGGGTACAACACATATAAGAAGAAAAATTGGGTATGAAGAAAGTATTCGCGAGGTGGGTGCCGCGTTTACTCACGGAGGAGCAAAAACGGAACCGACTGACTACTTCGGAGCAGTGTTTGGCCGTGTTCAAACGTAACCCGAAGGAGTTTCTGCGTCGTTTCGTAACCGTGGACAAAACGTGGGTTCACCACTACACCCCGGAAATGAAAGAGCAGTCGAAGCAGTGGATTTTACCGGGTGAACCTGCTCCAAAGAAAGCAAAAACCGTCCCATCGGCTGGAAAGGTCATGGCGACTGTTTTTTGGGATTCGCAGGGTATTATACATATTGACTACTTAGAAAAGGGGAAAACGATAACAGGGCAGTGCTATGCTAATTTATTGGATGAATTTGACGCCGTCTTAAAGGACAAACGACCCCATTTAAAAAAGAAAAAAAGTACTGTTTCATCACGACAACGCCCCGGCTCATTCGTCCAGAGTTGTGACGGCTAAATTAGCACAGTTACGCTACGAACTATTGCCTCACCCCCCGTATTCTCCAGATTTGGCCCCATGCGATTTCTTTTTGTTTCCCAATCTAAAAAAATGGCTCGGTGGTAAGCGATTTGGATCAAATGACGAAGTCATTGCCGCCACAGAGGCCTATTTTAATGACTTTCCAAAATCATACTTTTTGGATGGTTTATTGAAGCTTGAGTATAGGTGGAACAAGTGTATAGAGTTAAAAGGTGACGACGTAGAAAAATAAATGCATGTATACAAAAAAAAGTTTTTTTTTCCTTCTTAAAGTCTTTATAAAAACATGTTGTTTATATTGCCACGGAGTGGGTTCCGAAAAGCCGCAAAGATCGCGGCAGATCAACATGGAGATGGCGGGATGATGATGATGGAGTGGTTTGATGGTCGATAAAAGGAGGTGGCTCGGGATAGAGGTGTGTGGCATCATCGGGAGGAGGTCTTTGTTCAGCATGAGGACAGGGTCATCATCATCATCAGATAGACGTCCACTGGACAAACTGCTGGACAAACGCCTGCCCCAGGGGTTTCCACGATGACTGGTCCTGCGCTGCCTGAATCTAGCGGCTTCCCGCCACCTTCTCCAGGTCGTTGGTCCAGGAGACCTGGTCTTCCGGTGCGCATTCGCCATATGTAAAATGTCCGTTTCGCACCTACTTCTCTGAATATCTTCACATCCCGAATAACGCAGTGTCTCAAGACTAAGGTCTTTGTCCAGTGTGTGTTGCCGGTGATGACATACGAATATAAGACATGGTCACTACTATGGGTCTCATAAGAAGACTCGAGGTCACCCAAAGGGCGATGGAGCGAGCTATGGGTCGGAATTTCCTTACGCGATCGGATCAGAAATGAGGAGATCCGTAGGAAAAACAAGGTAACCGACATAGCTCACAGAATCTCTAAACATACGTGGCATCCCACTTACCTTTATGTAATGTAAAGACTTGTGGGTAGTAATATTGCCTCCCATTTTCCATAGGGTACCATTAAGAGGGTAGACTTTCGCGACATCTTTACCCATCTCTATAAGCTCTCCCATGGTGATGTTGTTGAGGTTGCTTGCACAGCAGTTGTAAATAGCTACGTCATCCGTTGGTTCCAATCTGGAAGAATATTGGAGTCTTTAATCTGAGAACTTGCAATTTATGTAAAGTTTAAGTTTACATACTTTATAAGTCTACCCAACGCTCTTACGGTGAAGGAAAACATCAAGATTCAAGGTTTTTATTTTTAAAATAGTTGCAAATTACACTCTTTCTGATAGTTATAAAATAATAATAACATTCAGGGGACATAATTTCTCACACAAGGTCATCATTACAGCTTATATACGTCCCCACCGAGGGGCTCGAGCCTACCCTGGATCAGGGCGATTAGGCCTTAGTCGACCACGCGGGCCCAGTGCGGGTTGGTCGACTTCACACACAACCATCGAGTTTCTTCGCAGGCGTGTGCAGGTTTCCTCACGATGTTTTCCTTCACCGTTAAAGCAATCGGTAAGTATGTACGTAAGTTTTTTGAAAAACTCATTGGTACATTGGCCATCCAGAATTGAACCCGGTACCTCTGGTTAGATGGACCGAGTCGTTACCGGTTGAGCCACCGACGCTTGGTCATGCCACACAAGGTCATCTGGCCTCAATCCAAGATTCCCTGTACTATGGAACCATATAATGATATTTACATACATAGAGGCTCGAGGCTACCCTGAATTAGGGCGTCAGGCCTTAATCGACCAAGCGGACCCAGTGCGGGTTGGTCGACTTCACACACAACCTGCGAGGTTCTTCGCAGGTGCACACGCCTCACGATGTTTTCCTTCACCGTTAAAGCAATCGGTAAGTATATGTACGTAAGTTTTTGAAAAACTTATTAGTACATTGGCCGTCCAGGTTTGAGACCGGTACATCTGGTTAGAAGGACCAAGTCGTTACCGGTTGAGCCACCGACTGATATTTACATACTTATACATATTGGGTGATTTTTTTAATGACCGATAAGAAGACCACCACTTTAAAATTAGGATGAAGTGTAACAATTATTTTTACTACTTTTTAAATAAAAGTCAAGACTTTTTACCCTGGGAATTACAAACAGCACGTTGTGCCACATGTGCATGAAAACCGAGGTGACAATTATACTGTGCAGTTCAGCTGCCCCATTTTAAAACAGAAAATCTAAACAAATGTCATCGACCTAGCTGATCAATATCACCTCGTGTATAATATTATGGGCTAAGTGAAGTCAGGTCGTCTTCGCTGGCTCGGCCACCCAAATATGATATTGGCCTCCAACACCAAATCACGACACTTTCTTCTGTCCTGCAACACTTCGTGCCAGTCGGCTATTTAAAACCGTGCAAGTCCTTTTGGACTTTGACATACCAGCGGTTCTTGGGGCGTCAACAGACCGTTTCCCGGTTGCTCGTCCCTTGTACACTCTCCTTGCAGCACGATCATCTTCCATCCTCTCTAGGTGGCCAAGCCAGCACAGACGACCTGACTTCACTTCGCCCATAGTATTATACACGAGGTGAAATTGATCAGCTAGGTCAATGACATTTGTTTAGATTTTTTTGACTTTTAATTCAAAAGTAGCATTAAAAAGTTTTTACATTTTATGCCAATTTTAAAGTGGGGGTCTTTTTATCTGCCATTAAAAAAACACCTATTATACACCCAGACATTCAAACCTGTTCGTCACACAAATGTTTAATCCTGAATAAGGGTCGAACCCACGACTCTCAGCCCTGCAGGTAGGATCGCTGACCTCTCGACCAATGGGCAGTCGAGGATGAGATCTTTGTTGGGGAAATAAAAAGCTTGGTCGTTCGTTGGTTGGAAGGGTCGTTCCTTTCCCTCTAATATGGTTAATAGGAGCGATAGATGACTCTCGCGTTATACTCGTAACCGGGTGCTGTCCTTGTGAATTGGCGTACTCTTGTCAAAGGTATCAATGACATTCAAAGATTTTTATGTATTACTTTTCGTGTCATATTGTTTTCATGTTTTAATAACAATCTGGTTTATTTCAAAGATCGAATTTTGACATTATTAACTAATAATTGTTTATTTCTGGATTTTTCAAAAATGAAATTATATTATTATTATTTTACGACTATCAGAAAGAGTGTAATTTGCACCTATTGTAGCGCGGTGCGCTGTTATTCATTCTTCTTTCATTCGATCTTCTTTTCATTCCATCTATTTATTTTTCACGCATGCGCTATCATTCTATGTGAGAGTATGATTTAAAATTCTTTCCGAAAACAAAACTTGATAAATTATAAACAAAATAAATTACCTACTCGTAACTCTGATATATTTACCAGCTGCTCATGTAATTTAACATATAGTTAAATGTATAATTCGTTTGTGTATAGTGTAAATTTAATATTTATAATGTTTTCTAATTCTCGTATATTTCTTTTCAGGTCTTAAATAATAAATTAAATTCTGTAGCACGCATCTTCTTTTAAACCCACACCCACTACCGTACCTACCTACGAAGTCGTGCCACACTATTTTAAATAAATACCTTGAATCTTGAATCTTGGTCTTTATTGGGAATGCTATGACTTACTTTTGAGTCCCTCTGATCCAAGCTGCAGCAATGAATCCTTTAATGGAGACGTCCACTGGCACGTAGTCCGAAATCAGCGAGGGGTCCGAGTATATTGTACGCATTATGCCTGAAAGAAGGTCCATCATCATCATCATCATCATCTTGTTGCTAATTCACTGGCTTCACATCACAGAAGGCGGTAAGTACCAAGGATTACCAGTTGGAACCAGGATCCAGTTCGGTCAGTGGGAAAGTATTTCCTTAGCCTACTTGGCTATATAAGTGGATACTTGTAATAAGCCTAGCCATGCGTCATCATATCAGCCGAAGGACATCCACTGCTGGACATAGGCATAGCTATGCATACTTAACTATAAATCGTCTTTTTTTGCTGTAAGACTCCCGATTAAAATAAAATAAAATGATGTGAAATCAAATGAAATGATATGAAACGAAATGAAACAAAATGAAATGAAATGAGATGAAATGAAATGAAATGAAATGAGACGAAATGAGATGAAATGAGATGAAATGAGATGAAATGAGATGAAATGAGATGAAATGAAATAAAATACATTTTTCCACCTTTTGTCTTGCCGTCAAACATCAATGTGTACGGATATTTTTTCGGGCATTCGAGGTAGTTCCCCATTGCGTTTTGGTCAATCCGCTTCCATCTCCGATAATGCCATCATTACTTACCATTAGGTGAGATGATGCTGACAAGGGTCTACCGAACATAGATATAAGCTAAAATTTTAAAAAGATAAACCCGCTAACGGAAAATCGCTCCTATACATAGGAACCTCCTATAGATCCTATAGATAGGTTGAACCTTGACGATATAATATGTGAGATTTAAAAAAATCATACTTACTACTTCCTTTTGGCTTTGCCGTAGTCAGTAAAAAAAATTGCATTATCTACAAAAAGTAGTGTAGTGTAGTGTGTGGTGTGTAGTGTGTGGTGTGCGGTGTGTGGTGTGCGGTGTGTAGTGTGTAGTGTGTAGTGCAGTGCAGTGTAGTGTAGTATAAGGCGGTACGAAGTTCGCTGGGACAGCTAGTATATAAATATATATATATATATATATATATATATATATATATATATATATATATATATGTGTGTATATATTAATCTACATACTATAGTACTTTACATATATAAATACTCTATGTTACCTTTTCCACAAGCAACTAGAAGTCCCGCAGGTCCGTTGAAGTTTTCAATCCAGCCTGGCAGTGGTTCCTCCACACTGGAGATCACGATCGAGGGTCTGATGATGACCAGTGGCAGTTTGCCGCGTTGCTCGTAGACCAGGTGTTCAGCTAACTGCTTGGTGAAAGTATACGTGTTGGGGAGTTTGCCCATGAATCTGAAAGACGTGAAGTAGAATGAATTGGTTCGTTTTTTGCGTGATTCAATCGGAAATGAGGATATATGTAGAAGAATCGAAGAAACCGATATAGCTTTCAGAATTGCTAAAATTAAAAGGCAGTGGGCAAGGCACATAGCTCGTAGAAAAGGTGGTCCGTCCGTCCGTCCGACCGTCTGTCTGTCTGTCCCCAGGCTGTATTTCATGAACCGTGATAGCTAGACAGTTGAAATTTTCACAGATGATGTAACGTGGTTCAATAAGTCCCGAGACTATAATATACTAAGTTATAAGTTTTTATAAGTTTTTTTGATAAACGTATTTTTTATTCATCAACGTAATCTCATTCAACTGCTATACAGTCCGTCTAATGCTTTTCTAACTTTTCTATTCCATGTGTGTAGAACGATTTATCTTTGGCTTCAAAATAAGTCTCCGTTGCTGCGATTACTTCACCATTTGATTTAATTTTTTTGCCCTGGAGCATTTTCTTTAGGTCTGCGAACAGCCAGTAATCACTGGGGCCAGATCTGGAGAATATGGTGGATTGGGAAGTAATTTGAAGCCCAATTCGTTTAGTTTCGCCATTGTTACCATGGATTTGTGACACGGCGCAATGTCCTGGTGAAAGATCACTTTTTTTTTCTTTATTTGAGGCCGTTTTTCCTCCGTTTTGTACTTTAATCGTTCCAATAATCCCATGTAATATTCGCTGTTTATATTTTTCCCCTTATCAAGGTAGTCGATGATGAGTATTCCATATGCAGAGGCCATAACCTTGATAAAATATAGAGTCTGTCTGTCTGTCTCAACGCGATAAACTCAAAAACATCCGAACAGATTTTCATACGGTTTTCACCCAGGACGGAGATTGACGGAGTGATTTATGAGGACGGAGACTGACATAGTGATTCATAAGGATGGATACTGACGGAGTGGTTCATGAGGACGGAGACTGTGGGAGTGATTCGGTGGCTCAGTGGATCGTGCTCATGACTACTGATCCGAGGGTTGTGGGTTCGATCCACACCAAGGGCAAACATTTCTGTGATGAGCAGATTTGTTTGCTCTGTGTCTGGGTGTTAAATATCTATATATGTATGTATTTAACGTATATAAGTATGTATATCAGTCTCTGGTTCCCATAACACAGGGAATCCTACTTTGGGGCCAGATGACCATGTGTGATTTGTCCCAGATTTTTTGACGTGATAACGTCTTATAATTCGATGGAGCCGGCTGCACGCACGAAAAAACATGACTCATGCGTCGTTACCTCGCTCTGAGGCGTTCCGAAAAATGCGTCGTTACCTCGCTCTGAGGCGTTCCGTGAGGCGTTCCGTTTAAGGCTTTTTGACGTGACAACGTCTTATAATTCGATAGAGCTGGCTGCACGCACGAAAAAACATGACTCATGCGTCGTTACCTCGCTCTGAGGCGTTCCGCGTAAGTCTTGAAGTGCAAGCGAGAGCGCGAACGAGCGACAAAGAAGCACAATCGGCCTTTACGTTCGGCAGCGTTCGACATCCATCTCTCTCCTACTTGAGTGAGCGATGTGTCTGTGTGAACAGCTGCTATACTATAGTACATCTACATCTACATGTTTTGATCGAGTATCAAGTGCAGTGAAAAGTGAATGTGTTGTTCTTGTTTATAACAACGATAATTACAGCGATAAAGGTAATGATTCTTTCGATATTAATTATATATTCAGTGATATATTGTCGAATATTCGTGCTTTCATCATTAAAATGAATAGCATCGGTCCGCTAGTGCAGCGATTATAGGTTATGCTATAATTGACAAAATTAAAACAATAAGTTAACAGAACTATTTCACGATGAGTAAAAAATCGATGACTTTACTATTCAATCGAAATAATTATCGAGTGTTATTATGATTTAAAAAAATTAAAACATAAATATTAAATCTTCCATATATCACAACAACGTGTCTGAAATGACAGGTTGGACCAGCCATCCGTCAAAGGGAACATTTTCTCCTATATTAAACACATTGAGAAGGGCTTTTTAAAAACTAGATTTACGAAAATTTTAATGTTTCCAAATTATAAATTTTAAATGTAAGATTTATAAACAATAATTTAATGATTGTTTATTCTTATAATGAATTATTTAAAAATATTACTTTTGACGTGATAACGTCTTATAATTCGATGGAGCCGGCTGCACGCACGAAAAAATGCGTCGTTACCTCGCTCTGAGGCGTTCCGTGTAAGTCTTGAAGTGCAAGCGAGAGCGCGAACGAGCGACAAAGAAGCACAATCGGCCTTTACGTTCGGCAGCGTTCGACATCCGTCTCTCTCCTACTTGAGTGAGCGATGTGTCTGTGTGAACAGCTGCTATACTATAGTACATCTACATGTTTTGATCGAGTATCAAGTGCAGTGAAAAGTGAATGTGGTGTCAATTGTTTATAGCAACGATAATTGCGGCGATAAAGGTAATGATTCTTTCGATATTATGAAACCATTCCATCAGTATTTTCTTATGACGTTGTCACGTTCAACTATCGTCAGTAAACCGACTTTACAGACAACCGTTTTTTTTTTTTTTTTAATTTATTCATGAGGACGGAGACTGTCAAAGTGATTTATGAGAACGGAGACTGGCAGAGTGATTCATGAGGACGGAGACTGACGGAGTAATTCATGAGGAGGGAGACTGATGGAGTGATTCATAAGGACAGAGACTGATGGAGTGATTCAGGTGACGGAGACTGGCAGAGTGATTCTTGAGGATGGAGACGGGCAGAGTAATTCATGAGGACGGAGACTGGCAGAGTGATTCATGAGAATGGAGACTGATGGAGTGATTAATGAGGATGGAGACTGGCAGAGTAATTCATGAGGATGGAGATTGGCAGAGTGATTCTCGAGGACGGAGATCAGCAGAGTGATTCATGAGGATGGAGACTGACGGAGTGCTTCATGAGGACGGAGACTGACGGAGTGATTCATAAGAACGGAGACTAACGGAGTGATTTATGAGGACTGAGACTGATGGAGTGATTCATGAGGAAGGAGACTGACAGAGGGATGTATGAGGACGGAGACTAGCGGAGTGATGCATAAAGAAGGAGACTGATAGTGATTCATGAGGACTGAGATGACGGAGTGATTTATAAGGAAGGAGATTGACGGAGTGATTCATGAGGACTGAGACTGACGGAGCGATTCATGAGGAAGGAGACTGACGGAGGGATTCATGAGGACGGAGACTGGCGGAGTGATGCATGAGGACGGAGAATAACGGAGTGATGCATGAGTAAAGTTCAGGTGGGTAATTCTGCGCCAGCCGCTTACGGCTTGCGCACTGCGGACCTTCTAGTTAATACCATACCATCTTTTTATGCAAGATCTGACCGCTTACCCCTTTAGTCGCTAGTAAAAATTAAAAATTTTCTCAATATTACAAGCTTAATATTAGCTTGACGTGTTAGTTTGGGACAAATCTTGGAAGCAATAGACCACTTCCCGGTTTCCGATTAAGCTGAAATTTTGAAACATGTTAAGTTTGAAGCACAAAGCACAATGCATTGTTAGCTAAGTCAGGTCATGCTGAATCCGATATGGCGGGCCTCCAAAAGCCGGCGACCAGTTATTTTATAAGCATCCCCATGATATGGGTATCAAATAAAAGGGTTTGCCGGGAAGAATACGAAATAATTTAAATTATTTACAAATTAAAGCTTGTACTTAAAGGATTTAGGTTTTTCGTAATTTATTTCAGATAGACACAACCACAGCATTACGATATGGCTTACAGTAGCGCAACGCCTTTGATGTCGCACGATGCCGCCACGGCGTAGGTACTAGCAGTACATATACAAGCCTGTAGTCGGCCAGCCAAACTTGCGGAGTTTGGCAGGGTGTGCCCCGCCGCCCGCTGCCCCGCAAGTACATACGTTGCGGTACCGTAAGCCGCTATATTGTAATAGTGTGACACAACTCACTTGGGCGTAAGAACTTTCAGAGTGGTCTCATCGATTTTCTCGCATATCTCCAGGGTGTCCTGCCAGTCAGCGTGAGGAGGATACATCTTCTCCTCGATGTAGTCGTACGTTGTGTTCGTGTAGCACGTGGAGATGTGGACTAGGGCCTGAATATTAGATTAAGCTTGAGGTTTTGAACAAGGTTTTATTTTATTCACAATTGGTAAGCCCTTGGCATCATCTCACCTGATGGTAAGTGACGATGATGGCGAAGATGAAAGCGGATTTTCCAAGATTCCCCAAGGCATTGGAGAACTGGCTATCTTATCTTTATGCCGGAACATATCAATTAACGGCAAGACTTAGATAAGATGGTGGTAACTAGCCAGGCGGGCTTAGAAAATGCCCTACCACCAACCAAACTGAGTCTTATAAGTTGACCCCACCGGGAATCGAACCCGCGACCTTCTGGTTTAAGGCGAATGGACTAACCATTACGCCACGGAGGCGGTTAAACAAGTTGAAGAAGGTGTTCCCATTTTTGAGCGATTAATTTTTGATGTGCAACATATTTCCTATCGCTTTCCTGCAATTTGTGGTTTTTTTTCACAATTGGTAAGCCTTTGGCATCATCTCACCTGGTAAAATGGTGGTTTCGTGAAATGGGACGCAAGAGTGTAACAGGAAATGCGAACGTTTTTTTAAGTCACGAAGACTAAGGTAACATGCCCATGCCACCTAATGTGCGGCGGAAGGCAAAGATGATCTACTACCCGTGAATGTATGATCCGATAATTAATTAATTTCATAAATATTTTGTCCTATGTTACACATCTTATGCGACTAATGTAAGGTTCGCTCGTTTTTTTCTTATTCTTCGCATAAGCCATGAAAACTATCAGTTGGATAAAAAAGAAAATTTAAAAAGGTAATGAAATTGTTAAATAAAAGAAAAAATTAAAATAAAAGAAAAATAAGCCTGATTTCTGTTGTAAGTTACGTTAAGTCTTAATTATTACACGTCTTCTTTAGTAACTTTCTCTTTCCAAGGTCTGCTGTAAGAAATGTCTTACAGAAATAAGCTGTAAGTACCTTTTGTATGTTTTAATCTTGTTAATTGTTTGTTTGTTCCTATTTCTGTGAACAATAAATTGTGGAATAAATCAATAAATGATCTTGCTCAAAAATAGGAAATAGAGCAGGAAATAGATACGTCTATTGGAATGAAAAAATCCTTTAAAATACATCCTATTAATATTATAGAGTGAAAATTTGAATGGATAGATGTTTCTTACTCAATCACACTAGAACAGCTGAACGAATCTGAATAAAATTTAGTAGGTAGATAGATAAGAATCTGAATGAACATAATTATAGGCTACTTTTATTCCCGATGAAGGACCACTTGTGGAATAGCTGTTGATTCTTTTTTTTTGCAAACTTCTGCCACGTCGCAATGAAGCAAAGGATCAACGTGTTATTTTGCACAGATACAGTTGTGGGGTTGGAAAGTGACACAGACTACTAATTAACATAGCCCGACATAGTTCCCGACATAGCTCGCGCACTGACAAAGATGACTCCCAAAGATGGCATACCAGTTATTTATTTAAGCAACCCCCATGATTTGTATCAAGTGAAAAGGTTTGCTGAGAAGAATAAAAAATAATTAAATTTACTTTCAATTTCAATTTGGGTTCGAAAATTATTATTTTTGCAAACCAACTTCGTGGTTTTTGTACTTACAGAAAGATTTCTAACTTCTTTTGCGAGCTCGATCAGTTCTCTAGTTCCTCTAAGATTGAGCTTTGCAGCGTAACGTAGAGGGTCGTCGAACCTGGGAGAATATTAATTGTCAACAAACGATCAAAATATTAGGTCGCTACCTATGAAATTATCAATTCGGTGGTAAACATGTGCCTATTGTTTAGATATTTTGAGAAAACGGTGGCTTTAACCCCAAGAACTCGGGTTTTTTCACCTGAAAAATTCGCCTTTAATCAAGGCAAAAAATATACATTTTTAATTTTAAAGCTCTGAAGTTATCGCAGCAGTTTCTTCGTTGCTGTTTTATTTGAAAATACGTTTAAGATATACGTATAAGATTTCGTCACTTTCAGGAAAATTCTAAAAAAATAACTAGACTAAAAATTGCTCCAACTGACCAACAAGAAAACTTCTTTGTTCCATTCAATGGTACATAGCTCAGGGGATTGGAACATGAAAGACATGCCACTAGTTACTATTAAACGGCCATAAGTAGTGTCACCACAAGGTCAATAATAAAAAAAACAATAACTTTTTCATTTTCAATAAAAATTGGCATTGAACTTCAAAAACTGAATCGGCAATTTCATAGGTAAAGACCAATTATATTAAGGTGATTCAAAATTCGCTGTAAATTTCTTGATAATAACAAGTTTATAAGCAGATTTATACATTTTCAGGTTTTTTGAAAGCAAGTGCTACCAAACATTAAATTTATTCCACTTTGTTATCGTGTTTTTTTTTTAAAAAAACCGGAAGGTGCACGTCGAACTTGCGCTTCAAGGGTTCCGTACTACACCTATCCACACAACTATGACAATAAAACCTATTCACATTACAAGAAAAGCACTCAACGCAAGCTACAGAAAAATTTTGTATTTTTATTCCATTCAAACTCCTTAGCGCGAATACGACTTACACTTTACCAGTTTGCATTGTTTATTGTTATTTTATAAAACAAGTACTATAACCACACCAAGTATTCACGCTTGTATAGATAACTGCTTAAACGACAGACCAAAAAAAAATTAAACCTTTAAATATATATTTTTTTGTATGGGAGTCCTCTTCAATTTTTTTTTTATTTGTTGTTATAGCGGCAATAGTAATACACACTCTGAAAATTTCTACTGTCTAACTATTATGGTTCATGAAATAGACAATAGCGGAGGCATAGTAATAGGATCCCGTTGGTCACCCTTTGGGTGTTTGGAACCCTAAAAAGAAAAAGTTATTATGCGAACATGGTCGATATACCTCACGCTAGCAGCCACGTGGAAAATGATGTTGACCCGGTTGACAAGAAGTGCTCGATCTTCTTCCGACAGCCCTGAAAAAAATAATATATGGTATTATTTATAAATAACACACTATAGTGTGTTATACTTTTTTTATTTACAATCCGTTTTAGTCCAATGAAAATGTGTTAAACAAATCAAACCGACTTAAAAAAGGAGAAGGTTTCTCAATTCGACCGTATATTTTTTTTATGTGTGTTCGCAGATAACTTTTTCGTTTATAAACCGATTTTGATGATTTCTTTTTTGTTGGAAAGGAGATATTCCAAGGATTGTACCATGATAAGGAAACCAGGATCTGATGATGGCATCCCAGAGAAATCAAGGGGAAACCTTAGTTTCCTGTTTGAAGTGGGTTTTTTTTGTTCAAAATTATTACCACTAACCAACCCGCACTAGGCCCGCGTGGTCGACTAAGGCCTAATCACCCTGATTCAGGGTAGGCTCGAGCCCCTCGGTGGGGACGTATATGAGCTGATATAATAATAAAATATTACCACTAAAACTGAATTTACTAATATAAATAGTAAAACGCTGACCACGTTAAATAACTGACTTCAATCGATACATATTAGTACAATATTGCATTATTATTTTTGGTTTTTGTTAATATTCTAATAAAGTACTACACCGATTTTTATAAAATTTATACCAAATTTAGACCAACTCGTCAGTATACCCTCATCATATCAGCCACAAATCGTTCACTGCTGGACAAAGGCCTCCCCCAAGGATTTCCACGACGACCGGTCCTGCGCTGTCCGCATCCATCGGCTTCCCGCGACCTTCACCAGGTCATTGGTCCACCGCGTGGGAGGCCTGCCTACGCTACGTTTTCCGGTGCGCGGTCGCCACTCGAGAACTTTACTGCCCCATCGGCCATCTGTTCTACGAGCTATGTGCCCCGCCCACTGCTACTTCTGTTTAGCGATTCTGTGAGCTATGTCGGTTACTTTAGTTCTCCTGCGGATCTCCTCGTTTCTGATTCGATCACGCAGAGAAACTCCGAGCAAGCACGCTACAGAGTATAACCCTATCGAATAACAAAAGAATCATGAAAATCGGTTTACAATCTGCGAAATTATCGCATAACAAACATTCAAAAAAACAACAATATACAGTCCAATTGAGAACCTCCTCCAAGTCGGTTGAAAGAGGCGAATGATATACATAAAAAGGCGAAAGCTATAAGTAAATAAAAACAATCAGTATTGACTGGGATGAAGACAGTAAGTAGCAAAAGTCAATAAATTAGAAAAACAATAATGAAAACAAATTGAAAACCAAATAACATCAAGCCGTTTAGACTACAGAGCGTGCCAAAGAAATAAACATAATACACTCGAAAAACATAACCCTCCTTCTGAAGCAGTCGGGTAAATACATACCTAGCCCCAGTTCCATGACGTCACCAGCAACGAAGAACACTTTTGACTCGAAAATTCCTGGCCTCTCATCACGCAGGCGATCGAAACACTGAAATATACCACAGTATATACAATTTCCGAGATAACAATAGAATCACACGTGTTCTTGTAGCCTGAATCATCCATCATTAAGATGATGGATGATTCAGGCTACAAACAGGGTTTACAGGGTTAAGACCCTGCAGTGGTCGCGCGGATTACATATGTAATCTATGGTAATTAAAAATGAAATTATTCGTAAACAGTTCAAGAGTGTTACACAGGACTCCGTGTACTTTAAGTAGGGTTGCCACCCGTACTCTAAAATAGAGAATTGCCCTCTTTTTCGTGTAGGTGTACTTTATAATCTGATTTTACATGAGCTGTACATATACTTTAATTTAAATTTTGAGTATAAAGAGTCTCTCAATATCTTCAAGAAAGACAAATATTTGTTGAAAACTGCAAAAAGTATAAAAAAAGTAAAAAAAATAGATAACTACTCTTTTTTATGGTGTGAACTTTATTTTTATTTTGCTGAAATTAAAAAATACTTTATTTGTCCTAAAAAAAGGTGGCAACCCTAACTTTAAGTATGATTATCCCCACCCCCACTCTGTTTATTCTAAATATGTGTTTAGTTTTTGTTTAGGAAGTAATAGTTGATTTGTTTTCGCAATAAGTGTTAAGGTTCCATATAATCTAAAGTAAATTTTCAAAGACGATTTATAAGAAGTTAGTGTTTTGGTATATTTTGAAAAAACTGTTTATTATTCTGTTTAGTTTCTTATTATGATTTAATTATAGATAAGGGTACTTGCCATTTTTCAATGAAAAAATAATAACATAAATGAATTTCATGAAAAAAGTTAGAAAACAATTTGGTATACATATGTAATCCACGCGATCACTTAAGTGACTTTTAGGGGCGCAACTACTGCAGGGTTAAACAACCCATAAAGTCCCTACTACCGGGGCATGGGTCTCTGCCCAAGCCTGGAGAAGGTTAGGTCATACTCCACATGCGGGGGCCAAGTCCGGGCTGGTGAAGTTGGAGGGCAAATCCCACTGTCAAGAGTATTTCAAGCCGCAGACAAAAAGGCATCTGACACGGCTTAACGATTGCCATAAGTGATACCAACCGGCACCAACGGCTAAATGTGACTTGTGAACCACGGAAACGATCGAAAAGAATGCCGCTAATAGTTAAACCCATCTAGGTAATAACCATGCTTCAGGTCAGGTAACTTGTGCGTGATCAACTGGACCACGCAAATCACACTCAGCTACGCCGTTTCAGTCCACTGTTGGACAAAGGGCTGCTCCAAAGAAAGCCAAAACGACCGGTGCTGCGGTGCCCGCATCTAGCGGCTTCCCGTGACCTTCATCAGGTCGTCGGTCCACCGAGTAAGTGGACTTGCTACGTCTTTCGGAGCGCGGTCGCCACTCGAGAACTTTACTACCCAACGGCCATCTGTTCTACGAGCTATGTGCCCTGCCTACTGCCACTTAAGTTTAGCGATTTTGTGAACTATGTCGGTTACTTTGGTTCTCCAGCGGATCTCCTCATTTCTGATTCGATCGCGTAGGGAAAGTCCGAGCATAGCTCACTCATTCGCCCTTTGGGTGACCTTGAGCCTTCGTATGAAACTATGTGCCCCGCCCGATTAGCCAATAAACGTACATTATGAAATCGAAATTCGAAAACACATTGGTACGCGGCAGGATTCGAACCACGACTTATCGGAGAGGAGGTAGCGACCCTAGCCGTTACGCCACCGACGGTCTCACGCTGTCTTCGTAACAAAAATCAGCTCACAAAAAGAACATTGCTTACTTTTGATGAAAATAAACTGCTCAGTCTATCTTCGGGAGATACACCTTTCTTCGCCCGGAGCAGCAGGTAGATTCTGTCCAGGTCTGGACAGGAGTACAACAGCTTCTCCACCAACACTTTTCCCATGAATCCTGGAATCATCGAAGTAACTATGTTACAGAAAGACAGAGTGTTACCACCTCCGTAGTGTAATGATTAAGTCCATTGGATTCACATCAGGAGGTCTCGGATTCGATTCCCGGTGGAGTCTAACTTTGGAAGACTCGGTTTGTTTAGTGTAAGTTCATTTTTTGAGCCCACTTGGCTAGCTACCACCATATTATCTATTTACAGCATCGATGTGTTCCGGATTTAAAATAAGATCGGGGCAGTTCTCTATTGCGTTGGGGAATTTTGTAAGCCCGCTTCCATCTTCGGCATAATGGTCACTTACCAACAGGTGATAAAAAAATAGGTTTATGACCGCTTCCGTGGCATAATGGTTAAGTCTGTAAGGTTCAAATCAGGAGGTCATGGGTTCGATTCCTGGCGGATTCAAACTTTGTTTAACTCGGTTCGGTTGGTGTCGGGGCATTTTCCACCTCCGTCTGCAGTTCAAGGTTGTTAAAACACTTACATCCCTTTCTATCTCTCAAAATATACGCTTTAGGTCAAAATGTCCACTTAGATTTTTATTAATGCACAATTCATAAGGCCTTGGCATCATCTCACCTGATGGTCAGTGGCGATGATGCGGAAGATGGAAGTGGGCTTACCAAGATTCGTTTACGTTCAGTAAGATTCATTCCCCCATCCATGAAGAAGGTTCCCGTTTTTGTACTTTTGAAGATATAACTTTTGGAAGTTTCGCCCTCCAATAATTTATAAAACTCTTTAGAAAATTTAAGAATATTCAAGAAAATTGTTGAACATTCCATAACACTCTCAAATATTGTGGAAAGTTCTGGAACATTGTGTGGACAATTCGAAGCCAACAAGGAACTGTTATAGTTTCGCCATGTCTGTGTCTGTCTGTCCGTCTGTCCGCAGTTAAGCTCAGAGACTTGATAAACAATAACATATTTGTATATCAATTCCCTGACTAGGGTAGGGCCACCGCCTCCTGTCTGGGAGGTCGTGGTTCGAATCCTGCCAAATACCAATGTGATTTCGAATTTAGATTTCATATGTACGTTTATTCGACGCTCTTACGGTGAAGGAAAACATCTTGAGGAAACCTGCACACGCCTGCGGAGAAACTTGCAGGATGTGTGTAAAGTCGACCAACCCGCACTGGGCTTGCGTGGTCGACTAAGGCCCGATCGCCCTAATTCAGGGTAGGCTCGAGCCCCTCGGTGGGGACGTATATGAGCTGATATGATTATATCAATTCCCTGAGAGAAGCTGCGTACCCCAGCTACTATATAAGGTCTAAAAAAATTAGCTGAAACTATTTTAACTGGTGCTTCTACCCATGAAACTGAACAACTTTCCGCATGAAACCCATAGTCAAATTTAAAAAAAAATTTGAACTTCCCACACTAAGTTGGCTGATCAGCTGATCGAGTTAGTATGGAAGAGCCAATTTTTTTTTTGCGATTTGTTTATGGGTTCCATGGGAAAAGTTGTTCAGTTTCATGGGTAGAAGCACCAGTTAAAAGAGTTAAAGCTAATTTTGTTACACCTTATAATATACTCGTACGTTGGCTACAGTGCATTGTACATAATCTATCTGTCAAACGATAATTTACAGCAAATAAATTCTATATGTTAGTATCTAACTACCAATGATTAAGGAGGGGTTGAGAGCTCAATGTTAACTACCTACCTAATAATATGATGAACCGACTTAAAAGAAGGTGGTTATTAACTTGACCCGTATGTGTTTAATATTGATGGAGTTGCGCAATAATCGTATATTTTAGTTTATATGGGCTTCTCAACAAGTGTGCCAAATTTGTTTGTATGTTTGTCCACGTATTTCACAGAAACTAGAAATCGTATTAAAATAACTCTTTTTTTGGATAAAATATCTTTCAACTTAGAGAACAAGAGAACAGTGAGAGTTTTATCGAAATTGGTTAAGTAGTTTGCAAGATATGGACTTATAAGAGTGTGCCAATTACTGGAAAAACACGTATTCGGTTTAACGCAGCAATTGAGGAATGATTTAAGTGGGTTATTCCGTTTTATTATTTTTTCTGATAAGAATAGATAAATAAGTCATCTTTGGAAGCGTTTTTTGACGTAATGTCTTATTAATCGATGAACGCTGGCTGCATGCACAAAAAAGCGTCACGTTTCGCGTGTAAGCGAGAGCGCGGAACAACCGATAGAGAGGCACGATCGGCCTAAGCGTTCGGCTTGTGACACGTTATCTCGTAAAATTATCGTCCGTAACGTAAACCGACTTTACAGACAACCAGTTTTTTTTAGAATACATTAACGTCTCTGGGTACAAGCCCTTTTAAAATAATATTCATTCATTCATCTTCATTGTACTTTAGATTTGCAATGCTATTACCAGTGCATTACAAATCTTCTGTGGAGTTAAAGTTCTTGACAGTATTAGTAGCAGCATTGTTCTGAGGTGGACCACCAGATCGCCCAGCCGCTTAAGGGTCTCCAGCAGGCTCGAGTTTCCATAAAAACGTAGTTCCGCTTTAATACAAAAACTACATGCCGGATTGAATCCAAACTTTGCGAATATATTGAGTAGATAAATAACGATGTTTGTAATAAGTTTTTTATGTATTAATATAAAACGGAAAAAAATAAGAGCTGTTTCAAAATTTCAGTACAAAACTTATTTAAGCCTGTAGGCATGTAATTCGCTTAGTTGCGTTTCAATTTACTACAATGAAAACTAATTACAAACATCGATATGACTGTGTCTCTTCAATATATTCGCTAAATTTGGATTCAATCCGGCATGTAGTTTTTGTATTGAAGCGGAACTTCGTTTGTATGGAAACTTGAGCCTCCTAGGGATCCTTAATTAAAAATGTAGACTCATATTAGAGATCCTGTGAGAAATCATTAAAAAGACTATTGGGAGTGTTATGTGTTGGTATATTAAGCCAATGCCCCAAAAAGTTTCTTATTAATTATATTCAAACAAAACTAGCACTGCAGTTTAGATAGGTACTCGTGCCCATGCAATTCACTCAAACTTATGCATTTCGAACGAAAAACAAACACGACCTTTAAGAAATGAATGAATAAATTAACGGCTAATAATGTTATGTTTACAGTTAAACCCAAAATTAATGCAGGTTTCCAATACATAATGCAGATATTCTTACCTTACATATAAAATATCCTTTAAAGTACCTATCGTAGAAACGTCACGTTTTGTAAGTGAAGGTGAATGCCTACTTCGTACATACCTTATTGACAACTAGCTGTTTCCCGCGGCTTCACCCGCGTGGGACAACGTTTCTATATGACTCTTCTAGGGTGCGCAGTGC
Source organism: Coleophora flavipennella (assembly GCA_947284805.1). Taxonomy (NCBI): domain Eukaryota; kingdom Metazoa; phylum Arthropoda; class Insecta; order Lepidoptera; family Coleophoridae; genus Coleophora; species Coleophora flavipennella. The sequence goes on from OX369302.1 coordinate 3,625,905, forward strand.
GTGAGCCGCAAGTGGCTCGCGAGCGTTGAAAAAATTTGCCTATGTGTTAATCCAGGTACTCTGTAATCTGTCTTCCTACCAAATAACTGCCGGATCCGTTAAGTAGTTTTTTCATGAAAGAGAAACAAACATACATCCATACATCTGTAATCTGTCACCTACCAAATAACTGCCGGATCCGTTTAGTAGTTTTTTCATGAAAGAGTAACAAACATACATCCATATATTCTTACAAACTTTCGCGTTTGCAATATTAGTAGGATTGTAATATTAGTTATAAAGTTATAAAAGCGTCGGTGGCTCAACCGGTAACGACTCGGTCCATCTAACCAGAGGTACCGAGTTCAAATCTGGACGGCCAATGTACCAATGAGTTTTTCAAAAACTTACGTACATATACTTACCGATTGCTTTAACGGTGAAGGAAAACATCGTGAGGAAACCTGCACACGCCTGCGAAGAAACTCGAAGGTTGTGTGTGAAGTCGACCAAACCGCACTGGGCCCGCGTGGTCGACTAAGGCCTAATCGCCCTGATTCAGGGTAGGCTCGAGCCCCTCGGTGGGGACGTATATGAGCTGATATAATAATAATAATAATATTAGTAGGATTATAATATTAGTAGGATTGTAATATTAGTAGGATTAAAATATTAGTGGGATTGTAATATTAGTAGGATTATAATATTAGTAGGATTGTAATATTAGTAGGATTATAATATTATTAGAATTATTACGTCTTAAAAATCAATCCTAATAATGTATCTTGATTGGCAGTCCGTATTTCCAGTATGTCCGTCCGTATGCTCCAGGATAGAACCTTCTTATTTGCCAACTTTACTTTCGACGATGTTACAGTTCCTTTCGAAATCTAGGTGTTTTAATTGTGGAGATCCGCAAGGAGAACCAAAGTAACCGACATAGCTCACAGAATCGCTAAACTGAAGTGGCAGTGGGCAAGGCACATAGCTCGTAGAACAGATGGCCGTTATCGCAGATCGCAGAAGTATAGGATTTTGCCGCCATTTTGTTTGTTCCGTCATTCGTTTTTTTGAAATGTCATTTTTGGCCCGTTGTATGAAGTGTCCAGTGTGACTGGACACTCTCTGACGCTCACCCCCTCGTCACCTAGATTGATACAGATAGGTTACAGTTTGGTTGTCGAACGTATAGGATTTCGCCACCATTTTGTTCGTTACGTCATTAGTTTTTTGAAATGTCATTTCTAGCCCGTTGTATGAAGTGTCCCAAGGTGTATGGGCACTCCCTGCCGCTCTCTAGTTTGCGACCTCACCCCCTTGTCACCTAGATTGATACAGATAGGTTACAGGTTGGTTGTAGAACGTATAGGATTTCACCGCCATTTAGTTGATTCCGTCATTTAGTTGGTTCCGTCATTTCTTTTGTGAAATGTCATTTCTGGCCCGCCACCGCCAACGACCAACTTTGTAACCTCTTTTTACTTCAATTAAGGATTTTTTACTTACTCCATTCGTTTTTTGAAATCTCATTTCTGGCCCGTTGTATGAAGTGTCCAGGGTGTGCCTAAACCGACGCTGCCACCAGCCACCAGCCACCGACACTACAGTTTTTATGCTGTCGGGTTTTTAATTTTTAATGATATTCGTGAAGTTACTTAAGTATTTCTATTCCATGGTTTATGACCATTTATATATTCGTTCAACCGCAATAATTTTATATCGATTGATCTCATGGGAAATACCAACTGCGACAACTAATAAGCACCTAAGTATAGGGATGACGAATGCTAGTCATCTGAGTTACTTTTTATATCTGTCAAAAACGACATTTTGTTCTAAAAATGTTTGAAATACCTAGGAGTGACGTCACAGTTTTGCAGCGTCATATAATATGTACTCATTTTGTGATTTTGGTGAATTTAAAAAGACTTGTTAGAAAACAAAACGAGTAAGGTTTTCCGAAGTTTAAGTAGGAGGGCAATTTAGTGATCAATAGTTAGTTTGTAATTTATTTCTGATGCTGTCGTCATCCCTATATGCCAGTGATGCCACTGATACTATAACCACAGTATTATAATATCTATAACCGCCTTAGTGGCGTACTAGTTAGTCTATTTGCTTCACACCAGGAGGTCGCGGGTTTGATTCGAGGCGGGATCTGACTTTTATACGGCCCAGTTTGGTACATAGTAGGGTATTTTCTAAGCCTATGGTTGGCTAACTTCATCTTTTCCAAGTCTTGCCGGCAAACATTAACGTTATCAGCACCGATGTTCTTTGAAGATAAGATAGCCGGTTTTGTTGGGGAATCTTGGTTAGCCCGCTTCTATCTTCGGCATCATCACCACTTACCATCAGGTGAGACGACTGACGATGCCAAGGGCTTATCAGTGGTGAACAAAAAAATCTAATTTTCCACTTTAATTTCACAAACCGGCCAAGTGCACATCAGTACCGCACACAAAGGGTTCCGTACCATCATACTAGATAGCGCTAGTTTCTTTATGTTAAAAAAAAACTTTTTTTGTATGGACTGTTATTTTTTTTGTATATTTTGTTATTTTTTCACTTTTTCAATTTTTTTGTATTTGTTGTTATAGCGGCAACAGAAATACATCATCTGTGAAAATTTGAACTGTCTAGCTATCACGGTTCATGAAATACAGCCTGGTGACAGACAGACAGACGGACGGACGGACGGACAGCAATGTCTTAGTATAAGCACAGTATATACGTCGGCTTACTGCAAGAAGTCATTATTCACCAAAAGTCATTAACTGCATTTGTGATACCAGTGTATAGGCCGCGCTACGCTCTACAATAATCAGAAATCATTATTTCTCTATGTGTTATACTTTTAAAGAAATTGAACATTATGTCTAAGGCAAAAAGATAGTGATTGCAATTTTCAGTTTTCACAATCATTACAGTACCTTATATTGGTTATCAGATTTTTTTCGTTACAACTACACACTAATGATACTTAGTGTCTTCATCTGAAATTTGAAAATGTATGATTCACTACTTACAATTTTCGTTATAAATAATTAAATTATTTTTGTTACTTAAGGAGGTTTCACGAATATATCGCTTACTACATCTTTACATTTTGTATTAAGTTGATAAAGTTCATAAGTGACACCTAGAGTACTTAAATTGTCGTATAACGTTTTGCTAAAAGTCATTATATTATTTCAATGACGTCTGAGCAACGACGAACGACAGAAATGCATATAAGTTATGATTTTGTTAAAAATAATTACATGCCTTTAATTGTCTTTTAGTCACATTATACTTGTCTATTAAACTAATTATAAAACTTAAATGACTTTTAATAGAAAATGGTCACTTGAATTAATACTTAATGAGATCTGACAAAAACAAAGTTTTGTGATTTATTTTTTTAGACGATAATAAGTGTTTTTGTTGTATAAAATTATATAATTTTAATGAATTCTGGGAGCGCGAGTAGCAGAACTATATGGATTCAATCTAATAATTACACAATAATGATTTCTGTCAAATCTACACACCAAAAAATGTAAGGTCTAAAAGTACTTAGTTAGTTCTGCACAATATAAAAAGGTTTTATAATCATATTAATTAGTTTTTTGCTTAAACTGGATACAAAAGTAATATGAATTTTGATGGTCCTGACAAACAAATTCCATTCTTTTCATCGGATAATTACCATATGACACTAAACAGAAGTTCATAGAGTAGATATTTGTAGATTAAAATATAGGGAACAGTAATTAGGATAATAGAAACTCGATTTATTTGTCACTATGATGCGCGAAGGCTGGCTGTAAGGCGGTGGGCGAGCGAGGGGGAGAGGTGAAGCGAGCCGCGAGCGGAACCGATGCCGCAGTTTGCTTTCTACATTAAGACCAGAATACAACTTTTGTCTCGAAGTTGATCTAAATCTCCCGGTATGTTTCTGCTTCATTAATTTATAATCTATTATTTTATTTACAATAAATATTAACCCTTAGAGCTACAAGCTACTATAAACCATCATATTAATTTATAATCTGCTAACTAGAGCCACGAATTAAAAATAAGATTTCTACTTCTTGCTTACACACCCAGGAAACGGCCCCTTGCCCCCGGCAACACTGCTATTCTTGGCTCCGGTAACAGACCTGGTAACGATGGGGTGGGAAATGCAAAGAATCTCCAGGAGATGCCAGGCTACCAAACCCAACGACCTTTGGCCCTGGCAATTTACAACACGCGTACACTGCGGACTGACGAGAAGCTTACAGAACTCGAAGAAGGATTGAGCAGGTTACGGTGGGATATCGTACGTTTATGTGAAGTCCAAATAAAGGGAGAGGACACCATGATCCTTTAATCCGGAAACCTGCTCTCATTCCGGGAGGATGACCAACTGTCCCAGGGTGGTGTCGGGTTTCTCGTCCACAAGTCCCTCATTAACAAAGTGGTCCAGATCATGATCTTTTCGACAAGGGTAGCATACTGTATACTCGGAATCACAAAACGGTATTCGATAAGTCATACGGGTATACGCGCCGACCACGCAACACTCCGACGATGAGGTAGAGATAATGTATGAGGAAATCTCTTCAACCAAACGTAGAACCAAGACCCATTATACCATTGTTATGGAGGACTTCAACGTGCAACTGGGCAAACGAGGCGATGGTGAGCTGAGAGTAGGGCAATTTGGATATGGAGTAATAAATGCACGTGGTCAGATGCTGGCCGACTTTATGAAAAAAGAGAGCCTCTTTATAATGAACTTCTTCTTCAAAGAGTCACAACAGCGGAAGTGGACATAGTTGCATCCCAATGGCATAGCAAAGAACGAGATTGATTTCATCTTATCGACGAGAAGACAAATATTCAATGATGTCTTTGTGATCAATTTTAGTAAAAACAGGAAGCGATCACCGAATGGTAAGAGGCACACTGAATCTAAAGATTAAGCTAGAAAGATGCCGACTGATGAAGTTTACGTTCCGACCTGCACCCATACAGCTCCAAAACCCCGAGAGCATTCAGCTCGATTTGCAAAATCGCTTCGAATGCCTAGGATACTGCGAGAATATGGACGATTATAATGAAAAATTAGTGGAAATGGTCCAAAAGGTCGGGTCTGAGATTCTTAAAACTCGCCGTTCAAACAGTACAAAAAAAAAATTTAGACTTCACCAGCAACCTCATGGAAGAAAGACGCAGATTGGTTTTGCAGTCCTCTGAAGATGCTACTTACTATCGACAACTAAACAGGCAGATCTCTTAAGTCCCTGGCTCGCGATTAGCGCGAGTATAATACAAATTGTATTAAAGAAGCGATTGAGCACAACAAAGGCTCAAAAGTGTTCGCGAGACATCAAACCAACGAGAGGACAAAGCTAACTGACCAAGCCGAAAACTGAGGTGGCATGATCATATAGTCTGAGAATTCTAAGATTGAGTTGCTGGAAGAAGTTAAAAAGTTCTACGGACAATTGTACAAGACCACACGTCTGCCTGTCAGCGATCTGGCTAAAGACTCAAGAGCCAGACTAACCCGACACTTTACCGAAGCTATATAGATATTCGACATATTCTTCCTCCGACGTAACCAATTCATGAAATTAATTTTTATACGACTTCATAAAAACACTCACAATACACACACAACATTTACACATGCCACAAACACACTACATATATAACGTATAACACTTTGCGCTGCCCATTTCAAACTTCTTGTTCTTATTTCTTTAATTGTACTTTTTTTGTTTGTTTTATATATTTTTACTTTATAAATATTATTTTCTATTACATAATTTACGTTTAATCCTACTTTGTCTTTTTTTAAATTTCAATTAGTCGAATTTCATAATTTGCTTTTTAAAATGTAAAACCAATAATTGTAAAATTCATGTGAATGGTCTATAAAATTGGCGACAAGTTAATAAATAAATAAAAAATATCCCGAAAGTCAGCCTGTACGAGACTGGAATGGCTTTCAAACAGCTTAAGAACAACAAGGCACCGAGTGACGATGGAATTACGGCTGTACTTCTGAAAGCAGGTGAATCACCGGTACTCAAAGCTCTTCAGAAGTTATTGAATTCCGTTATACTCGAGGGACAAACGCCTAACGAATGGCACAGAAGTTTGGTCGATCCTGCTTTTCTTCAAAAAGGGTGACAACACCTTGCTAAAGAAGTACAGACCCATCTCACTTCTGAGCTATGTCTATAAACTGTTTTCGAGATTCATTACGAATCGTCTCGCACGAAGGTTTGACGACTTCCAGCCTCCCGAACAAGTCGGTTTCCGAAAAGGCTTTGGTACCATAGACCACATACATATGCTGCGGCAGATTATACAGAAGACTGAAGAGTACAATCAGCTACTATGCTTGGCGTTTCTGGACTATGAGAAAACCTTTGATTCAGTCGAAAACTGGGCTGTGCTACAGGCTCTCCAGCGGTGCTAAATTGACTATCGATACATTACGGTGTTGAAGTATGTGTATGAAAACGCCACTACTTTAGTTCACCTCCACACCAGAACTCGAAACCTCCCAATTGCAGCGAGGGGTGAGACAGAGAGATTATATCTCCGAAACTATTCACCGCCGCCCTGGAACATGTTTTCAAACTTCTAGACTGGGGGGGACTCGGCATCAGTATCAACGGCGAGTACATAACCCACCATCGATTTGCTGACGATATCGTGGTCATGGCTGAGACTATGGAAGACCTAAGTGTAATGCTCGATAGCCTCAGTAAAGTCTCTCAACAAGTGGGTCTTAAAATGAACATGGACAAGACGAAAATATGTCCGTGTTGCACCCACCCCTCTAAAGGTTGGAGACTCTACACTGGAAGTTATTGACGAATATGTAAACCATGGACAAAGAGTCCAGCTAGGTAGGTCCAACTTCAAGAAAGAGAACAATCGACGAATACAACTCGGCTGAGCAGCGTTCGGGAAGCATCGCAATATCTTCACATCCCAAATACCGCAGTGTCTCAAGACTTAGGTCTTTGACCAGTGTGTGTTTACAGTGATGGATGACATACAGAACTGAGACATGGTCGCCTACTATGGGCCTCATAAGAAGGGTCAAGGTCACCCAAAAGGTAATGGAGCGAGCTATGCTTGGAATTTCCCTACGCGATCGAATCAGAAATAAGGTGATCCGCATAAGAACCAAATTAACCGACATAGCTCACAGAATGGCTAAACTGAAGTGGCAGTGGGCAGGGCACATAGCTCGTAGAACAGATCTTCAAGGCAAGAGTGAATAGGCATTATTTGAGTTTGCATGTACCATCCTCGACTGCATCATCACTTACCATCAGGTGAGTTGCAGTCAAACGCACTCAAATTTTTAATAAAAAAAAAAAGATGGCTTTTGGGGTAGTAAAGTTCTTGACTGGCGACCGCGCACCGGAAAACGTATCGTAGGAAGGTCTTCCACGCGTTGAACCGACGACCTGGTGTAGATCGCGGGAAGCCGCTGGATGCGGGTAGCGCAAGACCGGTCGTTGTGGAATTCCTTGTGAAAGGCCTTTGTCCAGCAGTGGACTTCTTTCGGCTGATTAGATGATATGTTTTTACTGTCTACAATAAGTAGATCTTATACCTTTATTATCACTTGTTTTTTTTTGCCAAAAATTTAAGCGACTTTCATTTAAGTTGTTAAATTAGATTTAGGTCACCCGAAAATATCAAAAATAATATTGTAAAAGCTTCTAATTTGATAATAATAATAATAAAAGAACACTATTTTCATTGTTTTTATGGTAATAATTGATTTTTTTTGAACGATTTTCATACAGAAATCATTATTTTCACGTTTTGCTTGTATTGCTCAAACGCAAGAAGTCCTTATCTTTTTTTTCCAGCTTTTTAAAAAAAAGTGCAGCATTAGGGATGTATTCCATATTGAAATCGTATAAAGAAGATGCTCACCTTTAAGGTGGTGTTTAATTTTTTTTTCTATGTCCTCAACTTTTGAAGTTATTGCAAAGATAATGAAAAATATAAAACTGCGATTATCTCGAAATCACTTTTTTGCAGCTAATGATGTCTTGCAGTAAGCCGACGATATATTAGTACTAACGTACAGTATGGACACTCCCTGCCGCTCTCTAGATTCGACCTCACCCCCCCGTCACTCAGATTGGCTGTAGATTGAGTACCAAACGTAAAGGACGAGCTACGCAAGCACTTTTATTCACTATATTCACTTTGCGCGCCGCTGTGATTTCGTTCACAAGCATAAAAACCAACCAGTTACCGAACGTAAAGGCCCAACTGAACTCTTTTTATTTCATACTTGTCTTATGTTGTAAACAACCACCGCTCGAACAAAAAACACCACTTTCCGAATACACCATACACATTATGAGACTATAAAACATTGTAAATGGTAACTGCGATGTGGACGTATGAATTAACACTGAAAACATCTTTTAACACTTTTTCCATAAAATTGCGAAATTGATAAAGGATTTTGTCACAGATTAAAAATCGACATGATAGTTTTGTTGCTTTGGTGTAGAGATGGGATGAAGTGAATCACTGAATGAATGATTTTGAACTGTTGTTGCGAGGTAAAAATTGGGTCATCTTTGGGCTCAACTGTACAATAGGGTACATCGATTTGGCAGTCCGCGATTTTTTGGTAAGAGATAGGCTTTAGTTGAACATCCATACCAAATTTCAAGGTTAGGAAACCAGCGGTTTTTGAGTTATGAATTTTAAAAATAGTATTTTTAGGTACTCTTTGGTCTTTGTTTTGTGAGTTTATGTAGGACCAAAGATGACTTATTACTGATTGTATAATTTGATTCCAAAGATTCATAATATGGGGTTAAAACCCCCAACAAACCTTCGGGATCCGAGGGGGATGTGGGAGTATCAAGGCGGGGAAAGCACGCGGGGCCGACTTGAGGGCAGAGAAACTTGGGGGTAACAAATCGAAAACCAGGGGGTAATCCGTCAAGGTCAAGGTCATTTCAAGGTCAAGGTCTAAGTCAATTTGATCCCAAGATTCATAATATGGGGTCCGCGAGTGAGGTACGGGGAGTTCTAAAGAGAAGCGGGAGCGAGCGAAGCTAGCTCGGACTTTCGGAGCACCCCGACTCGGATCCGTTAGGTTCGGAGACTGTGCGGGGAGGCGAGCTTAGCTTGCCTCCCCGCACAGTCGTAGTGTTAGGTTTAACATGAGAATGAAGAAGTAGGAGCCCCGAGTTTGTCGGCCCCGCGTGCAAAGACTGCCTAACAAAAAATATTACCCCCTAGTTTTCGATTTGTCACCCCGTCAGAGAAGTGGATGACCTTTTTATTAAACGGAAAGACTGCCTAACAAAAAAGATTACCCCCTAGTTTTCGATTTGTCACCCCGTCAGAGAAGTGGATGACCTTTTTATTAAACGGAAAGACTACCTAACAAAAAAGATTACCCCCTAGTTTTCGATTTGTCACCCCCAAGTTTGCCCGCCCTCAAGTACGGCCCCGCGTGCTTTTCCCGCTTCGTGGACCCCATATTATAAATCTTTGGAATCAAATTATACAATCAGTTTTCAGCTCGCAACAACAGTTCAAAATCATTCATTCAGTCATTCACTTCGTCCCATCTCTACACCAAACCAACAAAACTATCATGTCGATTTTTAATCTGTGACAAAATCCTTTATCAATTTCGCAATTTATGGAAAAAGTGTTTAAAGATGTACAAAATAATAGCAGTTTTCAGTGTTAATTCATACGTCCACATCGCAGTTACCATTTACAATGTTTTTTAGTCTCTGTGTATGGTGTATTCGGAAAGTGGTGTTTTTTGTTCGAACGGTGTTTGTTTACAACAGAAAAGTATGAAAAAAAAAGAGTTTAGTATTCACACTGTTGCATTCATTAAATAACTAACAAACATTTCGTGACCAATACCGCCGGTTTGATTCAACCCTACCTGCATTCTTGCCTATAGATACGTCAGTTATAATTATGTATATCATTTCTCGCTCGTTTGTATGGAGTGTCCGGGGTGTGGTATAAGGGTCCCGTTTTTACCCTTTATGTAAGAAACCCTAAAAACCTGCCTCGCGCAATTTTTTTTAGGCGTCTTGAAATAGTGGTTTAGCTGGTAGGTCAAAGGCTAAACCGCTATCTCAAGACCCTAAAAAAAATTAAATCGATTATATGTCCTACAATTTAATTTTTTAGGCGTTTTGAAATAGTGGTTTAGCTGGTAGGGGAGGAGGCATCCCTCCTTAAGTGTTCCCACTTGACTATAACAAAAAATAGCATTTTAAAGCATAATAAACGGATCGCTGAATCGAAAAATGGTCATAGCAAACCCTTTTCTTTTGAAAGACCTATTCAACGATGCCCCACACAATAGGGTACGTCAACGAAAAAACACAGCCCCTCTTAACATGTAGGGGAGATAACATTAAAAAAATTAAAGATTATATTGTACCACTTTGTCGGCCTGTTTGGCGGCGTAATCCTATACGTTCGACAACCAAACTGTAACCAATCTATATCAATCTGGGTGACGAAGGGATGAGGTCGCAATCTAGATAGCGGCAGGGAGTGTCCATACTGTATGTTAGTACTAATATATTTATACTTTGGTTTAGGGATGCGCGGGCGGCGATTAGAAAGCCAAACGCTATTAATTTGGAACGTAGAGGTTCCGTAGTAATATTTATTTAATTTATGTAGTTTTAAGTTTAATTTATATAACATATTACATATACGTAGGTTTATTAATTATATTTTATTACATATTTAATTTAGTTTTTATAAATTATTTAATTTGTATTTTTAGTTTAATAAAGAACTATTTTATTTGTAACGTGCTATAGTACAACGTTACAACTGAACCCCTATTTTATTTGGCCAGTCAGGTAAAAATGTATCCTATGTCACTCACGAGATTAAGACGAATCTAACGACACCTCGCACTCTGAAAATCCATAAAGCCGTTTAGGTAACAGAACGTGCATAATAAATATACGAACATAATAAATTACACTCGAAAAACTTAACCCTCCTACCGGTGCAGTCGGGTAAAAAGTCAAAAGTTTAAAGAGTTTGTGATTAGTTGTAGCTAGATTGCCGCCTATGTATACTATATGTATCATCATATCAGCCGAAGGAAGTCCACTGCTGGACATAGGCCTCCCCCAAGGATCTCCACGACGACCGGTTCTGCGCTGCCTATATGTATACTAATATACTATATGTACTATATCTACTATATGTATACTACAGAATAGAAAATGTTTTATTCACGAACCAAGACAACTCGCAACAGATAAATAAAATATTTAAATTTCACCATATTAGGGAAAGTGTGGAAAAAAAACAAAGTTACATGTTGCCTGGTGATCTGTGCAGGCTCAGCGAAAAGGATCTGACTCAGCATATGTTGTGGATTACGATGTTCCACAACGCTGGTATTCTACCAGATCCCATAAGGTGAGTGCGCACTTCACGAGCAAAAAGAAAACAAACGATATCAGTAAAAGTAAAAACAAAATGTTAAATAGATTAAAAATTAAAAAATGCAATAGCTTAATAATTGAGAAACTCTGACAATAATATTAATTAATTAACAGTTTATTAATATAATGGTAACACAGACAGGTACATGCACAATACAAACCTATGCGGAATAATACTATATGTATACTAATATTATAAAGAAGTAAAGTATAAGTTTGTTTCTAAGTTGTAATCTTCGAAACTGCTCATCCGATTTTAAAAATGTTTCACTAATACCTATAAGTATAATTTCATAATGGACATTTTTTTATTCACAATTGGTAAGCCCTTGGCATCATCGTACCTGATGATAAGTGACGATGATGCCGAAGATGGAACCGAGCTTACCAAGATTCCCCAACGCAATGGGGATCTGGCTATCTTATCTGCAAGCCGGAACACATCAATGCTGTTAACAATGATGTTTGGCGGCAAGACTTAGATAAGATTGTGGTAGCTAGCCAGGCGGGCTATGAAGTGCCGTACCACCAACCAAACCGAGTCATACATAGTTGACTTCACCGGGAACAGAACCTGCGACCTTCTGGTGTGAAGCGAATTGACTAACCATTACGCCATGGAAGCGGTGAACATAGACTAAAAGAACCCGTTCACTCTTGATATCCACGGGCGGGCGAAGCTGCGGACAACAGCTAGTAATATTATAAAGAGGTAAAATTTTATGTAGGAAGTAATCTTTGAAACTACTCATCCGATTTAAAATAAAATATTTTACTAGTTAGAATAGAATTTCAGAATGGACAAAGACTAAAAAAAGCCCATTCACTCTTGATATCCACGCGGGTGCCACAGCTAGTCTGTTATTTTATTTTTATTTTATTTATTAGGTTCACCAATGATTGTTTACATCAATACATACAATACATTAATTATTACAAAGAAAAACTTACTAAATGTAACAATCTCTTATAGGTAAACACAACATGCACACAAACACTTGCCTAAAAAATAACCAATTATTAGTAGGTATCTAAGGTAATAGTGCTCAAAAGTATACACAGCTTATAAATGAATTAACTTTGACATAAAAGACGGTCATGAACCGCCTTGTAAAATTTAGCCACGGTGTCATTATGTACATCGACTATGTCACTGCAATTATTTAATAATCTAGACATCCTAGGAACAGGAGCATTAGAACCTAAGACAGTTCTAAGCGGTGGACACAATGGTGTAATTCGATTACGTGGTAATCTAGCGGGAGCACGGAAGCGTAACAAATTTAATAACTGAGGACAGTGAATGTTATTTCGCATAATCTTAAATAAAAACATTAAATCTAATATGTCTCTCCTTAATGCCAATGAATCAATTTTAAAATACTGCAATCTTCCTTGATAAGAGGGTATTCTCTTAGACATTCCACAAGAAAAGGCCAAATGCCACAAAAAACGCTTTGTATCCGTTCCAAACGCAAAGAGTGTGTAGCGTAGTGCGGCCGCCAGACCACACTACAATATTCTTACTAGGCTATTGAATATTAGTATTTTAGTTTTACTATTCCGAAAAGATTTCACATTTCGAATTGTGAAACCAGGCATTCTCGATGCTTTCATTAAGAAAAGCATCAAAAATGCCTGGTCTCAACATGAGGTAAGAATGTTAACTTTCTATCGAATAGCACTCCAAGATCTCTTATTTGATCTACTTTTATTTATACCAAGTAACTAGTATCTCATCTGTGGTTATACGTCGATAATTGATAGTTTTTGATTGTAGGTTGTTTTTGGTGGTTCCGTACCTTAAAAGGTAAAAACGGAACCATTATAGGATCACTTGTGTGTCTGTCTGTCTGCCCGTCTGTCACAGCCAATTTTCTCAGAAACTACTGCACCGATTGAGTTAAAATTTGGTACACATATGTAAGTCGGTGTATGGAAGTCAGTACGTTTGTATGAAACCTCGAGCCTCCCGGGGACCCTTAATAGCCTTATCTTCGCTTCGCCGACCACTGCGTGCGAATACGTATACATAAACGTACGGAGCGTAAAGTTATCATTATTGGTTAGCAACCCACTGAATTTTGTGTCGCCGGAGACACAGCGCGGCGGCCGATAGTTGTGCCGGTAGGTAATTAAGGCGAGAAAGAGTTGTCTCTGTCTTTTTCTTTACGTATAAAGAGTAAAGAAAATAACCACACTTTTTCAATAGTTTTTCGTTTCAATCAAAAACTACAATGAAAGTATAAAAAATAATAACATTACTCACTTTTTATTATTATAATAAAAATTTATTTGTATATTTTTTTAAAATTTATACTTCAAAATATAGAACTAGAGTTGAAAGTAACGGTGTAGACATATCTTTGGGATTTTTTTATATCAAGCAAAACCTGCTCAATCGTGTATCTAATAGCTTTTGACTATAAGAAACATCATCGACAATAAGGGTATTTTTTTCAACCTGGATTTCCTATCGTTTAGAAGTAATTGACGTCAAAAATAACGAAAATCTTTAATATTACCGCCTTAATTAGCGCGCGCAAGTACTTACATGGAGTGACAGAGGTTTAGTCCGAGGCCAAGATCCTCTTTTGTCGCTGAGCCAGCAAGTAAGTTAATTAAATTAGGTAGAAAGAACAATAGCGTGAAGCAAACTTTAAACATTGCACAGTGGCTAGTTGTAACAAGGTTAAAAGTTCAAAAGTTTAAAGAGTTCAAAGGATAAAGTTTAAACCTTGGGTTTTCTATCGTTTAGGTGTAATTGACGTCAAAAATAACGAAAATCTAAAATATTACTGCCTTAATTAGCGCGCGCAAGTACATGGAGTGACTAGAGGTCTAGTCCGAGGTCAAGATCCTCTTTGGTCGCTGAGCCAGCAAGTAAGTTAATTAAATTAGGTAGAAAGAACAATAGCGTGAAGCAAACTTTAAACATTGCACAGTGGCTAGTTGTAACAAGGTTAAAAGTTCAAGTTTTCAATACTTGTCCATTGTACACAATATTCAGTGTTCTAGCGGACTCCACGGCCATTGTTTTTACCCGACTGTGCTGGAAGGAGGGTACGATTTTAGAATGTATGTATGTATGTTTCTCTGTATGAACGCTCGCTCGCACGCTCTGTAGTATGAACAACTTGATGGATTTCGGAGTGCGAGGTGTCGCTAGATGCAAATTGATCACGTGATACACGTAGGATATATTTTTACCCGTCTGGCCACAAGAAGAGGTGTTAAGTTTTTACTCAATTGGGTTTTTATTGTTTGGGTATTTTAATTTTTGTGGTTATTTATAAAATGAAATTCCCTTGCGCTCCAAGAAGTCTTACATAAATCGGGTCTTAATCCCTACTAATCCCTACTAATAATCCCTACTAATATTATAAATGTGAAAGTAACTCTGTCTGTCTGTTACGCTTTCCCGCAAAAACTACTGAACGGATTTGGCTGAAATTTGGTAGGTAGACAGATTAGGACCTGGATTCAGACATAGGCTACTTTTTACCACGCTTGCGAGCCGCTTGCGGCTCGCGCACTGCGCACCCTCGAAAAGTCATAGAAACGTTGTCCACGCGGGTGAAACCGCGGGAAACAGCTAGTCAAACATAAAAGTGGGTATCTCATACGTAACTTTATGTACCAGTAAGTCTTCGTAGCCAGTAAGTGTTAAAATTTACTTAAATGCATCATATCAGCCGAAAAACGTCCACTGCTGGACAAAGGCTTCGTCCAAGAATTTCCACGACGACCTGACCTGCGCTGCCCGCATCCAGCGGCTTCCCGAGATCTTCGCCAGGTCGTCGGTCCACCGCGTGGGAGGCCTAATTCCAACGCTACGTTTTCCGGTGTGCAGTCACCACTCGAGAATTTTACTTACTCAACGGCCATCTGTTTTACGAGCTTTGTGCCCTGCCCATTGCCACTTCAGTTTTAGCGATTCTATGAACTATGTCGGTTACTTTGGTTCTCCTGCGGATCTCCACATTTTTGATTCGATCGCGTAGGGCATAGCTCGCTCCATTGCCTTGAATACATTAAATAAATATTTAAATACATTGAATAAATACTGAAATACATTGAATTAAACTTGACTAAGGCCTGATCGCTCTAATTCAGGGTAGGCTCGAGCCCCTCGATGGGGAAGTATATGAGCTGATATGATGATGATGAAAACTTAAATACATTGAATAAATACGTTGAATAAGTACTTAAATACATTGAATAAATACTTAAAATCTTTGAATAAATTATAGGTTCTTTATCTTTTAGGAAGGTATTTGCCTAGGGTTTTTAGCGTTTTGTACACACAAAGAGACTCGCCTATTACTAAGCCCCCCTGACCACCCCTGTCTGTTGTATTTTAAGAATCGTAAAAGGTAGATAGTTTTCACATAGTGATTATTTTTGTTGCCGCTCTATATAAACAGGGTGTAACAAAATTGGTGTAGGTCCCGTTAACGGGGCTTCTACTCATCATACTGAACAAATTTTGTTCTACGACTTTGCTGAAAACGTGTGCTGAACACTGAGTGTGTAGTTCTATTGCTACTACCGCTATAATTATTATATATCAGCTCATATACGTCCCCACCGAGGGGCTCGTGCCTACCCTGAATCAGGGCGATTAGGCCTTAGTCGACCACGCGGGCCCAGTGCGGGTTGGTCGACTTCACACAGAACCTTCGAGTTTCTTCGCAGGCCTGTGCATGTTTCCTCACGATGTTTTCCTTCACCGTTAAAGCAATCGGTAATGATATGTACGTAAGTTTTGAAAAACTCATTGGTACATTGGCCGTCCAGATTTGAACCCGGCACCTCTGGTTAGATGGACCGAGTCGTTACCGGTTGAGCCACCGACGCTACCAATATAATAACAAATAAAAAAAATAATGAATTGAGAATTGCTGCTACCGCTATAATATCAAATAAAAAAAATCTAACGAATATAGAATTAAAATGGCCCATACAAGAAACGCGATTTTTGTTTGTTGTGTCTGTTTGTCAGCGGGCTATATTTCATGGACCTTATTAGGTAGATAGTTGAAATTTTCACATAGTGTGTATTTCTATTGCTGCTACCGCTATACTAACAAATAAAAAAAATCTAACGAATATAGAATTAAAATGGCCCATACAAGAAACGTGATTTTTGTTTGTTGTGTCTGTTTGTCAGCGGGCTATATTTCATGGACCTCAATAGGTAGGTAGATAGTTGAAATTTTCACATAGTGTGTATTTCTATTGCTGCTACCGCTATACTAACAAATAAAAAAAATCTAACGAATATAGAATTAAAATGGCCCATACAAGAAACGTGATTTTTGTTTGTTGTGTCTGTTTGTCAGCGGGCTATATTTCATGGACCTCAATAGGTAGGTAGATGGTTGAAATTTTCACATAGTGTGTATTTATATTGCTGCTACCGCTATAATAACGTAAGAGTAAGCGGGGTTGGCCACTCATCCGCCAGCGAAGAAATCACCATATCCTGCTCTTCCTGTACAACGTACTATACAACTCTGCTGCTCCGCAATACCTCCGTGAAAGGTTTCATTTCTGTACGGCTATGGAGAACCGTTTGCGCTCCAGCAAGAACCTCACTCTCGCGATTCCCACCCACAGTACCGGCACTACACTAAGTCGTTCACGGTGCACGCAGCCCGCCTCTGGAACAGTCTGCCAGCTGACATTAGGATGTCCCCTACCCTTACCGCCTTCTAGGCCTGTCTAAAGGACAATGTATGAGATCTTCCCATCTGTCTTGAGCTTATATATATTACTAGCTGTTTTCCCGCGGTTTCACCCGCGTGGACAACGTTTCTATGACATTTCGAGGGTGCGCAGTGCGCGAGCGGCAAGCGGCTCGCGAGCGTGGTGAAAAGTAGCCTATGTCTTAATCCAGGTGCTAATCTGTCTACCTACCAAATTTCGGCCAAATCCGTTCAGTAGTTTTTGCGGGAAAGCGTAACAGACAGACAGAGTTACTTTCGCTATATTAGTAGGGATTTATTATGTATCATATTTATTTATGTTACATTTATTAAATTGAGTTTGTATTTATTAAAATTAGGCTACGTTAGGTTTAAATGTAATATTAGTTGTATTAATGTTCTTTAGCTAGCTTGTACGTAAATACGTGTTTCTTTGTCCTCACTAAGTCCTCTGTTTATTATTGCAGAGGTTGACTGGAAGAGATCCCTCTAAGGGATAAGTCCGCCTTTGTACTTAAGGTTTTTTTTATAACATTATTTTAAGATTTTGTACAATAAAGAGTTTACAAACAAACAATAACAAATTTGAAAAAAAAAAAACAATTGAATTAAGAATTAAAAGGACAAGTACAAGAAACACGTTTTTTTTTGTTTTGCTCTTTGTCGTCGGGCTATATTTGATGGACCTTAATAGTTAGTTAGTTGAAATTTTTTCACATATTTCTTTTGCTGCTACTGCTATAATAACAAAAAAACTGGCGTAAGGGTTCCGTCTATCGGTATTCTATCGAATTCATTTCGGAGAGTGTGCGCCATAACTTCACGACCTCATTCCCCGGCTTCATTCCACCGTCGGTCAACGCGATTCCTGGACTCCATAATTACTTACCATCAGGTGAGTTGCATTTAAATGCACTCAAATTTTTATTGAAAAAACATAATTTTATGTGAAAATTTCAGCCGGTTGTCTATTACGGTTCTAAAGATAAATACCGATCAAGCCACGCCCCGCGCGAATTATAATAGGCAATCGGACTGCATCAAAAATAAATTCTGAAATATGATGTATATGTAAAATTTATGCTCTCCTTTTCAAGTTTAAAAAAAACTTACTTGTTTTGTTTTACCCTCACGTTTTCAATTTTTAATTGATCAAATTCACAAAATAAGTTCGTCAATGACGCTTAAAATCTGTGACGTCACTTGTGGGTATTTCAAACATTTTTAAAACAAGATTTCGTTTTTGACAGATCATTAAAAGTAACTCAAATGACTAGCAGTCCGATCCTCTATTATTATTTACTTAGGCACCTATTACAGATTTATTATTAGAAAATAATGGTTCACGGTTTATTCATAAGGTTTATGTTTATGTTTTTTTTGTATTTTTATATTTGAGTTGTTGAATGAAAGGTAAATTGCGGTTTACGATTTATGACGTATTAAAAAAACTACTTACTATCTAGATCTCGTTCAAACCAATTTTCGGTGGAAGTTTGCATGGTATATCATATATTTTTTTTAGTTTTATCATTCTCTTGTTACAGAATTTACAGGGTTGGGGTACATTTTACCACTTTGGAAGTGTCTCTCGCGCAAACTATTCAGTTTAGAAAAAAATAATATTAGAAACCACAATATCATTTTTGAAGACCTATTAGATACCCCACTCAAAATTTTGAGTTTAAGTTTTCCAACGTTTCAACAGTAATAGTTCTTATAGTTTCGGAAAAAAGTGGCTGTGACATACAGACGTACAGACAGACAGACAGACAGACATGACGAATTCATAAGGGTTCCGTTTTTTGCCATTTGGCTACGGAACCCTAAAAAACAAATCAATTGAGAATTAAAAGGGGCCCCATACAAGAAATGCGATTTTTGTTTGTTGTGTTTGTCTGTCAGACCGAACCCTAAAAATACTCCGTAAATGTGTTTTCAAATTTTGATTTCATGAGTACATCTCTCCGACGCTCTTACGATGCAGGAAAACATCGCGAGGAAACCTGCACACGCCTGCGAAGAAACTCGCAGGTTGTGTGTGAAGTCGACCAACCCGCACTGGGCCCGCGTGGTCGACTAAGGCCCGATCACCCTAATTCAGGGTAAGCTCGAACCCCTCGGAGGGGACGTATATGAGCTGATGATGATGATGATAAAGTAGAATATTATGTACAATTCGCAATCATCAGGTATAATAACTGAATTCAATCATAATAATGTACGATCGATTAAGGATTATCTTAAACAACGATTATCAGGTAACAAGGTCAGGTCATTCATTACCTACCTTGTAAGTCAAGGCCCATTAATGTACAAAATACAGATCAATTATATTTAAATCTTAGAATCTTATAACTTTATACGAGCAATATACAGGGTGCTGGCAATTGTAAACGAGCTGTCATTAAAAAGTCCAAGCCGAAGGTTGCCGTTGTCGACTAAGGCCTGACCGCACCGCCCAAGTTCAGGGTAGGTTCTAGCCTCTCGGTGGGGACGTATATGAGCTGATAAGAAGAACCTTCAACTTCAAATTTCAATATTTCAGCAACGTGACGCTTTAGGTCAAAATGTACTTTTATATAGTAATCAAAACAAAATGACGCCCATCTAAGGTTTTTTGGTACATTTTCATACAGAGAGGTGACCCAAACAGACACAATTATTATTTTAAATCAAGAATAGTAAGGAAATTACTAAAATCGTCGGTGAGTCAACCGGTAACGACTCGGTCCTCCTAACCAGAGGTCCCGGGTTCAAATCCGGACGACCAGTGTACCAATGAGTTTTTCGAAACTTACGTACATATACTTACCGATTGCTTTAACGGTGAAGGAAAACATCGTAAAGAAACCTGTACATCTGATTCCAGAGTTGTGTATGAATGAAGGTAGCGTCCGTAGGTGTAAATCTAAATGCCCTAAACGTGAGCGCGGGTGATGCTAAGTGCAACACCAGGCAACTGCCGTCTATCCCTTGGATAGCACGGTTAATTGTGCCACACCATAAGAGAGAGAGAGAGAGAGAAAACTACGAAGTGCGGTCATTAGGTTAGATCCCTGGCTACAAATGGGTCGAAGAGCACAACATTCTCCAGACCCTCGGGAACCCAGTGGACTGCTCAGAACAAATTGTTTACAGCAAAATGTATGAAAAATTTTCCAGTTTACTGTGCGCTCTCATCTGAGCAGTCCACTGAGTTCCCGAGGGTCAGCAGAATGTGGTGCTCTTCTACAAATTTGTAGCCAGGGATCTACCCTGGTAGAACTATATCTAACTTCGTAGTTTCCTTAATTTTCTTGGTTTAATCATTGAAAACGCTAAACACGTTAAAAACCGACTTCCATCACCTTCCATTACATTTTTGCAGTATTATTTTTGGTTTTTGTTAATTTTTCTAATAAAGTACTACACCGATTTTGTTAAAATTTATATAGGACCATTCGGAAAGCACTAGCTTTCAAATAAAAAAAGAATCATCAATATCGGTATACCCAGTCAAAAGTTCTGAGGTAACACACATAAAAAAACATACAGTCGAATTGAGAACCTTCTCCTTTTTGGAAGTAGGTTGAAAAAAAAATTGTGGCTGTTTTGGCCACCTGTCTGTATGAAAATGTACTGAGAAAACTTTAGTGGCCCTCATTTTGTTTTGAGTATACATATTTTCGGATGGCAATTTTTGCATGTCAAAAATAATGGATACAAATGTGCCGAACGATTTCGAAAAAAAATGTATGTAAATATAGTTGTCACTTTGCAAAGCTCCCATACAAAAATATTCAAAACCCAATTGAAAAATATGACAGTTTTATTTTTGCTGAGTCTACTTAAAACTTTTAGACCAGGCCCTTAAGAAGGAAATCCATTTCTATAAAGTGCAAGAAGCAAATGTTATGTAAAATTAGCATAAGATCTGAAAATAAAAATTAAAGTATTTGCAGATATTTGATTTTATACATTTTTTTTTATTTTTTACTCAAAAAAGTTAGAGATTATATTATAGTCAATCAAAAAAAAACTTCAATGACCTTCATGTGACCTGCGAAGTTCACAAACATTAAACGAATGCTACGAACATAAATGTATGTTTGTCTTGTCAAACAAAGACCTAATATTTATGGACGAGGTTATCCGAACATTGAGAATAGAATGTCACAATGTCTTTCCTGACAGGAAAGTTTTTAGTTTAGTTTGTGATTTGTGAGTGAACGTAGGTAATCGCAGTACAAACTTAAAAAAAATTAGGGACGAAATGAAACAAAAAAAAAATTTTCTTAAAATATAATCGAAATTTTCTGAATAAAAGAAAAAACCGTTTTTTTTTTTTGGTAAAGTGCGAATCAGAACCGTACACGAAGGGTTCCGTACCATCATACTAGATGGCGCTAGTTTCTTTACGTTTAATAAAACACGTTTTGTATACGTTTTGTATTGTTTTGTTCCAATTTTTAGTATTTGTTGTCATAGCGGCAACAGAAATACATCATCTGTGAAAATTTCAACTGTCTAGCTATCACGGTTCAAGAAATACAGCCTGGTGACAGGCGGACAGATAGACAGACAAACGGACGCACAGCGGAGTCTTACTAATAGAGTCCCGTTTTTACCCATTGGGTACGGAGGCCTTAAAACAGCTTAATTTTTTTTAACATACCCAATTGGGGAACTAACTTTTTAAGGCTATGTTGACTCAACTGAATACGAATCTTTGTAATGGAAAAACGTAATTTAGACCGATAGTCCAGTATTCAAGATAAAATATAATATACTCATAGAAAGTATATCTACATATCTAAACGAAACGTTAGTAATTGCTCCAAGAATTGTTGTAGGCGCGAACACACTACGTCCACACAACACAGTAACAATGATACCAATCCATTTCAAACAAAAGACATTAACGCGAACGACAGAAAAAGGTTTTATTATTCAGATTAGACTACGTATCCTTCGTGAGGAAACCTGCACACGCCTGCGAAGAAACTCGAAGGTTGTGTGTGAAGTCGACCAACCCGCACTGGGCCCGCGTGGTCGTCTAAGGCCTAATCGCCCTGATTCAGGGTAGGCTCGAGCCCCTCGGTGGGGACGTATATGAGCTGTAATGATCCTTACTAATATAATATTATTAATGTAAAAATACAAACATATTTTTACATTAATAATATTATATTAGTAAGGTTTAGTAAGTTACCCTTTCACGCTTCAACACCTTGACCAATCTTTAAGAAAATTTGGCATGCAGATTGCCTGTGTCACGGGGAACGACACAGGCTACTTTTTATCCCGTGAAAGTAGCATAGTCCGATGCAGTTCCTGAGGGAACTGAAAATATACTCTTTTTGTGGTTAGTTTCTTTAACATTGCCACGGAACAATAGATTGCTGTGATTTTTCGCACAGAGATGGCTGAGGGGGTGGGAAATGACATGATTTACGAGTACTAACAAGCATATCCAAACATAGTTCCCAAAGGGGTCTGGAGAAAAATCATGTCCACGCTCGCGCACCGCGCACCCTCTAAGTCAATCACAAAAACAATGTCCACGCTGGCGAAGCCGCGGGCAAAAGCTAATAATATTATAAATGTAACTATGTGTTTGTTTGTTTGTTACCCTTTCACGCCTCAATACCTTCACTAATCTTGTTGAAATTTGGCATGCAGGTAGCCTGTGTCACGGGGAAGGACATAGGCTACTTTTTATCTCGTGAAAATAGCATAGTTCGATGCAGTTCCTGAGGGAACTGAAAAATAATATTTTTTGGTTCATTTCTTTAACCGGGTAACGGAACAATGGATTTTTGTGATTTTTTGCACAGAGATGGTTGAGAGGGTGGGAAATGACAGAGACTGCGAATCAAAATAGCCCGATCTAGGATATCCAGATCAGCTGCGGCTCGCGCACCGCTCACCCTCAAATATACAGTCATAAAAACGATGTCGACTCGGGCGAAGCCTCGGGCAAAAGCTAGTAATAAATAAAACTATGGTTCAGACGATGTGCGCTCAGCGTTAGCGAAATTGCTTACATTATCTGTGGCGCGCGAGCGCATATTTTGTTTTCGGTATTTACTCTACATTATAGCCACACTTACACAGACAGTCGATCGTGTAGTAGACACAGGCACAGTATTACGATATGGCTTACAGTAGCGCAACGCCTTTGATGTAATACGATGCGCCACCGGCTTAGGTTTGCCAGGCTGTGCCCTGCCGCCCGCTGTCACGCAAGTACCCTTCCGTTGCTCTGAGTAAGTACATTCGTTGCACTACTGTTAGCCGCTATATTGTAATACTGTGACATAGGTAGGTATCAAAGTCCATTGACCTCGACAACTAACTGGAGTGCAGAGTCATCACATTAAACCATTACAATAGTTCTACCATAATGTGATACATATTAAATAGCAAATTTGTCGCGACTATCGCAACATTACAATAAAAAAAAATCTACTTTTATTAGAAGCTTTTTCCCGGGGCTTCGCCCGCGTGGATAGTTTTTAGGACTGAATTCCATTCGTCGTGGAAATCCTAATGCCTATGTCAAGCAGTGGACGTCCTTCGGCTGATATAATGATGATGATTCCAGGGTGCGCTGTGCGCGAGCCGCAAGCGACTCACAAGCGACTAGATACGCTTAGGGAAATATGCTTTTTCAGAGATAAAAATTTGTATATTGTTCTTCAACCTTACTGTGAAAAATTTTAGCTTGATTAGTGCAGTAGTTTAAGCGAAAAAGTGGAACGAACCATCAAACAAACATGAATGCTTTCGTCTTTTTAATATTAGTGAGATAATTTAGGACTGTTTATAATATTAGTATGATAATTTGGGACTGTTTATAATATTAGTGAAATAAATTGGAACTGTTTATAATATTAGTGAGATAATTTGGGACTGTTTATAATATTAGTGAGATAATTTAGGACTGTTTATAATATTAGTATGGTAATTTGGGACTGTTTATAATATTAGTGAAATAAATTGGAACTGTTTATAATATTAGTGAGATAATTTAGGACTGTTTATAATATTAGTATGCTAATTTGGGACTGTTTTTTAATATTAGTGAAATAATTTGGAACTGTTTATAATATTAGTGAGATAAATTGGGACTGTTTATAATATTAGTGAGATAATTTGGGACTGTTTACAATATTAGTGTTATAATTTAGGACTGTTTATAATATAAATGAGATAATATAGGACCTGTACAATGCAAAAGACAATGCAGCAGAGTACTGGTCTAGAAAAATTGAATTCGCTAAGAAGTGAAATAAACTACCTTTTGCAGGCACCCAAGGTGCATTAAGCTGTTGGTGCCGGTTACTATCACTAGATGGCGGTCGCTGAGCCGTGAAAGAGAACTTATAGGCGGCTTAAAAATTTTGTGGGGTTTGCTACTAGCCTTACAACGTCCACTAAACCGGACTTAGCCCCCTTGTGTGTGGTGTGGAAGATCGCCTGACCTTCCCGAGTTAGCAAAGAGACCACAATCCCAGCAGTGGGGAAGTTGTGGGTAGTTCCAGTAAATAACCTCAAAAACGTGAGAAAGAAAAATCACAAAATGGCGGCGTTAAACCGATGACGTATTTTTCTAGTGATTGGTACACACATAACAGTCCATATCATGAAAACTACTGAATTGATTTTGATGAAACTTGCACTGATCCCTAAGTTGAAAGGTACTTAATCCAACAAGAAAAGAATTATTGCATTTCGATTTCCAGTTTCTGAGAAATACGTGGACAAACGTACATACATACAAACATACAAACACTTATGAAAAGTATACGCCTTTTTAGAAGCACACATAGACTACGTTATACGAATATTGTGCAGTTCTAACAACATTACATACGCACGGGTCGAGTTGATAACCTCCTTTTTAGGGGTCCGCATATTACTAAGCCTAGGCTGTCCGTCTGTCCGTCCGTCAGTGGGCTGTATTTTTTAAACCGTAATAGGTAGATAGTTGAAATTTTCACAGAATGTGAATTTGTCGCTATAACAATAAATAATAAAAGTGAAAAAATAAGGACGGTCTCAATACAAAAACGTGTTAAAATATGCCTTTAGAATATTGAGATTTAGCTCAAAAACGGTAATACATGCAATCGTTAAACTTGCTGTGATTACAGTACTAATACTAAAGTAAAACACGAATAATAAAAATCGGCCAAGTGCGAGTCGTACTTGCGCTAAGGAGTCCGAACTGAATACAATAAAAGTATATTTTTGTCGCTCGCGTTGATATCTTTTATTTGTAATGTGAATAGGTATAATTGTCATAATACTATGTAGTTGTGTGAAAAGGTTTAATAGTAGTGGTGAACCGTCGAAGTGCTAGTCCGACTCGCACTTGGCCGGTTTTTTTGTAGTCGATTAAAAAGTTAACACTGATTGTAAGGTTAAAATTCGTACTTGGTACCTCTGTGTGGCGTAAGGCTAAACCTTCACACTGGGAAGTCTCGTGCCCCAGTAGGGGGTAGGCTATGGGTTTTTAACGACAAAAAACTGGCCAAGTGCGAGTCGGACTAGCTCTCCGAGGGTTCCGTACCACCACACGTCTCCACAAAACTACATAGTATAATTACAATGATACCTATGCACATTACAAGCAAATATGCTTCTTTTGTCATTTAGTTAGGACGCCTAAGCGCGAGTACGACTCACACTTGGCCAATTTTATTATTTGTTGTTTCACTTGAGTATTAGTACTGTAATCACACCAAGTTTACCGCTTTTAAGTATGACCGTTTCTACGATAGAGCTGAAACAAATATGTATACTTCTAGACCTTAAAAAGACATGTTTTTTTTGTATGAAAACATTATACTTATATTTTCACTTTTGCAAATTTTTAGTATTTATTGTTAAAGCGGCAATAGAAATACACATTATGTGAAAATTTCAACTTTCGGTTCATGAAATGCAGCCCGCTGACGAACGGACAGACAGCGGAGGCTTAGAAATAGGGTCCCGTTGGAAAAAAAAACTTACCAGATCCTCCAGTGATGAAAATTGTTTTACCACTGTAGTACTCAGGAATCGTCGGAAGACTTGTCAAATCTCTTTCTTCTAAAAATCCCATTGCGATAACTGGAGCCACGTAAATAATTGTACAAAATACTATTACGCTACAGCTAACTTTAACAAAAAAAAAAACTTTTTAAACTCTTAAAAAAAGAACTAAATCCTTTCAAACAAAAGTTAAATTCCAAAAAACCGCATTCGATTTTTAAAATAAAATTAAAGCGGTCGTTGGAACTTGCGTCGACGAACACTACAGTTCAAATGTCGTATTTGAAACGTATTGTAATTGAATATACGCTTGAAACAATACATTGATGACTATGCGAAGTTCTTAGTATATGGAATACGGTGAGGTAAGTTGTGGAAAAACATTACTGCATGGAATATTCTACACATGAAACTAAACAAAATTTCTGAGTACATGGAAAATTCAACTCATCAAACTGAACAACATTTCTGAGTACATACAAATCTTCTCATGAAACTGAACAACATTTCTAAGTACATGGAAGATTCTAATCACTAAAACTGAACAACATTTCAAAGTATGTATGGAAGATTCTGATCATGAAACTAAACAACATTTCAAAGTATGTAAATGGAAGATTCTACTCATGAACCTGAACAAGTTTCTTCAAGGAAACTATACAACAGGGAAAGTGGTTTTGGATTCTCCATACTATAATAATTGTCGATATTTGATCGCAACCACCTCCGCGGTGTAATGGTTAAGTCTATTAGCTTCACAAAGGTCACGGGTTCGATTCCCAGCGGAGTCTAACTTTTTAAGATTTGGTATGGTTGGTAGAAGGGCATTTTTAAACCAACCAGGCTAGCTACCTCCATCTTACCTATGTCTTGCCGCCAAACATCAATGTTAACGACATTGACATGTTCCGGTTGAAGATAATATAGGCAGTTTCCCATTTCCTTGGGGAATTTTCGTAAGTCCGCTTCCATCTTCGGCATCATTGGACTTACCAACACGTAATTAAGATGATGCCAAGAGCTTAACAATTGTGAATAAAAAAATAGTCGGTTCGCAATCCTCGTATGGAAAATATTAATTAAACTTCAATAGGAATGTTAACTGCTAGTCATTTCTGTTATTTTTAGGGTTCCGTATCTAAAGGGTAAAAAAGGGACCCTATTACTAAGACTTCGCTGTCCGTCCGTCTGTCTGTCTGACTGTCTGTCTGTCACCAGGCTGTATTCCATGAAACGCGATAGCTAGACAGTGGAAATTTTCACAGATGATGTATTTCTGTTGCCGCTATAACAACAAATACTGAAAATTAAAAAAAGTGAAAGTCTCCATACAAAAACGTGTTTTTTTTGAAACATGAAGAAACTAGCGCCATCTAGTATGATATTACAGAACTGAAGAAACTAGCGCCATCTAGTATAATATAACGGAACTGAAGAAACTAGCGCCATCTAGTATGATATAACGGAACTGAAGAAACTAGCGCCATCTAGTATGATATAACGGAACTGAAGAAACTAGCGCCATCTAGTATGATATTACAGAACTGAAGAAACTAGCGCCATCTAGTATAATATAACGGAACTGAAGAAACTAGCGCCATCTAGTATGATATAACGGAACTGAAGAAACTAGCGCCATCTAGTATGATATAACGGAACTGAAGAAACTAGCGCCATCTAGTATGATATTACAGAACTGAAGAAACTAGCGCCATCTAGTATGATATTACA
Organism: Coleophora flavipennella; assembly: GCA_947284805.1. NCBI lineage: Eukaryota > Metazoa > Arthropoda > Insecta > Lepidoptera > Coleophoridae > Coleophora > Coleophora flavipennella. The sequence continues at coordinate 3,653,839 of OX369302.1, forward strand.
GAACTGAAGAAACTAGCGCCATCTAGTATGATGGTGCTGTTGTGACTCGCACTTGAGCGATTTTTTATTATTTGTTGTTATAGCGGCAATAGAAATACACACTCTGTTGAAATTTCAACTATCTTTACGATTACAGACAGACAAACGGACAGCGGAAGCTTAGTAATAGGGTCCCGTTGGTCATACTTCGGATGTACGGAACCATAAAATATAAATTTTGATAAACACAAAAATCAATTAAGTAATTGATCGGTTACATATGTGTAACATTATTTCTTGGGCTCCCATTGCACAGGGCCCTTGAGGATAGTTGCTAGTTATCTATTATGTACATATAATAAAACTGTAACGGGGCCGTGTCTGTACCTTGTACAGGTCCCTTGAGGATACTTGCTAGTTATCTATTATGTACATATAATAAAACTGTAACGAGGCCGTGTCGGTACATTGTACAGGCCCCTTGAGGATAGTTACTACTTATCTATTATGTACATATAATAAAACTGTAACGAGGCCGTGTCGGTACATTGTACAGGCCCCTTGAGGATAGTTACTACTTATCTATTATGTACATATAATAAAACTGTAACGGGACCGTGTCTGCACATTGTACAGGTCCCTTGAGGATAGTTACTACTTATCTATTATGTACATATAATAAAACTGTAACGAGGCCGTGTCTGTACATCGTACAGGTTCCTTGAGGATATTTGCTACTTATCTATTATGTATATATAATAAAACTGTAACGGGGCCGTGTCTGTACCTTGTACAGGTCCCTTGAGAATAGTTACTACTTATCTATTATGTACATATAATAAAACTGTAACGAGGCCGTGTCGGTACATTGTACAGGCCCCTTGAGGATAGTTACTACTTATCTATTATGTACATATAATAAAACTGTAACGGGACCGTGTCTGCACATTGTACAGGTCCCTTGAGGATAGTTACTACTTATCTATTATGTACATATAATAAAACTGTAACGAGGCCGTGTCTGTACATCGTACAGGTTCCTTGAGGATATTTGCTACTTATCTATTATGTATATATAATAAAACTGTAACGGGGCCGTGTCTGTACCTTGTACAGGTCCCTTGAGAATAGTTACTACTTATCTATTATGTACATATAATAAAACTGTAACGAGGCCGTGTCGGTACATTGTACAGGCCCCTTGAGGATAGTTACTACTTATCTATTATGTACATATAATAAAACTGTAACGGGACCGTGTCTGCACATTGTACAGGTCCCTTGAGGATAGTTACTACTTATCTATTATGTACATATAATAAAACTGTAACCGTGTCTGACCGTGTCTGCACATTGTACAGGTTCCTTGAGGATAGTTGCTACTTATCTATACATATAATAAAACTGTAACGGGGCCGTGTCTGTACCTTGCACAGGTCCCTTGATGATAGTTGCTACTTATCTTTACATATAATAAAATTGTACCGGGGCCGTGTGTTTACATTATACAGATTCCTTGAGGATAGTTGCTACTTATCTATACATATATTAAAACTGTGATGGGGCCGTGTCTGTATATGAAATAATTTTGGAAAATAATAACTGTGGTGGACATTCATTCGTAACGATTTTAAGGCCAAATCAACAACTTTTGATTTTTTGTCCGTCTATCTGTCTGTTTGTCTGTCTGTCTATGTTCGTTCATGACGCTGATTTTGCTGAAATTTTGTATGGTGGTTCCTTATAGCCCGGGTTAACATATAGGATACTTATCCCGAAAAATTCAAGAGTTCCCGTGGGAAAATTCAAAAACCTCCACGCGGATGAAGTCGCGGGCACAGCTAGTCTAGTCATGAATAAAATCTACAATTTGACACCATAGCAATTTTACGCTTTGAAAGATAAAATTTTCAGGGTTTCGTTGTCAACAAGGAACCCTCATAGTTTCACCATGTCTCTCTCTCGCTCTGTGTTGGCGGTTGATTACAGAGACTATTAGTTCTAGAAAGCTGTAATTTGGCATAGTAAACATATTAAACACGCCGACAAAGTGGTAAATAAAATCTTGAAAAACAATTTTTAAGGTACCTCCCCTTACACGTAAAAGTGAGGGTGAATTTTTTTTCTTGTCTTTCCTGGGGTGTTTTTGGATAACAAATTGTGGGTGTGTGAAAAAGTTTTTGATTCAGTCAAGTGTCGTCGTCGTTCCCCCCTCCCCCCCCCCCCGCTAAACCGCTATTTCAGGACATCTGAAAAAATTTAAAATGGTAAAAAGATAACAATTACGGATTAGTAGGCTTATTGTACACGACCACACGTCTGCCTGTCAGCGATCTGGCTAAAGATCCAAGAGCTAGACTTACCCGACACTATACCGAAGATATCCCGGACGTCAGTCTGTACGAGATTAGAATGACTCTTAAACAGCTTAAAAACAATAAGGCACCGGGTGATGATGGAATTACGGCTGAACTTCTGATAGCAGGTGGGACACCGGTACTTAAAGCTCTTCAGAAATTATTTAATTCCGTTATACTTGAGGGACAAACGCCTAAGGCATGGCACAGAAGTGTGGTCGTGCTTTTCTTCAAAAAGGGCGACAATACCCTGCTGAAGAACTACAGACCCATCTCACTTCTGAGCCATGTCTACAAACTGTTTTCGAGAGATGTTTTCTGTTGTAGAGAGAATCGTCTCGCACGCAGGTTTGACGACTTCCAGCCTCCCGAACAAGCCGGTTTCCGAAAAGGATTTAGTACCATAGACCACATACATACGCTGCGGCAGATTATACAGAAGACCGAAGAGTACAATCAGCCACTGTGCTTGGCGTTTGTGGACTATGAGAAGGCCTTTGATTCAGTCGAAACCTGGGCTGTGCTACAGTCTCTCCAGCGGTGCCAAATTGACTATCGATATATCGAAGTGCTGAAGTGTTTGTATTAAAACGCCACCATGTCGGTTCGCTTTTAGGATCAAAAGGATCTATCCAGCTGCAGCGAGGGGTGAGACAGGAAGACGTTATATCTCCGAAACTGTTCACCGCCACCCTGGAAGATTTTTTCAAGCTTTAGGACTGGGGTGGACTCGGCATCAATATCAACGGCGAGTATATCACCCACCTTCGATTCGCTGACGATATCGTGGTCATAGCTGAGACTATGGACGACTTAGGCACAATGCTCGATGGCCTCAGTAGAGCCTCTCAACAAGTGGGTCTTAGAATGAACATGGAGAAGACGAAAATGATGTCAAACTTCCGTGTTATACCTACTCCTCTGAAGGTTAGAGGCTCTACACTAGAAGTTGTTACCGAATATGTGTACCTGGGACAAACAGTCCAGTTAGTAGATCAACCGTCGAATCTAACTCGGCGGGCAGCGTTCGGGAAGCTTCGCAATATCTTTACGTCCCAGATATCGCAGTGTCTTAAGACCAAGGTCTTCGACCAGTGTGTGTTGCCAGTGATGACATACGGAACTGAGACATGGTCGCTTACTATGGGCCTCATAAGAAGGCTCAAGGTCACCCAAAGGGCAATGGAGCGTGCTTTGCTCGAAGTTTCTCTGCGTGATCGAATCAGAAACGAGGAGATCCGTAGGAGAACTAAAGTAACCGATATAGCTCTTAGAATTGCTCAACTTAAGTGGCAGTGGGCGGGGCACATTGCTCGTAGAACAGATGGCCGTCGGGGCAGTAAAGTTCTCGAGTGGCGACCACGCACCGGAAAGCGTAGTGTAGGCAGGCCTCCTACTCGGTGGACCGATGACCTGGTGAAGGTCGCGGGAAGCCGCTGGATGCGGGCGGCGCGGAACCGGTCGTCGTGGAGATCCTTGGGGGACGCCTATGTCCAGCAGTGGACTTCCTTCGGCTGATATTATGATGAAACATACATTTATTTTTTTATAAAACTACGGAATCCTACTGTGAGTGTGGTCTGGGAAGCACTTGTCACTTTTTTATTATATTGTAGGTAATTTAATTAAACATTATACCGACATTTACCCTACTGTCAACTACATTTACTGTGGAAGTAGTTAAGGGGACGGTTAACGTATTTTCATTATGTTCTAGATTATTACCCGACTGTCTCAGAAGGAGGGTTATGTTTTTAGAGTATATGTATGTATACAGGGTGTAACATAATTGGTGTCGGTCCCGTTAACTGAGGCTTCTACACAACATACTGAACAACTATTATTTTATAATAGCACTGTACCATTAGGTGGTTTGTCAATAAAGATTATCTTATCTTATCTTATCTTATCTTATCTTATCTTAAGACTTAGCTCAAATCGCAGAAAAAATGGATCTTTTCATACAAATCGATCAGCTGATCGACCAATTTTGTGCATTTTTCTTCTAGGTAACACTAGGTCTCGCCCGCGGCAGTATGCTGAGCCGGTACCCATTCCAGCACAGGTTTTTTTTTCATATTCGTTACATTGATCGATGTATGTATATTTATGTATATTGATTTTTATAGCAACATCCAGTATGATGGTACGGAACCCTATCTGACTCGTACTTGGCCAGTTTTTTTAAAAGTCTCGGTAACTAAAAAAAACTGATTAACTTTGGTAAGTAAGGGTTCTATATCGAAAAATCAAAATCCTTAACCGACTTCAAAAAAAGGAGGAGGTTCTTAATACGTCGGAATCTATTTTATATAGCAACAAACTTCTCCTTGAACGCAACCTTGTTCGATACTAGAACAGCAACATATAATTGATCCTTAGCACGAATCATCATTCATCACCTACACGTGCGATAATGGTAGGATAAAGATTAATGCGCCGACGTAATATTAAATTACTAAACTAAACGGTTTCATAAAATATACTACTCAAAACTTAACACCTAAGTTTTCTGAGTACATTTTCATACAAAAAGGTGGCCACTCCCTGCCGCTCTCTAGATTGCGACCTCACCCCCTTGTCACCCAGATTGATACAGATTGGTTACAGTTAGGTGGATTTCGCCGCCATTTTGTTTGTTCCGTCATTCCTTTTTTGAAGTTTCATTTCTGGTCCTTTGCATGAAGTATCCAGGGTGTACCCAAACAGCCACGATTATTATTTTAGATCAAGAAAAGTAAGGAAACTACGAAATGCAGTCATCAGGTTTTATCCCTGGCTACAAATGTATCTCTAAACGAGGAGGTCGCGGGTTCGATTCCCGGCGGGGTCAACTTTGTAAGACTCGGTTTGGTTGGTGGTAGGGCATTGTCATAGCCCGACTGGCTAGCTACCACCATCGCCAAACATCAGTGTTAACAGCATTGATGTGTTCCGGCTTGAAGATAAGATAGCCAGATCACCATTGCGTTGGGGAATCTTGGTAAGCCCACTTCTATCATCGGCATCATCGTCACTTACCATCAGGTGAGATGATGCCAAGGGCTTATCAATTGTGAATAAATAAAAAAAAAACGATCATCGGGAACTCGGTATGGTAAAAACGGGACCCTATTACTAAGTCTCCGCTGTCCATCCGTCTGTCTGTCAGACCGTCTGTCACCTGCAGGCTGTATTTCATGAACCGTGATAGCTAGATAGTTGAAAATATTACAAATGATGTATTTCTGTTAACTCCATAACAACAAATACTAAAAATTAGAAAAAATGAAAATCTCCATACAAAAAAACGTATTTTTTTGTAAACGTAAAGAAACTAGCGCCATCTAGTATGATGGTACGGAACCCTTTGTACTGACGCCATCTAGTAGGATGGTACGGAACCCTTTGTACTAACGCCATCTAGTATTATGGTACGGAACCCTTTGTGTGCGGTTCTGGCTCGCACTTGGCCGGTTTATTTCCTTAAATAGCGGTTTAGCTGGCGGGGGGTGGGCAGCTCTAACTAAAATTTTCCCTTAAAAACTCACTAATAGGCAACATGCAATATTTTTATTTTTGCTTTCATTTTAAAGAACTCCATGCAGAATAAACCTATTATATAAATAAATATATAAAAAAAATATTTTTTTATTTTTTTTAATTTTAAATGCGGTTTTAAAGTAACCGTTTAAATTTGCGCGCGCAAACGGACGTATAGTTCCGATGACGTCACTCCTGTCTGTCACTCAGATCAAAGAGAATATAATACAGTACAATTACAATGTATTATATTCTCTTTGGTCTGAGTGACAGACAGGAGTGACGTCATCGGAACTATACGTCTGTTTGCGCGCGCAAATTTAAACGGTTACTTTAAAACCGCATTTAAAATTAAAAAAACAAGTTTTTTTATTTTTTTTATATACTCCTGGTTTATTCTGCATGGAGTTCTTTAAAATGAAAGCAAAAATAAAAATATTGCATGTTGCCTATTTCGTAAACAAATCATTTACTTATCCGAAGAATTATTGAAGAAAGGTACCCTAATTTGTTTTTTTTACAAATGTCATTCCATGACTTTAAAGGGGTCAAAATTTGTATAATAATAATACATTTTAACTTTATAGCTGTAAATAGTCTTTGAGCAAAACGGATGTGTCATACCGACAAACAGATAGACGGACTGACTTGGCGAACCTATAAGGGTTCTAAGTTGTTTGACTACGAAACCCTAGAAAAGACTAAAGATGGCACCTTTTACGTGGTGTGAACAGCAATTAAGAAATAAAAGTTAAAAAAAAAAAACTAAAAAGCAACTTCAAAATGAAATTTACTCAAATGATGAAATAACTAGCTTTCGCCAGCGGCTTAATTCGCATAGTTTCTATGACTTCCTCCAAGGGAGTGCAGTACGCGAGTCGCACGGGGCTCGCGAGCGTGGAAAACAGTAGCCTATATGTTAATCCAGGTCCTAATCTGTCTACCTACCACATTTCATACAGATACGTTCAGTAGTTTTTGCGTGAAAGAGTAAAAAATATGCATACATCCATACCTACAAACTTTCGCGTTTAAAATATTAGTAGGATATAAGATATTTTTGTGTTTTTCATTAAAAATTTGAGAGCCTTTGACTATATCTCACCTGATGGTAAGTGACGATGTAGTCGAGGATGGTACACGCAAACTCAAATAATGCCTATTCACTCTCGCCTTGAAGATCCCCAAATTATAGGAGTCGGGAAACACATGCTCTAAATTAACCAACTATAAGAGTAAGAATATTTATTCGCTTGAAATGTAGTACATTTTAGATAAATAAATAAATAAATATTCTGGGACAAATCACACATGGTCATCTGGCCCCAAAGTAGGATTCCCTGTGTTATGGGTTACCAGAGACTGATATACATACTTATATACGTTTAAATACATACATATATAGATATATTTAACACCCAGACACAGAGCAAACAAATCTGCTCATCACACAAATGCTTGCCCTGGGTGGGGATCGAACCCACAACCCTCGGATCAGTAGTTAAGGGCACTAACCACTGAGCCACCGAGTCAGTCTGTTTTATAATATAGGTAGTTTCTTTACATTTCACCAGCTACTGGCATGCAAATTTGATATAACAATGGTTGCTGAATTTAAGTATAAAATTTAAAGCTCGTTTAAAAATTTTAACATAAACGAAATATCACATAATTACAGGACTACCAAAACAAAAGTACGGTGTCACTGAGCTCATGTCAAAGTCAAAAAGTAATTAAAGTACTTAATAAACCATCTCTTAAAAGTAGTCCAGAACAATAATAAACAGTTAATAAAATGTAGTAAAAACGTCACATTATATCATTTCAGTCATATCAAATTAATAATATCTTATACAAGCACAATGTCAAAACTTAAACTTAAAATACTCATCTTTAAAGTAGAAGCAGCCGTCTATAAGAGCTTTTCTTCATTTAGATTTGAACTGTGTGTAGTAACTTAAAATACTCATCTATAGAGTAGAAGCAGCCGTCTATAAGAGCTTTTCTTCATTTAGATTTGAACTGTGTGTAGTTCAACAATTTGAAATCACGTGGCAAATTTATTATAAAGTTTTATTGCCATTGAGTAGCTGCTTCTGCTATATAGAGCCGTTCTAGCTGTAGGCAACACCAGCTTTTCTGGGAACCTGGTATTGTGGTAGCAATGATCCCCCAGTTTTTGGAAAAGGTCTAGATGAGTCTTGACAAAGATACACGAATCAAAAATATATAAAGAGGGAACCGTCATAATTTTTATTTTTTTGTAAAGTGGCCTGCAACTTGTCATGTTATTTACATCAGATGGCCCGAACGCATTGATTTTGGACAATAAGTACTTTATTTATATGATAGAAGTTACCCCATATGAAATTCCCGGATCTAATAGTGGATCCAATGTATCCATGGTAGGCTTGTAAGGCGGTTTTCTCGCTGCTAACCTTAGCAAAGCGCCATAAAGCATACGAAAAGGGATATATCTTTTTACAAACCTTGTCAACGTGACCTTCCCATGTGCATTTGTCGTCTAACACTACACCTAAAAAAGTAACGTTTGTGTCCTCATTTATTACTTTATCTTTAAATTTAACATTGGATTGGATTTATTGCCATTTTTATTTATAAATTGAACGAAGGTAGTCTTAGATATATTAACTTTTAAATTATTGTTCTTTAACCATGTAACAACAGAGTTTACAGTTTTGTTTAATTCGTCATTATATGTTGCCGGATCTTTACATGGTATAAGTACCGATACGTCATCCGCAAAAAGAGTGCAGTCATAGTAAGTTTCTTCAGGTAGGTCGTTGATGTATAGTAGAAAGAGAAGCGGCCCTAATACTGCCTTGCGGAACGCCTACTGTGTTGAATTTCATGTTCGGTTTATATACAGAGTTATTTCATTAGTATCATCCAGTTTTTCAATCTGTATGTACTGTTTTCTATCTTTAAGATACGTTTCAAGCCATTGGTTTGGGATCCCACGTATACCGTAGATTTCGCATTTTTGTAGCAGATTTTTATGTGAAACAAAGTCGAAAACTTTGCTCATATCAAAAAAAAATAAGGTAATAGGTATACGCTTATCAGTGTTTTCCGTTATTTTCTTGACTAGGGAAAACATGGCTAATGTTGTGGATTTTCCTGCTTGAAATTTTAATAGACGTGTGTGCATGGCTTTTTCAAAAAAATTCGAAATAACTGGTATTAACGATATAGGCCGGTAATTATCTATTAATTCTTTTTTGCCCTTTTTATAGGTAGGCTTTACTACTGAAAATGTACCATAAATAAACGATTGGTTAACAAGATGAAAAAGTATATCTGAAATTTCATTTTTACACGACTTTATTACCTTAGTTTGAATGTCATCATAGCCGGCTGAGTGTGTGTTATTTAGCTTTGTTATATTTTTTCTAATTTCAGGTGGGTCTGTTGGTGATAGAAATAAATTTGAGTATACTGGTTTGATTTTAGTGGTCGTTGCTGTATTCGTAAAACTATTTTGTACATTTATATCAGAGTTAGTCAGTTTTATGTAATAGTCATTAAATGCATTCGCAATTTCAGTGGGGTCAATAAGTAATTGATCATTATATTTTATTTTGTTAATATTAGTATTTGGCTTTATGTCAGAAGTATTGTTATTTATTGTTTTTTTATATATTTATAATATATTTTTTTTTTAAACTGTGACATTATTTATGAAGTCCTCATATTTCACCAGGTTTGGCGCAAATATCAATCTTTTTATAATTATTTAAAGCTAATAAAATAAAATTTACAGCTAATGCTTACACTACCAATTAAACTGTAAAATAAAGTCATAGATACAATTGCATTTATCATAGTCAATGTTCATTGTCAAAATGTCTATCTAGGAACTCATTTGCGGAATAAAATATTTTTTTCTTTAAGAAATGTCACAAGTTTGTATTTAAATGATATATTATTAGGTATTGGTTTCATGTCAGTAGGTAGGGCATTATAAATTTTAACACAAATTACTGTAAAGTTACACTGTCTATTATAATGAGTCAGTTTGGGTACACTGTTTATAACTAGTTTATCTGGGTCTCTTACAGTTCTGTTGTGCACATCTCTCGTCTTTTTAAATAAATTGTTATTGTTTTACGAAAGTAGCGACTTCTAAATTAGGTAATTCTAATAAAAATCAGCGCTGAAAAACTTTACATTTCGTAAACAAAACATGTATCGAAAACCCCTTAATAGTTTTGAGATACCTTTTTTATCGAGACCCCCACTACCTGGGCACGTAATTAAAAAAGATAACCCGCATTTTAAGTTGGGGAATTACACTAAAAATGTTTTTTACAGATTTTATTCCTTAACCGGTTTCTGGGCGTCACAGGTTTATAAAACAATACTAAACTTTGGCTGTGACATAACATACCGACGGACAGAAACAATATAGGTTTTTTTTTATTCACAATTGGTAAGCCCTTGGCATCATCTCACCTGATGGTAAGTGACGATGTTGGGGAAGATGGAAGCGGGCTTACCAAGATTCCCCAACTCAATGGAGAACTGGCTATCTTATCTTCAAGATTAATTACGGAACCCTAAAACACGACCACTTAAAATGTACTCTGTGATACTCAGGGGATCAAGAAGAATGTAAAGACATCTCGTTGGTACTCCGAAACCCGTCAACTGTATAGTCTCAGGCAAACAAAACGATGAACATACAGACATACACCTAAAAAACATAACGAATTAATTAAAAATTAGAAACCTGACTGATTAATAACATGACCGCTCGTTTTTGGCCAGTCGAGTAAAATGCATCCTATGTCACTCACGGGATCAAGACAAATCTAACGACATCCATCAAGCCGTTTAGGCTACATAGCGCGCCGAAGAAATATACATACATACATACCATTTACACACTCTAACAAAATAACCCTCTATTTGGCGTTATCCCCTCTTTTTTGGCCAGTAAGGTAAAATTGTATCCTATGTCACAGGATCAAAACGAATCTACGACACCCCGACTCTAAAATACATCAAGGAGCGTGCCTAAGAAATCTACATACATTTACACTGGAAAACATAACTCCTTCTTGCGCAGATGGGTAAAAACATCACTCTGTTTCTTTGGCAGACTATGTAAAAACATCACTTTGTTTCTTTGGCAGACTATGTAAAAACATCAGCCTGTTTCTTTGGCAGACTATGTAAAAACACCACCCTGTTCCTTTGGCAGACTATGCAAAAACATCAGCCTGTTTCTTTGGCAGACTATGTCAAAAAATCACCCTGTTTCTTTTGGCAGACTATGTCAAAACATCAGCCTGTTTCTTTGGCAAAATATGTAAAAACGTCACCCTGTTTCTTTGGCAGACTATGTAAAAACAAACTTATTTAGACATGGAGGTCGTAAGGGTCATAGATCTTTTATTGTCTTTCTATTTATAGGTAATTAGCGCAAGGCAACAACTTTGAGTTTTAATGTAAACTAGCTGTTGCCCGCGTCTTCGATCGAATAATGATACGAGTAGAAAGCATGTTAATAATACTAGCATAGTTCGTCTGCTGAAGTAGCTGCACCTTTGATAAATGCCGCTCGCCGCTGCCGGCTCGCGTCAAATGGTAGCAAGAAAGGATCCGCCCTGAGTAGTACTAATATATATACTGTGCCTGAGTTCAATGGCGGCGCCGATAACGTTACACCCGCACGGGTTCGCACGTATATCTCATTTAATCTTTAATTATTAATATAGGCGACGATTCTGAAGATAATTTTATTCATCCAACAGTAAAAGTTCAAAAGATTTATTTTTAATAAAAAATACCTTTTTTTTGTAAAATTGTTTTATCCTTCAACACATTTCCTGAACTCCGTTCAGGTGTACTGCGACTAATTCCCCGAAAGTACTTTACTAATTTAAAAATTATGAAAGAACCACAAGAAAATTAATCATTTGTGACACTAAATTAAAAAAAAACAGATACCTATTGATTGATATTGCGAAACAGACGCTCAGACTGATGATCAGGCAGGTTAGATGATGATGATGAGCTTGGACATAAGTTTTCTTCAGATTCCTATCACAGACCGAGCTATTCTGATTAAATATGTGTCATCTATGTCAAAAGCGTCGGTGGCTCACCGGGTAACGACTCGGTCCTTCTAACCAGAGGTCCCGGGTTCAAATCCAGACCGCCAATGTACCAATGAGTTTTTCGAAACATACGTACATATACTTACCGATTGCTTTAAAGGTGAAGGAAAACATAGTGAGGAAACCTGCGCATCTGATTACAGATGTGTATGAAGGTCGCGTTGCACACGTATATGTAGGTGTAAATCAAAATGCTCTACACGTGACCGCGGGTGATGCTAAGTGCAACACCAGGCAACTGCCGTCTATCCCTAATTGTGCCACACGATAAGAGAGAGAAAGAGTCTATGTCCTTCCAACCCCTTCAACCAATTCTATACAAAAACCAGTTTAATCTGTTGTTCCGCTGCGACACCGACGTGCGCGAGCGTGGAAATGAGTTTTCTCCAGATCCCTCGGGAACTATGTCAGGATATGCTTATTAGTAAGTATGTAGTTTTCCACCCCTTTAACTATCTCTGTGCAAAAAGTCAAAACAATCCATTATCCGATGTTATAGAAATTAACAAAAAAAAGGTAGTTTTTTAGTTCCCTCAGGAACTGCGTCGGACTATGCTATTTTTAGGGGATAAAAAGTAGCCTATGTCCTTCCATGTGACACAGGCTACCTCCATGCCAAATTTTATCAAGATGAGTCAAGGTGTTGATGCGTGAAAAGGTAACAAACACAACACTTTTTCACATCTAATATATATACAAGAAAGTCGTGTTAGTTACACCTTTAAAACTCAAGAACGGCTGGACGGATTTCGCTAATTCTTTTTTTTGGGTTCGTGGTGTGGTGTGGTGTAATGTAGGGTAGGGTAGAGTAGATTAAGGTAGTGCAGTGTAAGGTGGAACGAAGTTCGCCGAGACAGCTAGTTTATAATATTGGTAACTTAGTAAGGAAGTAGTGATAGCAACATAAAGTAATTCTAAGAGTTACGTTGAGGTAATTTGGGCTTCATTGACTTTGTCTGCATGCGTTCTTTATTAACCGAGTTGTGTTTTATTACTTGGATTGCTCGTTTCCTAAAGAGCAACAAATTAAAATCCTTATTCATCGACACTGGAGAACACTAAATCTGTTTTGTCATTAAAAAGACACGACAGAATTTGGAATCTTGCTACGTTTCTCCTTATTTTGAGTAAAACACACACTACTACATATAGACTGTATTCATATAAACCATCATATACTGTGGCGACAGCATGCGTCGCCACGCCAGAAATCGGTTTTACGTGCGGTTATAGATGTTTCACATCAAATATGAAATAATTCGGAGGCAAAATATTTCATTCGAATAATTGGGTGTCGTATCAGGCAAACAGGGGCCGCTCCGGGGCCTTCCTTACGCAGAGGTTGGCTATTGCGATTCAGCGCGGCCACTCTGCAAGCGTGATGGACACCTTTCCGTCGGCAACGCCCAGGGGAGACTTTTTAGACGGAGCCTTAAACTTTTTGTAATTTTTATCAAGGTGTCTTTTTAAGTCTATTTTGATTAATTGGGGTTCCGTACCTCTAAAGGAAAAAACGGAACTCTTATAGGATCACTTTGTTGTCCGACCGTCCGTCCATCCGTCTGTCTGTCAAGACCCTTTATCTCGGGAACGCGTGGAGGTATCGAGTTGAAATTAATACCATATGTTTTGGTCTACAGTCCTCTGGAGGTTTGTAAAATCAAACTTGTATGTTAACGTAAAAAAGAGATACGGCCGTTTATGCTGCAAAAAACGTATATTTCTACACTCCCAAGGGAATCAAAATTCATAGGGTATTTCCCGTTGACCGAAAACTATGAAATTTGGCAAGTGATACCGTCGTTTACTACAAGTATAGAGAAAAAACTGAAAACTATACATTTGTAATTATTAAATAATAAAAATATAGACTTTATTTAAAGTACGTAATCAATTATCCAAATTTTGAATTGAGTTAACCGTGTCATGTGGAATATCGTATGAAAAGGCTTCATTGGCACAAGCTTAAACAGATTTTTTACAATTTTTTTGACGTATGGTTTAAATTTATGACGAAGAAAAAAAACTTTTCCCCTTTTTTATATGTATAGGTAGCTACCTAACAATTTTGGTGTATGTAGTACCAAACAGTTTGCACTATTGTGCTTTATAATATGTACCTACAAATTTGTACGGAACCCTCGGTGGGCGAGTCCGACTCGCACTTGTCCGGTTTTTTTTGCACATTATTTTATATTACTTTTATCAGCTCATATATGTCCCTCCCTACCGAGGGGCTCGGGCCTACCCTGAATTAGGGCGATCGGGCCTTACTCGACCACGCGGGCCCAGTACGGATTGGTCGACTTCACACACAACCTTCGAGTTTCTTCGCAGGCGTATGCAGGTTTCCTCACGATGTTTTCTTTCACCGAAAGAGCGTCACGTCAGATAAAAGTACATATGAAATCTAAATTCGAAATCATATTGGTACGTGGTAGGATTCGAAACACGAGCTCCCGCACAGGAGGGACGGCGGCCCTACCCGTTATGTATTATTATTTTTATTTATTAGGAATAGTAGAAATCTATGAGAACCACGTGGGTCCCGCCGGGGCTCAAAGGTTAATGTTAGTAGTATTACCTAATGTTTTATATTTTTTATATATGGAAATCGTGCGAAAGGGACAGAGTAGAGCCAAAGTTTTCTCGCTCTGACCGTTTATGGGGTAAGGCTACATTTACATAGTATATTATTTTTAAATGAATTTATTTGTAAAATAAAATCTTCATGGTCAGTGAAAATATACCTAGTGTTAATGTTGAAGTTCCGTCACTGCGACATAAACAAAAGTGTATTTTTGTTTGTCAACCTGCACATTGCAGAGTTTCTGTTTTCATACAGCAATTTTGCTAATTCATTAATTAGGAACTGTTTTTGATTCGTATTTCTTTCTAACTATTTAGTTTACGAGACCATTTATTTTCTAAAATGTCTCTACCGTGGCATATATCTTTGGACAACGCGCCTTGCTTCAGAGATAAGAAGAGCAGCCCTCAGCCATCGCTTCAAAAACATTACTGCAATATGAAACTCAACGAAAACCCTTGCGAGGAAGTCCAAACTGGAATCATGTGTGACATTGGTACCGCTAATCGGGAACCAGCTACCATACAAAGACTAATCGGAGCCGGTATGACTATAGCTCGACTGAATTTGAAAGAAATGGAACCAGAGGCTTGCAATCAACTTGTTCAAGCTGTTAGACAAGCTGTTTATAACTATAGTACTGAGCTGGACTATGTTTACCCGTTGGCTTTAGCTGTTGATGTCGAAGGCCCAGATATAGAGACAGGAAATTTAAAATCTCTTGAAAATATAGAACTAGTTGAAGATGACAATATTAGGCTAACCAATGATGCTAGCTGGAAAGAAAGCGGAACTAGTGATTGTCTCTTTGTAGGTTACGATAATTTGACAGAACTTCATACAGGAGACTTAATTTACATTGAAAGTTTATCAGCTGAAAGGATTAAATTAGTGGTAATAGTAGTAGGAGATGATATAGTTGAATGCAAAATTGCAAAAGGAGGTATAATCGGAAACAAAATGAGCGTTAAAATTGTCCAAGCACCAACAAATGTTGCTGTAAAACATCCGTCTGAAGCTGATACAGAGTCGTTGAGTTGTGGTTCTAATCAAGATTTCCACCATATTGGTGATCAAATAAAATGGGCCGTAAATGCAGATATAGATGCATTTTTAGTGCCTAACGCACAAAGTATAAATGATATTAAAGATGTCAAAATGTTCATCAATGAAAAAGGTAAACATATTTTAGTTTTCGCATGCATTGACTCAAGCCTTGGTTTTGAAAATATCGATCAAATTCTCAAAGAAGCTGATGGAATTTACTTAGACAGAAGCCTTCTAAGCACAGATATACCTGTTGAGAAAATTTGCATTGCACAAAAGATTCTAATGGCTAAATGCAATATGGCGGGAAAGCCTTGTATATGTAAAGTTGTCATTAACGAAAAAATACCTACACTTTGCGTTTCTGATATTGTCAATCTCATTCTGGACGGCGTTGATAACATATTTTTAGAGTTGCAATATGATTCTCCTATGAACAAGCTAAAACCTGATAGTGTCAGAATGGCTGAATATTGTATTGCTGCTGGAGTTGTCATATGCAGACATGCAGAAAGAATCATGTGGCAACCACGCACTTACGGAAACATCGAGCTTATGCAAAGTCCTTTAGAAGACCCCACTAAAGTACTCGCTATAGCTGCTGTAGAACTAGCTATGCGCTCTCAAGCAGTAGTTATCATATGTCTGACAAATTCTGGCAGAACAGCGAAAATCCTTTCGTATGCCAAACCTCCGTGTCCTATTGTAGCTATTACTAGATCTTGCACGACAGCTAGACAACTTAGATTTTGGCGAAACGTCAGAACGATGCATTACTTTGATATTGGTAAAGGGAGTTGGATGTCTGAGGTAGAAGCCAGAGTTGCTGCTGCTTTGAGCTACTGCAAAGCTAAAAGAGTAGTTAACGCTGGAGATCCTTATGTCTTGATCACTGGTTCTAGAAGAGGTGTTGGTTATTGTGACGCAGTCAGGCTTTTATACGCCAGTGCCAAAGATACTGTTATTGTTGATGATTAGATTTTTGTTTACAAATCGCAATCAGAGCGGAGCGAAGTTTTGATAATGAATTTTCATAGCTTATCAATACAGATTGCGTAAACCTACAAATTCATTAGCCGCCGCTCATCTTGTGATTTTCTGTTAAAACTAGTTTAATTTGAGTTGTTGGAATAGTTCTTAATCATTTCTTTTCATCACATTTTAGATGTTGAAAATTGTTTTGAATTTGGAGCTATCGACTTCTTAGTTTAGAATAAATGCTTGTGTTTGGAAACACTGTTTTTATAATCAAATAGCTTGCTACCTACTACATAATAACTAAAAATACTAAAAATAAGTGAAACAACTGTTTAAAAACACACGTGCTACAATAAATTATTACCTACTTACCTCAACAAAATAACATAAACGACCACTTAGGGAAAGCTTTGCGAAAAATTCAATTTCATCCACAGTACGTAGCTGGAAGCTGATGTATGTGGAATGAGAAACTCCGTGACAAAATGTATCATTAATTCTGGAAGTCGTCCTTGCTATACGGAGCGACATTACGATACCTACATAATTATGTACGTAAAGCCGAAGTAAGAAAAAGAAAAAAAAAATATTATCCAGTTAACTATGGGTTCTACACATCATACTGAACAACTTTCCCAGAAGAACTCATAATTAATTTTCAAAAATATGAACCCTCCATACAAAAATGCACAAAATTGGTCGATTAGCTGATCGATTTGTATAAAGACTCATATAAAGAGGTGAATTTTCTTTGCAATTTCAGCAAAGTCATAGAACAAAAGTTGTTTATAATGATGAGTAGAAGCCCCAGTTGACGGGACCTACACCAATTTTGTTACACCGTGTATAGAAACAAAAAAAAAAAAAAAAAAAGATTAAAACTAACGAAATCGGTGTAGTGCGATTTCAAAATGAACTCTTCTCAGCATAAGCTGAAGGATGAACCACAGCATAGTACGTATAAAGTATGTAGGTATGTATGTATTATGTTGTAAAGCGAATATAAATTTGGGGGTTATTGGCTTGAGCCAAACCATATACTTAGAAAAACGCTAGTAGAATCTAAGTCCATGGGCTAATTCTTCGGCGAAATTGCGCCCAGACGGTTCGGGTCTTCGTATTTAGTCATTACAAATCTAACCTAATGGGTTAAACTAAAATCATACTTACCTAACCATTTTTTTTCTCATTAAAAAATAGTATGGATAACCCTTTCTGAATTTTAATTAGACATTGATATAAAAAAAAAAACCCGGGGTATGGACATCGTTAAAAGCGTTCAAGTAAATTGTTAATATATTTTTTCTACAGATTTATATAACGATACTAAATTCATCGTTATGTATGTATGTATGAGAACATAAACCGATTTTTAAATATTAATCAAGATAATTAATTGATATGTGATTTGTCCCTGAACATAAAAAGTAAATTAACTAAGAAATTTTTGGTAAAGAGGCGTCCGAATTTCCGAATCTTTAAATTCAATTTGCTGTTTGGTGATTTCCAGAGGGCGTGTCCATATTATACTTTATACATAGCCCCGCCCGCTTTTTTGTACAAATTACAGAAGAATGAAGAAGTTTAGATAATACAAAATATATAATATAAAGTGTAACAAAATTGATGAAGGGTATGTAACTGCTCATCATACTGAACAACTTTTTCCAAGAGACCCATAGACAATTAGCAAATAAAATGAACTCTGATAAACCGCCTTCGTGGCGTAATGGTTAACTCCATTAGCTTCAGATCAGGAGGTCGCGCGTTCGATTCCCGGCGGAGTCTAACTTTGTGTATCTCGGTTTGGTTGGTGGAAGGGCATTTTATAAGTCCGCCTGGCTAGCTACCACCATCTTATCTTAAGTCTAGCCGCCAAGCATCAATGTTAACAGCATTGATGTGTTCTGGCTTGAAGATAAGATAGCCAGTTTCCCCAATGCGTTGAGGAATCTTTGTAAGTAAAGGGCTTACCAAATGTGGAAAAAAAATCCACCAACTGATTATACAGTTATGTGCATTTTTGTATGAAGGTTTCTTGGGGACAGTTGCTCAGTAGATGAGTAGAAGTCCCAGTCAACGGGGTCTACTTATTTATTCTCTGTATCTCCAGTACAAATGTAAAATCTTAAAAAAACTCGTAAGTTTGAAAATTATTTATCAAATTTACCCGTTAGATTATTATATATCTACTAGCTGTCCCGGCGAACTTCGTACCACCTTACACTACACTACCCTACCCTACCCTACATTACACTGCAATATATATAATCCCTATTTCCCTTGGTCACGGCACAGATTACTAATTAGGTCACGGCATCACGCGTGAACGGCTGGACCGATTTCGCTAATTCTTTTTTTGTCGAGTTCGTTATTGTCAGGAGAAGGTTCTTATGTAGGGTAGGGTAGGGTAGGGTAGTGTAGTGTAGTGTAGTGTAGTGTAGTGTAGGGTAGGGTAGTTTAAGGTGGTACGAAGTTCGCCGGGAATACTAGTTATATATATTTACGTTCAGAGCATATGAATATATTAATTTAGTAGGTACCAAAATTCACAAAATCGGTGCCCTTTATGAGGATCAAGTTTTTAAATAAATAATAAAATAAAATAAATAAATAAATATTCTGGGACAAATCACACATGGTCATCTGGCCCCAAAGTAGGATTCCCTGTGTTATGGGTTACCAGAGACTGATATACATACTTATATACGTTTAAATACATACATATATTGATTTATTTTAACACCCAGACACAGAGCAAACAAATCTGCTCATCACACAAATGCTTGCCCTGGGTGGGGATCGAACCCACAACCCTCGGATCAGTAGTCAAGGGCACTAACCACTGAGCCACCGAGTCAGTCAAATATATAGTTACTTAAATAGTTTCGCCATGTCTGTCCGTCTGTCCGCGGCTTAGCTCATAGACTATTAGTACTAGGCATGGCTATCTTAATCACGCCGACAAAGTGATACAATAAGTTCTTTAAAAAAAAATACGATACCTTCTTACAATTTTAAATCATAAAAAGAGGGTGACATACCCCATCATGTGAGGTACCAATAGGTCTTTCAAAACTACCGAGGGTTTGCGGCAGTCCACCTGGCCCAAAATCGTGTCAAGTGGAGGACAATATGTGGTCACGATTCTCGGCAGTGAGGGAACGACGAAGAAGAAGAAGCTTTAAAGTGCAAAATTTCGTTAGAGTCGAGTCCAATAGTGTTTTCTCCTCCCCCCTCCACCAGCTAAACCGTTATTTCAGGACATCTGAAAAAAAATTTAAATAGTAGGACAGTGATTCAATTTAAAATGAAAACTATCACGGCTAAGAGGCTATGTGCAGTTGCATTTGTAAAAATTTCATCGATTTTACTTACAAAATATTCTATTACCAATTGCAAACATATTTTTTTTTAAATATACATTCACTTTTTGAAAAGACTACTAGGCTATGTGCAGTTGCATTTGTAAAAATTTCATCGATTTTACTTACAAAATATTCTATTACCAATTGCAAACATATTTTTTTTTAAATATACATTCACTTTTTGAAAAGACTACTAGGCTATGTGCAGTTGCATTTGTAAAAAATTCATCGATTTTACTTACAAAATATTCTATTACCAATTGCAAACATATTTTTTTTTTAAATATACATTCACTTTTTGAAAAGACTACTAGGCTATGTGCAGATGCATTTGTAAAAATTTCATCTATTTTACTTACAAAATATTCTATTAACAATTGCAAACATATATTTTTTTTTAAATACATTCACTTTTTGAAAAGACTACAAGGCTGTGTGCAGTTGCATTTGTAAAAATTTCATCGATTTTACTTACAAAATATTCTATTACCAATTGCAAATATTTTTTTTTTTAAATATACATTCACTTTGAAAAGACTACTGGGCTATGTGCAGTTGCATTTGTAAAAATTTCAACGATTTTACTTACAAAATATTCTATTACCAATTGCGAACATTTTTTTTTTAAATATACATTCACTTTTTGAAAAGACTTACTAGGCTATGTGCAGTTGCATTTGTAAAAATTTCATCGATTTTACTTACAAAATATTCTATTACCAATTGCAAAAATATATATATTTTTTTAAATATACATTCACTTTTTGAACTCAACTTTGCGCGAGTCTGAATTTTTATATTACACTTGATTTACACATAATAAAATTAATCGCCTCCGTGGCGTAATGGTTAGTCCAATCGCTTCACACCAGGAGGTCGCGGGTTCGATTCCCGGCGGGGTCAACTTGTAAGACTCGGTTTGGTTGGTGGAAGGGCATTTTTTAAGCCCGCCTGGCTAGCTACCACCATCTTACCTAAGTCTTGCCGCCAAACATCAGTGTTAACAACATTGATGTGTTCCGGCTTGAAGATAAGATAGCCAGATCCCCATTGCGTTAGGGAATCTTGGTAAGCCCGTTTCCATCTTCGGCATCATCGTCACTTACCATCATTGAGATGATGCCAAGGGCTTTTACCAATTGTGTAACAATAAAGTCATCATCATCATAACAGCCGTAAGACGTCCACTGCTGGACAAAGGCCTCCCCCAAGTATTTTCAAGACGACAGGTTTTGCGCTGCCCACATCCAGCGGCTTCCCGCGACCTTCACCAGGCCGTCGGTCCACCGAGTGAGATGTTTTTCTAAACTACGTCTTCCGGTGCGTGGTCGCGCTTTAGAACTTTACAATCCCAACGGCAATCTGTTCTACGAGCTATGTGCTCTGCCTAATACCACTAAGGTTTCGTGATTCTCTGAGCTATGGTTCTCCTACGGATCCCCTCGTTTCTGATAAGATCGCGTAGGGAAACTCCTAGCATAGCTCGCTCCATCACCCTTTGGGTGACCTTGAGCCTTCTTGTGAGGCCCATAGTAATCGACCATATTTCAGTTCCGTATGACATTACTGACAACACACACTCGTCAAATGCCTTAGGCTTGAGACACTGCGGTATTTGGGACGTGAAGATATTGCGAAGCTTTCCGAACGCTGCCCAGCCGAGTGGCTCCCGGCTTAGATTTGGGCCATCCCATCTCTTCCAATGGGTGTCGTAAAAGACTAACAAAAGACTAAACTTGAGTATGGACAGCAGCATCCTTTCCGCGCACTGCAACAGACCTGCAACTGCACTGCGAACGCCAACCCGCGTGCCAAGCGTGGAGATTATGGCAAAACCCCCCAACGTAAACTCAAGTAGTAGTAACTTTATTATTAAGACCACAATAAATAAATATTTTACTACTAGTATTCCCGGCGAACTTCGTACCACCTTACACTACACTACACTATACTACACTACACTACCCTACCCTACATAAGAACCTTCTCCTGACAATAACGAACTCGACAAAAAAAGAATTAGCGAAATCGGTCCAGCCGTTCACTCGTGATGCCGTGTCCAAGGGAAATAGGGATTCATTTTTATATATATAGGTGGTCCAAAAAGTGACGTCAAAAATTTTTTTTTGGATTCCTCACTCCTGGTTGTATACGAATATACCCCATGTATGTTAAGCGATTTTTATAGTTTAGAAGTTATGATTTTTTTTAAGTGTTTTTGTAAATTTTCTTTTTTTTTTATTCAACTTGAAAACATCATATCTTTTTTAGTTATAGGAATATCTCAATTATTTTTTCTACAACATGATAGTTTTGAATCACTCTTACATTTCAATAACCGAATACCTACGACCGAATACACAACATTTTTCATAAAATGTTTCCGATAAAAGGTTGAAAGTGAAATTTTTGTTTGGGATTGGACGGAGACAAATTTTCAAAATTCTCTTAAGATTACAAAATGAAAATTTCATAGGTTTAAACCACTTTTAAAAACTTCAACTGTTTATTATCTTAGTAAATAATAATAAAAAAGATACACTTAATAGGTGATTTTACGATGAAATCGGCTACTAAATTAAAATAGGTGAAAATGCGCAAAAAAAAATTGTCTGAAATAATAACTTTTATTTTATTTCATCATTCTTTTGGCATACATTAGAAAGGCAGTAAGGCTAAAGCATCATCGAAGCATTAAAATAATCTCAAATTGAACAGCTACAGACAAGTTTAAGAATGTTGTTTGTCATAAAACATGATAAGAAATCAAAAAACATTCCTTCATCGCAACACACACAAACAAAGCAATGAACAAAGAACGTTTGTGTTTGAAAGCCAACCCACCCAAGGGATTTTTACCTGTTATCTGCCCCTCCCCGCTCCTCGGTGCCCTCAGTTCACCATCGCATCGCATCGGTCATCTCGCACTCAGTCGTTCTCTGACTGCCATCGCTTGTGTTATTATTGTTCGTTGACGTTGTTTCTGAATTTCGATCCCCATTGTAAACCGACTTTCGCATTGTTGCTGGACTTCGATTTGCCTTACGACCGACTTGTGCTTGTGTATTAAGGACCTTGAGTGCTCAGTGATTTGGATTCAGTTTGTGCAGCAACATGAGTAATTTTACTCTAAGCCAGTACGCAGAAATGCATTATTACTATGGCATGGCCAGAGGAAATGGTCTTTTAGCGGCAAGGTTATATCGTCAACATCTGGTACGACGAGGGGAAATAATGGACCCTTATCCGGACCATAGAGTATTTATCAATACTCATAATACTCTGATGGCCGGGCGTATTCCTGGTCGTGACCAACCGCACGAAGGCGTAGAGAGTAGACCCCGAAAGAAGAGATGTCGTCGTTGCAGAGGTAGAAAACGACCCGTCTACGAGTTCGAGAGCCATACGTAGATGGACTGGGATACCACGGACCTCAGTTCTAAGGATACTAAAAAGAGCTGCGTTTTTTTTATGCCTCTGAGCAATTTGAGTAGCGTTTAACTTTTACGCAAGCCATGCCACGCTAACCGGTTTTTGTAGCCCCTCTGTTGAATTATATTTTAATTCTTTCCAGAAAGATATCACGCTTACCACATTCAGCGTGTCCAACAGCTGCAGCCTTGCCGTGCCATCGAAAACCCACGCCTAGCAAGAGCATCAAACTTCCAACATCGCTACAGCGTAAACATGTGGGCGGGAATCGTGAATGGTGAACTAATCGGTCCTTTCGAACTACCTTCTAGGTTGAATGGCGAAGTTTATTTAAACTTTCTACAAAATATTCTGTATGAATTGCTTGAAGATTGGACATATTACGTGGAAACTTGATTTTTCAAAATGACGGTGCACCTTGCCATTATGCACTCCAAGTAAGGCGACACCTCAACGAAACATTCCCGAACAGGTGGATTGGGCGTGGTGGCCCGATCCAATGGCCTGCACGTTCACCAGACCTAAAACCTATAGATTTTTTTGTCTGGGGATATTATAAAGAAATTGTGGACGCTCGTGTGACGAACTCCGAAACAGAACTAAGACAAAAACTGAGAGAAGCGGCGACGAAAGTCAAAGAAAATTCAAGCGCTTTTCGCCGATTAACGGAGGACTTTTTAAGGCGTTGTCGATTGTGTATCAAAGTTCAAGGGTGTCATTTTGAAAACCTACTTTAGTAAAGGAATGAAACTTAATTTGTGTCTTATTTTTGCTGCCCTAAAATAAAAGCAATGATGAACGAATATTTTTTTTTATTTCTTATCATGTTTTAATGACAAACAACATTCTTAGGGTGTCACTAGCTATTCAATTTGAAATTAGTTTAATGCTTTGATGACGTTTTACCCTTACTGCCTTACTAATGTATGCCGAAATGATGATGAAATAAAATAAAAGTTATTATTTCAGACAATTTTTTTTGCACATTTTCACCTATTTTAATTTAGTAGCCGATTTCATCGTAAAATCGCCTTTTAAGTGTATCTTTTTTATTATTATTTACTAAGTTAATAAACTGTTGAAGTTTTTAAAAGTGGTTTAAACCTATGAAATATTCATTTCGATGGGTGCCTGGAACAAAGCCGCAATCGTAAAAATGCAACTTTACAGGAGGAAGAATTTAGTGAAATGTTGAATAACACCTGAACTACGCGGAGGAGAAAAATAATTTGTATGTCAAATGAAGCGTTATTTTTTTTCGAATGTATCATAAATGTCAAAAAGTGTATAGAAAATAAGGAAGACGGTAAAAACCTGGAAAAACGATATTGCCACTTCATGCATTAAAAGTCGTTATCGTCAAAGCCTATTGCGGCTTTATTCCAGAAAAAATGCAAAATCAGGCGATCAGCAATAGTTACTTACAACTTTTTAAACTGTTATAAAAGATATACGGTAATATTGTAATAGTCTATTGCTTTTATATTACCTGAACTTAGTGACTGCCATAGAAAACGTATTTGTTAATACTGTGTATTTTTATAGTATTCAAATGATTGCAGTTTTAATAAAAAAAACAGTATTACGTATAAATGTTAAGTAAATGCTTAATCTATGCTGAGCTGGGAAAGAAAAAGACTAATGTTCTTTATCCAGGTATATGACACAAAATTTAAAATAATTAAAACGATTTTTTTACAATCAAAATATTTTTTTATTCATAAACAATGTGCATCACATTTTTTTATACTTTAATTGAATTATTAATGTTAACTGATGACCGAGAACTATCAAAAATAAATATCGCACCTCCGGTGCAACAGTGAATTAACTGCAAAAAATTTGATATTGGGATTACTTTTTAATTCAAATACGCATCTCTTCGAAGCAACAAAGACACAATTATGTTAAATTTTGTCATGTAATGTTAATTTTTTGTTAGTTAAGTCAGTGTTGCACCGGAGGTACGATATATAAACTAAGTAAGTAAATAAAACTTGACACCATAAAGAAATTATCAGAAAACATTGAACAGAAACTTATAATTAACTCAAATGTCTTTGGTGCTGAAATAAAAAATCTGCATTAGCCTTCTAAATTAACAAACAATAAAGGTAATTATCAAAAATAAAACATATCACATAAATCATCAGGACATGGAGGGTTATCGTCAAAATTTGATGAGTTTTGTACTGCCGCTACATTGTCATTAGTTTCGCATATTAAGGACTCATAAAAGCCATGATAGTGACGTGGAATGTCTTGTCTTTTACAAAGACTTAATAAGTCTGAGTGCAAGGCTTTAGGCACAGGATGTGGTTGAATATAAGCTCTTTGCAACTCGGAAACGACTGAATTTTCCGAAGTAAGATTAGCAGTCGGACGAAGTGTATGACGCCCTCGTACTCGGATACCTCGTCGTGAGTGTCCACCTCGTACCCGGACACCCCTTGACGGGTTAGCGGATCTGGTGTGTAGGTCACGTGTATTTAAGTACATGTACTCGTCGTCAAAATTATATTTAAATTTTAATATCCCCTCATGAGTGTGGCTTGCTTCTACTTCCATAATATTGGACCACACTACTTTATTTCTGTTTGAGTCATGCACCCAGTTCTGACTTTCAATTGAGCAGTTTTATATTGAAAAAATCAGTCCGATCCATCTCTATAACATTATATTTCTCTCCACTAACTTTGGCATTCATCGCAATTGAGTAAACTTGTTCTGGCGTGTAAAGAACTTTATTTTTCTTTAGCTCACGCTCAATGCACGCATGCATCGAGTCGCCCTAATTTGGGCTGTGTCCAGTTTCAAAAAATCTATGGGTGATCGTTAACCTATACTTTATACTTGCATACAAATGCAGGGCAAATATAAATCGGTTCTTGTTTTGCCCTACACAATGTAACACCCCACCCGCCTATTTAAAATATATAAATATAAATATATAAATATAACTAACTAAACCTACCTATAATACGCATACGTACATACAACATACAACCTACCACTATCTACCTATAAGAAGTATGTAAACTATACTTGATTTTTATTGCATTTTAAAATACGATTAAACGTTTGGCCAGATCGTCTAGAGAACCCTAAATTGTGACCGCAGTAACTCAGAGTCTTTTTGAAGGTGAATGACAAGTTATTTTTAAGAGATTAATCTATCATGTTGTGTTTGGACGAACGATGTAGTCTAACCCGTAATTTTGAAGTATTTCGCGCGGAACCCTAATTTCCCTACTGTGATTGGTCCCTATTTTGGGCCCCCCCAAATTGGGAAGGGTAGCTAGCCCCCAGTGCTCGGAATAACGTAATACTTGACTGACGTCAGTACTGCATTATTTTGGTGATTAAAACAATGTACATCTAACTCAAAGTAATTGAACGAGCGATTTTAGCTCTAAACAGATAATTACTACTACGTGAGCCCCGCTAGCTACTGTCTCTGGCAGGCCACTAAGGTACATGATCAGAGTCCACCACCCTTCAAGTGTAATTTAATTAAGCTACACGACAATGTAAAGTGTACTATGCCATGTTCCACCCGAATCCCAAAGCTAGTGTATATAAAACGCTTGTGAGGCGCCTTATTATACGTGTATAGTGTGAACTATAGCTGAGTCTTTACAGCCATAGCTTGTCCATCCCTATTCGTCAGGTAGGATTAATACCTTCGAACAGCGATTGATCGCGAATACATATTAGCACTAGGTACTAAAATAAAGTATATATTCCGACTTGTATGTCGCTCATCCTGTGAGAAGAGCACTACGGAATGTGAAATAAGTAGTTAATCTACTAATATGGTTCTTAGACCTGGAACTGTGCCATACAGTTGTATATAATGATATAAAGACCTGCGGTCTATATAACTAAAGCGAAATGGACACGATATCCATCGTGCCGCCGGCTCCAAAATAATACATAGTGTTAAAGAACTGTCAGACGTAGTAAACCCTTGATAAAGGGCGAAAGTAATGTCAGTTTAATAGTTTGGCTGAACGTGAAGAACAACGAACCAACACAATCGCAACCCACTGTGAGACCCACGCGAATCATAGTCGCGGCATCACAATTAGGTCAAAGCGAGAAGGCGTGTAAGCCAAGTGTTTGGTCGAGGCGCTAGTTCAGGACGCAATAGGAGCCGACAGGACCCGGACACCGTGAACACTGCCCATAATATCCGAAAACCGTAGAATAGATTTAGTTTCTAAATCTAGCGCATATTAACTGACCCTGGCTACGGTTACCATCAGGATGGGTCGTCTACCTTCATCATAATCGGTCTTACTATAATCACTATTAGTAAGGCGCGAGCGCCTAACCTATTCGTTTGTTTGCTCAATACCTTCCTAGACGCTTGGTCCGATTCAGGTGAAATTCTGCCAAGGCATGCTTGTGATAAGCTACAGATAGGACCTACCTATCTATAATTACATTAGTATCAGAATAGGCGAAGCTCGAACGCCTATAGTTTGTTTGTTAGTCCATTACATTTATCCCATAAAAGTGTGGACAGATTTAGCTAAAATTTGGTAAAATTAGGAGTTGTTCATATCTATGAACCACTGAACTACATATCTAGCCCATATTGCATGGAGCTTGGTAAACAGCCATCTCAAGTATGACATAGGCCTTCCCCTGCGACAGCATAGCGCCGTACTATCTCGAATGAGATTAGTGAACTGAGTGGACCTCGTGTTCACGGAACCCTAAAACTTATGCCGCATGGCACTGGCAGTGAAGGCAGTTCGATAAAATATGCCTTCCCTTCGATAGCATAGCGCCGTATTATCTCGAATGAGATTAGTGAACTGAGTGGACCTCGTGTTCACGGAACCCTAAAGCTTTGACCGCACATGTGGCCTCAGTGATTTCATCATATCAGCCGCTGCAGAATAGATATCATCTCTCCCCAGCAGTGGACTCAGCACTTCCCACTTCCTGCGCATGTGGCTACAGCAGTTATATCATCAGTCTCTGTTGGACAAATACCCCAGCAGTGGACAGTCTCTTCCCACATCCTACAAACATGGCTACGGTTATCATATCTCTTGTCCAACTGCGGGCCTACAAACTACCTATCCTAATCAAATAAATATAAAACCCTGAAATAAATGCATTAAAACCTATTAAATATAGACTGGAAATTAACACACATTTAAATAAGCTATGAAACCTGGAAAACAAACAATAATTACCTATAAATTTAAAGCGACTGAACACTATTAAACACTCACGTGCCTCGTAGAATGAAGATTTCCTATTTCTGTGTCATCTGACTTACTTAGCTGGCAGGTCATGGACACGGCCCATGTGTGGGGTCGTCGGGCAGCGTGGCGTCCTTGCAGTTGTCCTTTGAATGCGTGCTTCTCCTGTGGTGGTCTGTTCAACTGAATCCCCCAGCGTCCGTGCGTCCGTGGTTTTATAAGCTTTCACACAGATGCAGCCTCGGCGGCGCGCGGGCAGTCGCACGCACACCTATAGACATGGCGTGATCCAAGCCACCCGACATCGAGGCGCCCGCGCAAGCGTCGGTCGCTGCCAGCAGCCAGACAGACTGGCGCCAATATCGCTCCGGCCTCAGTTTTCGCGGCAACACTTACTGTTATAGCGTGCGCACCGCGTGGTTCGAATGACGGCCGACAGGCGGCAGCCTGGCTTCTCGGAAATAGTCCCTGAGCTAATTTGTTCCAATAACTGTCTATTCACTCAACTCGAGGTTAATCCTCACCCGACTGAATAAAACTTAGTTATGTTTTTCCCAATAGACAGATTCCTTTTAGTCTATCAAGACTTACTGTAATACCTATAGATATTTATTTATACATATGGATCCGTTACAATCCAACCCCCTGAAAATTTTTAAAAATAGAATTCAGAGAATTGTCTTTTTGAAATTTTCAAAATAGCTAATAACTATTAAAATTTCCTGTTGGCACATTCTCCCCTAAGTGTGGTGTGTATTTAAACCAGGCATGTCATTTATTGTCCCTTGATTGATACACTCAACCATAAACAAAACCGGATTAGCACAGGACCAGCTCCTGCCATCACAGAGGAGTTCGAACGGGCATTTCGGTTGTGAGTCGAAGCCACTGCTACGTTTCGCGCATAGGCGTATACATTGAGTGGACCACTAGCTTCCAATTCCCCACGCACCAGGAAACTCTACTGGCATAAGCGCATTAGTAAATTGTCAATCTAGTTTACCTCTCCAAACTGTCTGTGATATAACACAAGCGTTTCCCGCGACAATCAGCCAAGTTCTCCAAATAGAGCTTCCCCCAAGTGACAATAGAATCTTACCTTGGAGTATGTATAGTGTATAAGTCCAGTTCTTAGCTTCTGGTAGAGTAATTAGCCCAAACCAACGTAATGTAAAACTCAAAAGAACAAATTGTTGGTTCGTACTATTTTTGTATTCATGAAGTAGGACAGCGTGTGCCAACAGCTGACTCAGATATCCAGTATTTGTTGACTCTCCTTCAAGACCACACTTTCCCTTAATTTACCCCCAAAATATCAAAGCAACTCACTCAAAACCACTTTTCACATCACTCTCAAACAGCCTTTTGTGGTATTCCAATCCTGGAAAGGTCAACAAATCCTTATCTTCAGCCAGGATATTTATTGTAGTCAACACAAGAGATTACGTAAACCTATTTATTCAAGTATTAAAACACAATTCTCACAGTTTATAACCAAAACCCTCATCTTGCAAATATGAGAAAATAATATTTACTTCCAATGACAGATTGTGACTTCGTTCTAAAATCAGATCCGAAAATTGAAAACAAATGAGCGCTAATATTTAACGCACCAAAGATGACCTACTTTCACCACAACCCGGCACAACCTATATAAGAGTAATAAATAATTGAAGCAGCATGCATCATCGCAAACTTAAAACTAACCGCAACCTTATAAAACTAATACCGACTCCCTACCTTTCCTATTCATGCGTAATTTTACTACATTTAGCAAGATTATAATATTTTTATTATAATCCTACTGTACCTTCTAATTTGATTACTAAAATCAGCCATTCACCAAAAGCGTAGATATGCTAATGTTGAAATAACATAGCTTCGCTGTACCTGTTATTCAAACATACCTTTACACATTTTACCGGGTTATCAAAATAAAAGACAAGTGAGTTTTTTTTTTTTTCATTTTCATTTTAAACTAGGTAATAAAACTCAATCGATATTAAAACATTTAATTCAAAAATATCACAATTGTTATTCCGATCGCGTCTCCTTTTAACTTAAACTTATAAAACCTAACCCCCTTTTTTTTCTTCGTGCGTTAAGTCCTCGACTGCAAATAATTCCTGAACGCACGCGACCCCTGAACTACGCTAGCGCCATTACTTATAAGCGGCAAGTCGACAGACTTTTATATCTGTGACAAACTCACTGTGCAAACTCAAATGGTCAGCGACACCTTGTGAAAACAGGCCGAACTACAAGAAATTTGTCTTGCATCAATACTCGATCGGATTGAACTAAAATATCTCTATCCTATTGAATAAATTCTATTATCACCTAGTAAGTTTGAAATTCTATGAAACATTGTTTTAAATAAAACCGTAAAAATGTTTTGAACAAAATGTATGACCCGTGGCGCCACCTATTGAAAAAAGGACAAACTAACTCCTTACTTTCCCTGTGGCGAAAGGTCACACCTATACCTATAGTAGCTGCCTATGTCACTCGTAACAGCGCCACAATCAAAACATTCGAAGGAAATAGTAGTTACTAGCACGCCCTACCTATTTACCTGCTTTTTTATAATATTATACAAATAACAAATTATTGGTACAGTATTTAATTAAAAGTAAGTAGAATGTTCCAGCTAAAATTTCCGCTGTTGTAAGATCGACTTACAAATCTATTGCGCTAAACAAATAAGATCAAAACTGAAGTGTGTAGGTACTCCCTATGTATCTAATAATGTGACTATGTGTTTGTCTCAACTTCACTCCAAATCTCCTGAACTACCTACGTCTATACTATTTTATGGCTCGAGCCCCTTGGTGGGGACGCAAATGAGCTGATGTGATGATGATGATGATACTATTTTAGTTTCTTCTATAAATACGTGAGGACTTCCTTAAAAAATAAACCTATGAGTATAGAATTCGGACCGACCAACCTATAGATTCTCTAACTTACCTACGTACCGAATAATAACCTATGCTTTTTTTTGTACTCTGCCCGAATAATCCGAATAATTACCTACTTGTCCGAATAATGTGAATAACTAGCTACCTACTAGTAATAAAAGTTTCGTACTGAATGATCCTTAAGATTGAACTAATGATAGGACCTTATTTATTAGTTTGGAATGATATTTTAAATTACTTAAAATGTATATACCTATTTTAGAATTTTATCTCATCTACCTATTTTACACTGAAATGTGAAATGGTTGGAAATAATTTATTTTTACCGTTAAAAGGTTTTTCTAATTTAAATTGATATGCAAGTTTAAGGTACCTACACCTTTAGAATAATTTACCTATTTAAGTACCTTATATACTTATCCTAGGCGCTATTTCCTAGATATCTTTATCAAAACAACATTTTTTTTTTCCAAAATGCA
Source organism: Coleophora flavipennella (assembly GCA_947284805.1). NCBI lineage: Eukaryota > Metazoa > Arthropoda > Insecta > Lepidoptera > Coleophoridae > Coleophora > Coleophora flavipennella. The sequence goes on from OX369302.1 coordinate 3,685,880, forward strand.
TCCGTATCCAACATTTACATAAGGTAAATGTAGGTAGGTAATTAAACCAGAGACAACCTTAAGTTTTCTTTTCTACCCACCTAACCTACTTAAATCATTACCAATATTACACACGCGAAACCTTACATGTACGGATGTATGTATGTTTGTTACTCCCTCACGCAAAGCTACCTAACGTATCTAGCTGAATGAACTTCGGTAGGCAAAATAGCTTAGGACCCGAATTAACATATCGGCTACCCTTCTCTCCACACCCGCGATCCGCTTGCGTCTCGCGCACCCCCGGAACCTGCTCCCGCTAGCGATGCCTTTTAACCAACTAGTCCTACGAGATACGTTAAAGGGAATCAAGTACACTAATATAGTTCACTTTTAAAAATACTACTTAATAATGCGTAAAAGAGTGCATATATTAGACACCTAAAACTTATCTATAAAATGTTTTTAACTAAAATTTAAAAGTTAGCCTACTTATGTATTTATTGTCATCTACAAGTACCATGATTGTCATTTCAATTTATTTACCTACACCTTGGACGCAGCTTATTCTAGTGAAGGCATTATTTATAGGTAAAACTAGATTTCCTACTAGTCACCTACACTTACAGTGAAACGATATTAAACTTAAAACAAGTTACATAGATATATGTAAGTAACCCTATTCCAGTAGAATACCGCAGCTTAGATACATGAATAAAAGAATTATGTTATATTCAAATGAGCTAAATCAAATAAGTACCTATACTTCATTTAAAATTATATTTAACTGGTTTTTCGAAACATCCTATTTTCGAATAAGTTTATATTATTTGATCCCATAGTTATTTTTGTTATGTGTACCCTACCTATATCATTTTTTTTTTACATGACGACAAAACAAAATGCTACCTATTTTAAAATACGCCTACAAATTATTCTTAGCGCATACTGACGTACTCATTCATTTTAGCACCATAAGGTTACCTTACTACCGCGTATATACAGTGGCCCTATAAAATATTATATTTCGTCTAGCATACCACGCAAGCCGATTTTATTTTGATTCCTAGTAGAAGACTCGTCAACCCCCCGACCTTAAAGATTTTAAAATAAAACCCAGGTTTAATTTTCTATTTTGAAATAGGATAAGATTAATATCCTCTATTGTATGCCAAATATACAAAAGGAAACACATATGATCTAGCAAAACACGCAACTATATGCAAAGGCGGCCTTATCGCTCCAAGCGACCTCTTTCGGCATCCTTTGTCGATCGGAAGAGACAAAGTGAAACTATATGCGAGCACTCAAGCAACTAATAAAGGCTGAGCAAAATAAAGTATACGAAAACTAATACTGAACAAGGATAAATTACAAATACTAAATTAAATATTTATTATTTCATATATTATGTATTATTTAATATTATTATTACCACACTCATATACATATCTATCATTTATAAAGACTATCCCTTAATTAGTCAGATTGAGTGACTACCGTGGACCTCACTAATTTTATTATTGATTTTAAATATTTAAATTCCGAGATACTAATTTAAAATAATTTCCTCGTATCTTAACTATCCTACAAGCGACTGCGGTTCGCTTCCGCGATACTGCCATGTAGAATACTAAGTTCAGACGCCTATATACTTACAACCCCCCGTATAATAGACTTATAAAACCAAAGTTACCCTAATAGGATCTAGAATAAAACTTCCGAAATATTAAATATTGTCTACCATATCACTGGGCACTCCCGGTATAATAGATATGTAACACTATAAAACTCCTTAAATCTATTTATCCTTCCTACCCACCTTAATAAATTGTAAGTTGGAACGTCAAAGACAGGAGTCTTCGCATGAACCGATAGCTACCAGTTACATTCTACCCAAGTATACCACTCGATCGCAGCCAAAACGTACTCACGCACCTTATGAAAATTTGCCTATTTACCTTGAAGGTATTTTTTTTTTATTCAAAACGAATTATTTCTTAGAATGACCCACCATATAAACTAATCCGTTCGTAAAGACCCAATTCACTTACTGAAAGTTATCACCTAACAGCTGTACCTGTCTTAAAGTTCCTACAATAAAATTCAGAGCAGTACCTATTCCTGTTACTCTATTCCCAACATCCGAACATAAAGCTCGTATACGGCGACCATACCTTATTATAACTCAAGGTCACTGGTAAATATTTAAAACTAAATCTTTATTATGTACCCTATCTCGCATCCAATGTCCCCAGATGCACATATACGTTTGGAAACCTTGATCTACTGCGGAACAAACCAAACAAAACAAAAAATTTATTTCTCTTAATCGGAACGGGAGTTGAACCCGCGACCCTAGCATGCGAAGCTTCTAGCTATACCTAATATATAATGTAAATAAATTAAAACTAAAAAATATTTTTTTTTCAACCGCAACAGGAACCGAACCTGCGACCCTAGTATGCGAAGCTACTAGGTACTCCTAATATATAACGTAAATAAATTAAACTAAAAAAATATTTTTTTTTTTCAACCGCAACAGGAACCGAACCTGCGACCCTAGTATGCGAAGCTACTAGGTACTCCTAATATGTAACGTAAATAAATTAAACTAAAAAAATATTTTTTTTTTTTTCAACCGCAACAGGAACCTAACCTGCGACCCTAGTATGCGAAGCTACTAGGTACTCCTAATATGTAACGTAAATAAATTAAAACTAAAAATATATTTTTTTTTTTTTTTTTAACCACAACGGGAATCAAACCTGCGACCCTAGTATGCGAAGCTACTAGCTACTCCTAATATATATAACGTAAATAAATTAAAACTAAAAAATATTTTTTTTTTCAACCGCAACAGGAACCGAACCTGCGACCCTAGTATGCGAAGCTACTAGGTACTCCTAATATATAACGTAAATAAATTAAACTAAAAAAATATTTTTTTTTTTTCAACCGCAACAGGAACCTAACCTGCGACCCTAGTATGCGAAGCTACTAACTATTTCTAATATATAACGTAAATAAATTAAAATAAAAAAATTTTTTCAACCGCAACAGGAATCGAACCTGCGACCCTAGTATGCGAAGCTACTAACTATTTCTAATATATATAACGTAAATAAATTAAAACTAAAAAATATTTTTTTTCTAATTTTGCCTCCCTCGGGACTCGAACTGGCGACACCAAGTTACGAGGCTAATTACAAACTCCTGATATACAATCTAACAAAATTAAAATAAAATTTATCTTTAAAACAAATTACCTCTAACAGGATCGAACTCGCGACTGTATATTGCAAGGCTACGGATATATTATTGTGCCATAGCGCACTAGCTTGAAGTTCCTACGACAATATCTAGAGCAAATCGCATGTCCTTCACAGACCTTCTTTTGCGATTCCAACGACAGTAGGCATTCAATATAACAACTGCTTCTTTTACGAAATGTAAATAACTTAAATATTACTATATTTTGTATTTTGACTCAAAATAGTATATAACCTACCTAAAATTTACTTAAATTAGTTAACCTACTAAACTTGTACTAAATAATCGCAAACTAAATTTAAACTGAACCTATATGTTCACAGCTCACACAATTACATTTAGTAACAAGGCAATGTAAAACGGCCTACTCAGAACCAGCTTGCGATGTCTCGCATTACTTACTTACTTATAACCGCCTAAAATTTATTTTTCTACACAACCTATTAAATAAGTGCAACTTCACAGCCCCGTCTGCCTACATAAATACACGCTATTCGTAACATTCAACTACCCTATTTATCAATTATTATGAGAACCTTTTTCTCTGAACTAAATCGTTAACTACCATCCTATACACCAACTAGAAAATGTACCTACCAAATATTTCTTTCGAACAAATAACTTATTTAATTATTTAAATCCGGAATTTTACCAACGGAGTATTGAGAAGAAATTATATTATCAATGCCTACTTCAAATACGCTGTCATATAAAAGAATTCAACGGGAGCACTCACTCACTCGTCGACTCCTGTATTCAACCCCCCGGATATAAGACAATAGCTGGGGTTTAAATTAACCTATAAACTATAAAACTACATAGGATAAAAATAATAATTCTCTTTGTTTGATAGATTAATCATTCAGTTATAATTGTCATTCGCACTTCATTCCATTTCACGAACATCAAATTGTGGCATAAACCGAAGCCAACTAAAGTTATTTATCTATGTTTATCACAAATAACTGAACACAAAGTTTTATTATACAAAACGACTACCTACAAGATTCAGTCTACGAACGCGAAAATCAGATGTCAGACATCCAAGTTCTTTGGTAGCACTGTAACCGTTCCCCTTCCGAATCCTGATTTTGGCTATCCAAATGTAATATTTTGGACCCTCTTCTCATCCTGATCACGGCTTATCAAATTGTAACACCCCACCCGCCTATTTAAAATATATAAATATAAATATATAAATATAACTAACTAAACCTACCTATAATACGCATACGTACATACAACATACAACCTACCACTATCTACCTATAAGAAGTATGTAAACTATACTTGATTTTTATTGCATTTTAAAATACGATTAAACGTTTGGCCAGATCGTCTAGAGAACCCTAAATTGTGACCGCAGTAACTCAGAGTCTTTTTGAAGGTGAATGACAAGTTATTTTTAAGAGATTAATCTATCATGTTGTGTTTGGACGAACGATGTAGTCTAACCCGTAATTTTGAAGTATTTCGCGCGGAACCCTAATTTCCCTACTGTGATTGGTCCCTATTTTGGGCCTCCCCAAATTGGGAAGGGTAGCTAGCCCCCAGTGCTCGGAATAACGTAATACTTGACTGACGTCAGTACTGCATTATTTTGGTGATTAAAACAATGTACATCTAACTCAAAGTAATTGAACGAGCGATTTTAGCTCTAAACAGATAATTACTACTACGTGAGCCCCGCTAGCTACTGTCTCTGGCAGGCCACTAAGGTACATGATCAGAGTCCACCACCCTTCAAGTGTAATTTAATTAAGCTACACGACAATGTAAAGTGTACTATGCCATGTTCCACCCGAATCCCAAAGCTAGTGTATATAAAACGCTTGTGAGGCGCCTTATTATACGTGTATAGTGTGAACTATAGCTGAGTCTTTACAGCCATAGCTTGTCCATCCCTATTCGTCAGGTAGGATTAATACCTTCGAACAGCGATTGATCGCGAATACATATTAGCACTAGGTACTAAAATAAAGTATATATTCCGACTTGTATGTCGCTCATCCTGTGAGAAGAGCACTACGGAATGTGAAATAAGTAGTTAATCTACTAATATGGTTCTTAGACCTGGAACTGTGCCATACAGTTGTATATAATGATATAAAGACCTGCGGTCTATATAACTAAAGCGAAATGGACACGATATCCATCGTGCCGCCGGCTCCAAAATAATACATAGTGTTAAAGAACTGTCAGACGTAGTAAACCCTTGATAAAGGGCGAAAGTAATGTCAGTTTAATAGTTTGGCTGAACGTGAAGAACAACGAACCAACACAATCGCAACCCACTGTGAGACCCACGCGAATCATAGTCGCGGCATCACAATTAGGTCAAAGCGAGAAGGCGTGTAAGCCAAGTGTTTGGTCGAGGCGCTAGTTCAGGACGCAATAGGAGCCGACAGGACCCGGACACCGTGAACACTGCCCATAATATCCGAAAACCGTAGAATAGATTTAGTTTCTAAATCTAGCGCATATTAACTGACCCTGGCTACGGTTACCATCAGGATGGGTCGTCTACCTTCATCATAATCGGTCTTACTATAATCACTATTAGTAAGGCGCGAGCGCCTAACCTATTCGTTTGTTTGCTCAATACCTTCCTAGACGCTTGGTCCGATTCAGGTGAAATTCTGCCAAGGCATGCTTGTGATAAGCTACAGATAGGACCTACCTATCTATAATTACATTAGTATCAGAATAGGCGAAGCTCGAACGCCTATAGTTTGTTTGTTAGTCCATTACATTTATCCCATAAAAGTGTGGACAGATTTAGCTAAAATTTGGTAAAATTAGGAGTTGTTCATATCTATGAACCACTGAACTACATATCTAGCCCATATTGCATGGAGCTTGGTAAACAGCCATCTCAAGTATGACATAGGCCTTCCCCTGCGACAGCATAGCGCCGTACTATCTCGAATGAGATTAGTGAACTGAGTGGACCTCGTGTTCACGGAACCCTAAAACTTATGCCGCATGGCACTGGCAGTGAAGGCAGTTCGATAAAATATGCCTTCCCTTCGATAGCATAGCGCCGTATTATCTCGAATGAGATTAGTGAACTGAGTGGACCTCGTGTTCACGGAACCCTAAAGCTTTGACCGCACATGTGGCCTCAGTGATTTCATCATATCAGCCGCTGCAGAATAGATATCATCTCTCCCCAGCAGTGGACTCAGCACTTCCCACTTCCTGCGCATGTGGCTACAGCAGTTATATCATCAGTCTCTGTTGGACAAATACCCCAGCAGTGGACAGTCTCTTCCCACATCCTACAAACATGGCTACGGTTATCATATCTCTTGTCCAACTGCGGGCCTACAAACTACCTATCCTAATCAAATAAATATAAAACCCTGAAATAAATGCATTAAAACCTATTAAATATAGACTGGAAATTAACACACATTTAAATAAGCTATGAAACCTGGAAAACAAACAATAATTACCTATAAATTTAAAGCGACTGAACACTATTAAACACTCACGTGCCTCGTAGAATGAAGATTTCCTATTTCTGTGTCATCTGACTTACTTAGCTGGCAGGTCATGGACACGGCCCATGTGTGGGGTCGTCGGGCAGCGTGGCGTCCTTGCAGTTGTCCTTTGAATGCGTGCTTCTCCTGTGGTGGTCTGTTCAACTGAATCCCCCAGCGTCCGTGCGTCCGTGGTTTTATAAGCTTTCACACAGATGCAGCCTCGGCGGCGCGCGGGCAGTCGCACGCACACCTATAGACATGGCGTGATCCAAGCCACCCGACATCGAGGCGCCCGCGCAAGCGTCGGTCGCTGCCAGCAGCCAGACAGACTGGCGCCAATATCGCTCCGGCCTCAGTTTTCGCGGCAACACTTACTGTTATAGCGTGCGCACCGCGTGGTTCGAATGACGGCCGACAGGCGGCAGCCTGGCTTCTCGGAAATAGTCCCTGAGCTAATTTGTTCCAATAACTGTCTATTCACTCAACTCGAGGTTAATCCTCACCCGACTGAATAAAACTTAGTTATGTTTTTCCCAATAGACAGATTCCTTTTAGTCTATCAAGACTTACTGTAATACCTATAGATATTTATTTATACATATGGATCCGTTACAACAACCGTCTGAATACAATGATATGTTACTTATTGAGCGTTCATGTTCGTTTTTAAAAAACTTTAGTAAACAACTTCCGACTTCAATAGCTCCTCTCTTCGCTATTGTCAAATGCCACATAAAACAGTAGCCTACCTTACACCCTGCATCGAACACAGTGAAATTGTAAACGGGATACTTGCGCTTGTAGTAAAAAGTTCCTACTTCTGACTTAGGGACATAAATCACTTTTTGAAAGTCGAATATGGCTATCGTCTGAAACGTTTCAATGTTTTCTTTTTCCGTATCTTTTAATTCGCGCACCATCTCTTTGCTTCTTATGTGCTTTTCATAACGGCTTGGCAGATTATTCTTAATTTCTTCGTCTGCTTGTTGATAACGTGTACATAAGGCACACAAATCTTTCTTTGGTTTGAAGAACGAGTAATTAAATTTTGTATTAAAGATTTTCCTGTATTGACGTGCACTCGCCATTTCACAATTTAAATTATCAGCTGCAAACCATTCCTTATACAGGGTCTTCGGCAGATGGTTGAAAATACGAAAATGGGGGATAGGTGGGGTCGCCTCCCACCTATTTTAAGAATTAAAAAAAATCTAGGACTTGTAATTTTTTTTACAGGATTTTTTTTCCTTTTTTTAGAAATTTTGCCATTTTTATACCTTTGAACACATGTAACTTTTTGTTTTTTAAAGCTAGCTCCAAAATCTTTTTTTTAATAGACTTTTATAAGATTGTCGGCTCTAAAAAAAATTATGTTTGTTTCAAGTTATTGCTAAAAACAAAAATGTGGGCCCCCGAACTTAAAAAAAAAGTTGAACAAAAATTTAAAAGTCAACTTTGCGATGCATTTAAAAAAAAAATAATGGGGCTGGAAGGCTTCTGTTTTTTTTAAAACATCTCTAAAGCTTAGGCTTTTGAATGGTATGTAATTTGTTTCGGTATCTTTTTTGTAACCGGAGTTGTTAATTTTTTTTACTCAATTGGACCATGTTGACGAAATTCCACTAGTTACATGTTTTGTGAAATGTATCAAATGCAAAGTTGAAAATAATGTAAATACTTACTGTTGGGACGGTTACAAAGAGCAGGTACGTTTTTTTACATTCTTGCACACACATAATGGCTATCTTTTGTCATTTATTGGCATATTGGAGTTAGCACTTCCATATGCCAATAAAATGTCCGCATATTCCGCATTGGTAAATTGAGCCATTTTAAACCACAACAAAGTCTTAACAAAACGTCTGATAATAACAAAAAGTGACAAACAACAAAAAAACTTAACAAAATCACAAACACAGCAAAGTGAAATTAACGAAAACAAAAAAAAACGGTAACGTTATTAACGTTTGTGATTTTGTTAAGTTTCTTTGTTGTTTGTCACTTTTTGTTATTATCAGACGTTTTGTTAAGACTTTGTTGTGGTTTAAAATGGCTCAATTTACCAATGCGGAATATGCGGACATTTTATTGGCATATGGAAGTGCTAACTCCAATATGCCAATAAATGACAAAAGATAGCCATTATGTGTGTGCAAGAATGTAAAAAAACGTACCTGCTCTTTGTAACCGTCCCAACAGTAAGTATTTACATTATTTTCAACTTTGCATTTGATACATTTCACAAAACATGTAACTAGTGGAATTTCGTCAACATGGTCCAATTGAGTAAAAAAAATTAACAACTCCGGTTACAAAAAAGATACCGAAACAAATTACATACCATTCAAAAGCCTAAGCTTAAGAGATGTTTTAAAAAAAACAGAAGCCTTCCAGCCCCATTTTTTTTTTTTAAATGCATCGCAAAGTTGACTTTTAAATTTTTGTTCAACTTTTTTTTTAAGTTCGGGGGCCCACATTTTTGTTTTTAGCAATAACTTGAAACAAACATAATTTTTTTTAGAGCCGACAATCTTATAAAAGTCTATTAAAAAAAAGATTTTGGAGCTAGCTTTAAAAAACAAAAAGTTACATGTGTTCAAAGGTATAAAAAAGGCAAAATTTCTAAAAAAAGGAAAAAAAATCCTGTAAAAAAAATTACAAGTCCTAGATTTTTTTTAATTCTTAAAATAGGTGGGAGGCGACCCCACCTATCCCCCATTTTCGTATTTTCAACCATCTGCCGAAGACCCTGTATAAGCGATACATTTTTGAAATATTGAGATCCTCTTCTTAATATAACTTTTGGGAATCTTTTCTCACATAATGGGCTTCTACCGTAGGGAATAACTTTATGTGTTTTATTGCGCTCTCTTCAGATAATGAATTTGTTTTATGGGGTCTATTTTTATGGCGACCATGCTGATCAGTCAAAGGCTCTTAATTCTGTAGTTTTTCTAAAGCAGTATAAACTACAGTGTCAGAAATACTCAAAGTATTAAGAAAATACTTCTTGCATACTTGTATTTTTTTTGCTTTATCTGGAAAATAGTACTTCAATGTCTGTGTTCGGTTGCATTTGCGGTCTATTGTTGTTCTTTTGTTTTTTTTTAACTTTTACGTTTCTTGCTATATATTGCCATGGATGCTCATGATTCGCCAATTTATAATAGTTCATAAATATATTTTCGCGCTTTTCAGGAGTGATACGTTCACCACACTTCTTTTTACAATTGCAAACAGACCCAACGCTTTTAGTCGAGTAGTTGTAGTCTACTCTTTTTTTGAACGTTTCCCTTTGTAAGCCAGACCTGAATCTTTAAGTGTTTTATTTCTGTTGCTTTCCCACTCCTTTTCGTTTCTTTTTCTTTTCCTCGTTTTTTTGTTTTCTGTCTCATTTATTAACTCAGGTAAGTTATTTTCAGGTATAACAGTTTGAGGAGAAGGCGAAGGATCGTTATCAACAACACATTCAATTACATCATACGGCTGAATAAGTGATAGTACATTTCTTTCTGGTGGTGTGGGCGGCACGATGTTTAGCGATGGAATTATGAGAATTTCAGCAGAAGAAGACGACGTACTTGTTTGTAACAATAGTTTTTTCACGTTCAGGTTCATCATTTCTGGGTGCAAAAACTTTTACAACATCCACAGTGCATTGCTCTATAAGTCGTATAGGAGAAGATATATTTTTTTCAGAGCTAAAAAAGACAACATCTGCAGAGGGATTAAGAACTTGCAGCATTGTGGCATTTTGTTCCAAATTAGACGAGACAGCATTTTTCGTTGCAACTTGTGTAGGTTGAATGGGTAGCGAAGTGTACAATTGTTTTCATCTGAACTGCAACACAATGTTTGATTCGAATCCGAGGTTGTTACATCATCTGGCTTTAAAGTTGTATCGAATTCTGAAACCTTCAAATCTTTTGCGCTCTCGGCATGTTGGGGTTCAGAGGAATTCAAAAGTGTATTAACCGCATGAATCATTGGTTCTATTGTTATAGTAACAACACAAGCTCCTGGTTAACTATCTGAACTAGAATTTTGGCTTGTCAGGGTCATAATGAGTCTGGTAATTGTGAAGTTCTGGAGGAGGTTTCAATGTTATATCTACATTGCCATCTATGAGTGTTTCTGACGGGGAACACTCCATTTGATTGAGGATTGTTGAAATATTTGAATTTATGGAGGGACTACGCGAAAATTTTGCTTCAAGAGCTTCTAAACATTCTGAATCACCTCCAAGGCTAGTTGACGGGGTATACTCTTGGTTTTTCTTGGTTTAGACATAAGAATAACACATAGGTTACTTTTTATCCCAATGCTGGGCATAACCTGTAGTCCATGCGGGGGAAGCCGCAGGCGAAAGGCTTCTTTTTATCTAACCTGATATTTCTCACTGCTGGGCGAAGGCCTCCCTCATTGGGTGAAAGGCCAGTTTAAAAGAAGTATCTACTAACCTCGAAGATTGTACTCGCTTCTTGATGTCCTTTCGTCGTGATATGTTTATTTTTCCGTGCTGTTTGATTTAACATCATACGAATCTGAAATAGCAGAAAACCGGAATAATATGAGGTAAGTATTCTATATAGGTAGTATAATTTACATTAACACACCTAGGTAGGAACCTAACTTATATTATATTACCTATTTTTAATCAAATAGGTAACTAAGTGCACCAGTTTATGAAGATATTACAGTATAGTTTAATAACATTGTATACACAACCCAAATCAAGTCACCGAAAACTGTCTTACTTAGTAGGCAACTATTCATGCAAATGCTCAGCGCGCCAGTTTTGTTAATTCTGGTTTTGGGTAAGTAGGTAATTGAACTCTGCCCTAAAGTACTTTATTTGTGTACCTATGTAATAAATATGACAAGTACATACTTACTTATTTTAGGCAAAAAATATCGAGAACTCAACCAATCATGCCTACTTACTTACTCAGTTAAATATCATATTATCACCTATGCACCTGTAATAACTACCTACCTACAAACATTTCTATTACTACCTAGTTGAATAAACTTGTAGTGTGATCAAATCTAAATTATGTACTTATACCTAATTAACAAAATGATCGGCATTTTGTTTAAATAGATTACTGTCAGTTAGGTAGGTATGTAGTTAAAAATATGAGAAAACTTACCTTCACCGAAGTAGTTAGACAGTTTTCTTCTTACATGGGGATTGTTTAAAACGCGTTTCTTCATTATGGATAGCACTAATCAATTATTCACGCAAGCACTTATTTGTTTACCGGCTTCCGAAGACGCACTGATTAGTAAAATGATTTGTCAACAAGAGCATGTGCTGCATAATCGGTCCACGTGAAAAGGATAGCTATTAGCTATTACGGCTACGGAATGAGTGCGATAATGACAGCAACACGTGAAGGCGGGAGAGAAATAATATCCATTGCGTGTGCGACATTATCAAAACTTTTCCTGGAATAAAACCGCAATAACCAAAGTCGTTCTAGCATTAATTTGGAAGATGCAGCATTGAATACTACTTTATTTTATTTTTGAAGTAATTAACAGTAATACACAATGTTACAGGTAATGTTTACAGTATATCATCGCAATGAATATTACCTTTGAATTTAATTTCAAACTAGTAAAGTGAAATACAGTGCGGTAATTTGCGTCACTATTTTGGTAAATTACCTACAGCGGTATGGCTGTAGTCTGTACTTAGGTTTAAGATAGTTGTAAAATAAGATGGAGTAATTATGATTGTAACACTCGTTGATATACAATACTTAGTTGGGTTAATACAAAAGTAAAAGTCTGAAACAAGTAAAGTTTTATTACTAATTTCATTAAATTTTTAAATTATTTCATCAAACTGCATTGATAACTTTGTTATTCCTGTAAATATTCTCTTATTAAACAACAACTCAGTTTTAAAATTTTATATACAAAAATTAAATACAAAATCAATACCAATTATTTTCATGAGAAGAAACACTATAACTGTTACTTTTAAAACTTTAAAACATTTTTACAGCAACGCTTATTGTTGATCAGCGTATTTATTTTATTTCGTGGAATAAAGTTGTAATAGCATGTACGGTAATGAGGTTAAAAATACTTTTAATCATTCGCCATAGTCCTAATATTCCAGTACACAAAATTGTGACTTTGAGCCAAGAATAACGAGATAAAATCCATAGTGATTTTACTAAATCGGGGAGTTTTCATAATAGAAATGTAAAAAAAATTCACAAGGTGTATTCAGGTCCATAGATTACGAAAATGGCTTAATCGAAAGACTGCCGTTTTGGCTATTGCAGCTTTGTTCCAGGCACCCATCGATTTGTATTCTTAAGAGAATTTTGAAAATTTATCTCAGTGCAATCCAAAACAATAACTTTCACTTTCAACCTTTTTATGGAAACTTTTTATGAAGAATGTTGTGTATTCGGTTATTAAAATGTAAAAGTGATTCAAAAATAACATGTTGTAGAAAAAAAATTAAGAAATTCCAATAATTAAAAAAGATATGATGTTTTCAAGTTGCTAGAGTAGAAAATTTACAAAAACACTTTAAAAATCATAACTTCTAAACTATAAAAAATCGCTTAACATACATAGGGTATATTCGTATACACCTATGAGTGAAGAATACAAAAAAAAATTTTGACGTCACTTTTTGGACCACCCTGTATATATAGATTAGACAATTTTAAATATGATACAAGATACGTACCTATGATATTACTAATGGTATCACATGGTATCATCATATCAGTCGAAAGACGTCCACAGCTGGACAGAGGCCTCCCCCAAGTATTTCCACAACGACTGGTCCTTCGCTGCTCGCATACAGCGGCTTCCCGCAGCCTTCACCAAGTCGAGTGGAAGGCCTACCTACGCTACTCTACCTACGTCTTCCGGTGCGCGGTTGCCACTCGAAAACATTGTATTTGGTATAATCTGGTGTATTCAAGTTAAAAATCTGTCACTGACGAATTTTAACTAATTGTTAGATTTTTTTAAATCGAAGTAATCATAATTAAGTTTATGTCATCTTACATTTTAGGTAGGTATGGAAGTACAATCAGGTGCAAAATTGTTTAACTACCAAACCCTAGTGCGATAATTATCGATTGTAACAGTAACGATGCGTAGGTACGTATTGTTAATTTCATTAACATTGGTAAGTTTGCTGGACATCAGTGCTTTTGTTTTAATTTGTAATTACATTACAATAGAACTTATATCGCAGTTAAGGTGTATAGGTAGATATGCCTTTTTTCTTCTACTGTACGAGTATCTACCTTCTATTTCTATTATCTGTTTTATCTTTATTTTATCTTTAACAGAGTAGCACAGGATAGATACTCATGGAATTGTTTGGAGGAGGCCTTTACCCAACTTAATTAATAATTGCAAAAAGCAAATTAATTAATAACGAAAATTATTACAAATAAAACTAACAAACTACACAAGGAAAACACTAACATTACTATAGGAAACAAACGAAATGTAAATCAACTGTCAGAAATAAACGGCTTTTTTTATTTAATTAATTTATTATCTTCTTCTTTTCAGTGTTTTTCTTCATTTACTGTTAGCGAACTCTTCGACATAACTACTGATATCCAGTTCAAGTACAAACCAACAGGCGTGTGAAAGTTGTGAATAATCAGTTTGTCTTCATCGAAAACTTCATACAGAGTTAGTATACCGACAATAAGCCCCCCTTGCAGCAGCGGCCCCCCTCCCCCCCCCCCCCCGAATCTCCCGGAATTCCCGCCTGCGACACTTGTGAACGTTTCGGCTTTATACAAATGAGACGTTCAATATTATCCTCACATGGAACTACAACTGCTTCGCCAAATTTACGATGCTTTGTATCATACTTTTGGTAGTACTCCTCTGAGAATATCTCCTGGTGAGACGTATGGCCCAAGCCGACGTATTTAACTGGTAGTCTTAACAGCGTCATGTAATCCACTGCCGACAGGCGACCATACAGTTGAAACTGAACCCTTTGGGCTACCAGCAAAGCTATGTCGTTATTATATGTTTAAAATAATACTTCACCTTCACCCTCTGATGAATAAAATGGGTGTGCAATAATTTCGAGAATGTTACTGTACATCGCTGCTGTATCGTTTGGCAGTACAGTCATGTTTCCGTAGCGTATTCTAATAAGCTCATCTCCTTTGTCTTCGTATACCACACAGTGGGCTGCGGTCAAAACCAATTGTTCAGCTATTAAGCTTCCCGTGCATCCATGGGAGTAAGTATCAGGGTCATTTCTCGAGCTCCCCATGGAGACGACGTATGGATATTCATTTAGGACATCCTCGATTCCGTCGAGGACTCGCAAAGATGGCTTTTTGTGTAGGTTTTTTTCTCCATTTCCGGAATTTTCTCGTTTTCAAAGAAACATTTGTGTCAAAAAGTGCCAATATAAAAATGATGGTGTAGACTGAATGTATCATATTTTTAGAAGATTGCACGAACATTAAGTGTAGAGAAAGTAAATTTAATAAATGCTCCTTTCTCTCTGTCTTTGAAAGTACCGAAGCTTTATTGTGGATTCCGGATTGTTATAAATACTTTTTATCTCTTTTTTTTGCTGAGAATCGATGAAATATCACAAAAAAATAAAACGAAAATATATACGTCAAGAAGTTACTATTAATTCTGTGTATACAAGGTTTTCTCATCACATATGTCTCTTGTGGTTAAAGTTTTATGACAATTGTCATGTCTGCATAAAGTCTTTGAAGAGTTTGAAATGGTTACACACTTGAGTGATACCTCTATATTTCATTATCTGAAGCTCTTTCCTCAGTCGATGTCTACGGAAGGTCACGTAATATTCCTAAATATTCGGAGGGCGCCGAACTTGTGTGTTTTGAATTCGTGTGTTCTATGTGGTTCTCCGCATTCGATATTTCTCCTAAAATAGCAAAGTAGACTAAAGTAAAGTTTTCAATAATACCTTTTGCATTTCTTAATATAGTTTATCGACAGACCGATATCGGTTTACTTGCAATAAAAATTATTATTCCCTCGGCGTATACGAATCGATCTATCAATAATACAAGTTGTTTTATTGTGTCGTAATGTTGTAAAAATAATGTAAATTTTGGTCGACACTGTCATAGTGAAAAGAAAGAATAGTAGGTTGTCTTCATACAATGATACATCGTGCGGTTTGTAAGTGTGGGCGCCAGTAGGAATAATAAATAGGAATGCCATAAGATCCTAGGCCATTCCTATTTAATGTAGTGTGCGTGCATATGGTGCACACATACAAACCGCGCGATGTACCATTGTATGAATACAACCTACAATTCTTTCCTTTTACTATGACTCTGTCATTGTGGCAGTTGTAAACTTTTCGGGTGCACTTTTGCACGTATATATAAGTATATTACCACAGATTAAGATAACATACCTTAGTACTGATTCAATTTAGGCGTAGTATGCTGTCATAATTGTTTGGAAACATATAGGAAAATATTTAAATCTAAAATAAATCTTTAATTTTTTTTTACAAACTTTCTCCATGTGCTATTTGATAAATATGTTTGTAATTTGATATATTTATGTCACATATTAAGAAATCCTAAATATTACAAAACGGGAGGCAATTTTAAAATTTGCAATTTTGTAACTGATTCTCTTACTTAATCACACACTAATCATAAAAAAATATTATGAGGCACTTTACGCCTAGCTAGGAGCCTAAAATAGGAATCGATGTGTAAGTAAAGGAAAAATTTAAAATTGGAACGTTTGCACTGCACTTCATGTACTTAAATTACAGGTATCTTTAATTTTTCAATTTGTTTTTCGTAATCCCCCTAGATGAATGAATGAATTATTTATTGTATTGCTTAAGTACACAAATATAAAT
Organism: Coleophora flavipennella; assembly: GCA_947284805.1. Taxonomy (NCBI): domain Eukaryota; kingdom Metazoa; phylum Arthropoda; class Insecta; order Lepidoptera; family Coleophoridae; genus Coleophora; species Coleophora flavipennella. The sequence goes on from OX369302.1 coordinate 3,702,509, forward strand.
AAAAAGAGAAGAGTAGATAAACAAAAAAAAAACAATTATAAAAAGAGAAGAGTAGATAAACATAAAAAAACAATTATTTTTTTTAACCTATAAATACCTAATACTAACATCAAAGGAGTATTTTTTTAAAGAAAAAGGGAAACACAAAAGCAATACAAAAGGCAATAAAGCTCAGCGTAATTTTTACCCTAAGGCAAAACGCTGTTATTCTGCTATTGCCCGGACCGAGATTGTTATAAATAGATGGCGCTCTCAGATTACTGAAAGGCATTCTGCGCATAGATTTGAGACTATTATACATAGAAAAACTTGGAAATCGACAATCGCACCATGATGAAGTGAGTCTCTAGTATTACGAGTATGGCAATATTTACGACGTGAACATTAAGTAATAGGTATATCTTTAATTTTTCACTTTGTATTTCGAAATCACCCCTAGATGACGCCTGACGATTGCTGAATCGCGTTTTACGCGTACATTTGAGACTTTATTATACTTGGAAAAACTTGGAAATCGACAATCGCACACGATCGGTTCTTGTAGTTTCGTCACCGTGTGTAGGGTCTAATGACCGGTATCAGTTTAAGGTAGTAGTTAGCTAATGGGCTTGTGAAAAACCTTGACATTAGCTATTAATCCTTCCGCCCCTAATGTACCTACGTCAATGATGATGATGACGTACATAATCTCGAAATAAAAAATAAAAAAAAGTTTATAAATAAAAACACATGAAATAAGCACAATAATACTTTGATCCCACACTAGATGCTGTAGATACTCTAAGAAAAATAATTAAATAAATAAAAGCTGAAACTGATTCGATGTTCTTTCTCAGATATTAGGAACTCATAAAAATGAAATTAAATAAAAATAATAAATAAATAATGTTATTAATAATTGAAAACGCTAAACAAGTTAAAAAAACCGACTGCAACAACTTAGTACAATTTTGCATTATTATTTTTGGTTTTTGTTAATTTTCTAATAAAATACTAGACCTATTTTGATAAAATTTATATAGAGGCACACGGAAAGCACCAGTTTTCAAATAAAAAAGAATTACCAAAATCAGTTCACGTAGTCAAAAGTTCTGAGGTAACGAACATAAAAAAAAACAGTCGAATTGAGAACCTCCTCCTTTTTGGAACTCAGTTGAAAAGAGGGCCAAGTTCCCTTTCTAAAAATGTCGGCTTATGAAAGTAATGATATTTACTTTGCGGCCAAGTTATATTCTTGGAGTACCTACACCCTTTAGGGTTCGAGACCATTTATTGGTTAGGGGCCAGAAAGAAAATCAGCGTCGGTGGCTCAACCGGTAACGACTCGGTCCTTCTAACCAGAGGTACCGAGTTCAAATCTCGACGGCCTATGTACCAATGAGTTTTTCAAAAAAACTTACGTACATATACTTACCGATTGCTTTAACGGTGAAGGAAAACATCGTGAGGAAACCTGCACACACCTGCGAAGAAACTCGCAAGTTGTGTGAAGTCGACCAACCCGCACTGGGCCCGCGTGGTCGACTAAGGCCTGATCGCCTTAATTTAGGGTAGGCTAGCCCCTAGGTGGGGACGTATATGAGCTGATATGATGAAATTTTCAATACATACGATGCACCCACGTCAGCTCGCTGTGACAACTACCTGTCAATCAAGTCACTCGCTCGCCTGTACCGCCGCCGCCGCCGTGCCGTATGTGCAACTCGCATTACTTTATTCAAGGCATCACACCTCTTCCTTTTTTTGGAAATTAATAAATACTTAACCATAACGCTTGTGAGTACAAACAAAACAAATAATAACAGTAATCTGCTCCGAAAATAGAAAGTTGTTGAGCTACTACAAACATTTTTTGTCTTTATCAGTATGTGTTTCTTCGTTTTCCTCGGTATCTCCTTTCTCCTGTATTTTCCTCTGGTTTCAAAGTTACTATTTCCTTCTTTCATTTTCTCATTTTTTTAAGTTTTTTCTTTTCTTTTCCAGCTTGTATTCTTCATCACTATTCCTCGTATTTTCCAGCTTACATCTTAGCGTGCCTTTTACGAGTCGCATATTATTTGTCTCACATGTCCTTCATGGACTTATCGTTATCGCAGACCTCCTGAATGGCATATCCGTGGGTAGGCAGGGATTACTATTCCGGCAGTAATAGATCTTTTGATATGTAGGGTAATTTACGGTAATTTGTAGGGTAATTTAGGATTATCTGTGTAGGGTAATTTATTTATGTAGGGTAATTTACGGTAATCTGTAGGGTAATTTATGGTCATATGTAGGGTATGTAACGGTTATCTGTAGGGTAATTTAAAGTTATTTGTAAGGTAATTTACGGTAATCTGTAGGGTAATTTACGATACTATGTAGGGTAATTTACGGTTATCTGTGGAGTAATTTACGGTAATCTGTAGGGTAATTTAAGGTCATATGTAGGGTAAGTAACGGTTATCTGTAGGGTAATTTAAAGTTATTTGTAAGGTAATTAACGGTAATCTGTAGAGTAATTTACGGTTATCTGTAGAGTAATTTACGGTAATCTGTAGGGTAATTTACGGCAATCTGAAGGATAATATACGGAAATCTTTGGGGTAACTTACGCTAGTCTGTAGGGTAAATTAGGATTATCTGTAGGATAATTTACGGTAATATGTAGGTTAATTTACGGTTATCTGTAGGGTAATATACGGTTATCTGTAGGGTAATATACGATTATATGTAGGGTAATTCACGGTAATCTGTAGGGTAATTTACGGTTATCTGTAGGGTAATTTACGGTCATCTGCAGGGTAATTTACGGTTATCTGTAGGGTAATTGACGGTAATCTATAGATACATTTACGGTTATCTGTAGGGTAAATACGGTTAGCTGTCGTGTAATTCACGGTAATCTGTAAGGTAATTTACAGTAATCTGTTGTGTAATTTACGGTTATTTGTAGGGTAATTCATGGTACTCTGTAGGGTAATTTACGGATATCTGTAGGGTAATTTCAAATGATAGGTATACAGTCTGGAACCAATACTATCACATTTTATTAAGTAATCGTGTCAAAACTTATCATAATGTAAGTAGGTATAACACAACAAGCATAGGTCCTCTCATGTATGGAGTACTCTTAACACTTATGGGATGGATCAGCCCGCTATCAGCTGGATACCTTGGACGCCATTGACCGACGCGCCCGGAGACTTATTGGTGTGCTAGTCAACAACAAGCTCCAAAGCCGTGAGCATCGCCGCAAAGTCGCTCTTTCGGTATTCTATCGAATTCATTTCGTAGAGTGTGCGCTATAACTTTACGCACGACCCCATTACACCGGCTCCATTCCACCGTTGGTCAATGAGGCGCAGGGAGGGGTTGCACCCCAATGTTGTTGCTGTTTCACCTTTCCGCACGAAGCGTTACGCTTCCTCATTTATTATACGGACAGCGAAGGAGTGGAACCTCTTGCTTGCGTCAGTGTTTATCGATTCCTATAATTTGGAGATCAAGGCATTATTTGAGTGCATCATCACTTCCCATCAGGTGAGTTGCAGACATACGCATTCAAATTAAAAAAATATATATATACTCCATTTGTAAACCTTTGACGTTTGTTCAAAACATTGACAGAAAGTTAACATTGCCATAAATGAATAAGTGTTGCTAGCGGTGATAATGTAACACATTTGAAAACGTGTAAGAATAAAAAAAACATAAAATACAAAAATTCAACCTCATTTTATTCAATAATCTCTTAAAAGTCTACCAAGTACATCTACCTATGAGAGAATACTTTAACCACATAAAAACTTAATTATCCTACATTATTATATAAAATTTTAAAAAAAATATTCACTATATCACAATGAGTGTTTTCATTTGTTTATGTAAATAAAATATTAGTATTGCAACCTTCATTCCATTGTAAATTATTTAATTTTAAAATAATAAAATTGTATAAATGTGATGATATTAAAAGTAAAACTGATATTGCATTGAAATAATGAGATAAGTCTTATAAATTAAAGTATTATTTGTAATTACCAGATTTTTTTGTTTAAAAACTTCCCATTCTTTTGCATTTAATTAATTTAAATTAAAATATTTAATCATCTTATTCCATACAATATTCTATAGAGGTATTTGAAGCTTGTTCTCAAGTCACTGGCACAAATATTGAGCAAATTTGTTTAAAATTGATGTTCAATTTAAGAATATATTGATTTGGACCTGTTCAATTACCTGTTCAAAATTTTATAACTTTTAAAAAGTTGTTACTGGCCAATTTTTGCTCTAAGATGTGAGCGATCAAGCCATGAAACTACTTTAAATTAAATCTAAATAAAAATACATTCAAGGATTTTTTATAAAATAAAAAAAAATATAAATACAATAAAATTACTAAAAAATTATACGTAACCTAGTATTTGAGCAACCGATTAATATCAGTCATTATCTTTTAAATTATAAAAAATTTAAACTGCTTCAGATCTTCGTTTGTCAAAGAGAGTTCATTATAATATAATCATCATCATCATCATCATATCAGCTGAAAGAAATCCACTGCTGAACAAAAGCCTCCCGAGTTTACACAACAACGGCCGCTCCTCCGCTGCCCGTGTTCAGCGGCTTTTCGCGACCTTCACCAGATCGTTGGTCCACCGAGCGGCCTGCCTACGCCTGTAATTCTGTATACATACATCTGTGTAAATAAATAAATAAATGTCTTCCGGTACTCAGTCGCCACTCAAGAACTTTACTAAGACAGGTTCACTTACTAAATAGGCCTCATAAGAAAGCTCAAGGTCACCTAAAGGGCGATGGAGTGAGCTATGCTCGGATCTCTTCGACGTGATCGAATCAGAAATGAGGAGATGCGTAGGAAAGCCAAGGTAACCGACATACTTGGCTCACATAAATCGCTATAGTTCGTTCGCTGAATGAGCTGCACCTTTGATTAGCGCGTCAACGGTAGCGACAAAAGGGACGCCCTGAATTCAGCCGCGGCGCCGCCTACGTTATAATAACGTCGGCGGCGCTCCTTTGTCGCTGCCTTTGACGTAGGAAAGCCAAAGTAACCGACATGCTTAGCTCACAGAATCGCTATAGTTTGTCCGCTGAATGTGCTGCACCTTTGATTAGCGCGTCAAAGGTAGCGATAAAAGGGCCGTCCTGAGTTCAATCGCGGAGCCGCCTACGTTATAATAACGTCGGCGGCGCTCCTTTGACGCGACGAGCGGCATTCATCAAAGGTGCAGGTGATTCAGCGAACGTACTATATACTTACGTGACAGTGGGCGGGGCACATAGCTCCTGGAAGAGCTCAGAGTTCAGTAATAGTTGAATAGTTGTGATGTGTCTTCTTAATGTTAAGTTTTATACTTATTTAAAAGTTTAAATAAAAAAAAAACAGAAAATATTGTCTAACGTAGAAACTCGTTTTTTGCCTGTTTACCTTACAGATTGCTTAAAAGAGAGCTTTTTCTCATGTTAATCATGAACTGTTTAAACTTCAAAGTTTAAAAATTTAAAACACCGTAAGTTTTTATGACCAATACACCAACATCAACATAATTTTGTAAAAAAAATATTTATGGTCAAAAATGTTTAGAAAAGGCACCTCCAGGCATGTAACTATGGTATTACTTAAACATTAAGTAGGTAGGTACCTACGAAAAGTATTTCACAGATACTTTATCATATGAGGATTGTGAAGCTGCGACTTTTCATACAAACGGCGTTAACGATTTTCACTTCTTAAATGTTAACCGATTTGGACCAATTTTTAATAAGTTGTCAGTCAGAACAAAAACTATGCTTATACGTTTTTGTTTTTTCGATACAGTTAATAAGTTTAATTTTATTGTCGTTCACGTGTTTTCATACAAAACTAAATTCGGCAATTTTTGTTTAATTATAATGAGTATTTTTAAAAAAGAAAGAAAAGCTTTTGTTCTGACTGACAACCTATCAAAAATTGGTCCAAATCGGTTAACATTTAAGAGGTGAAAATCGTTAACGCCGTTAGATGAAAAGTCACAGCTGCACAATCCTTTTAAATCTAACACACTTTTAAAATGACATTGGATTGGAATGAAAATCAGACTTATAAAAAGTAAGTCTTACAAATGGAAACATTAATATATTTACAAAGACTTCTAGGTCTGATTTCAGTTTCATCCGTTGCAACCGTAAGTTTAGCTGGCTATTTTCAAGGCGAGTACATTTTTTCTTCTAATTTCCACTCCGTATGATTTTCATTATCTGTTTTGACACCTATGCCCTTGGCAATAGGTACTACTTATTGAACTACAGAGTAGGACCACGGGAAACAAATTTTCTCGAAAACTACCTTAAATATATAACCACATTCAGTCCAATTCACTAAATTGTATTAGGACATCCTTAATTAACATTTACGTTCAAGGGTCATAGAAGTATCTTTTGCACAATGAACACAGTAAAGACAAGACAACGGACTTTGATTATCAGACCTTCTTACTAAAATGGCAAGAGTTCCATCACAGAATACATCTCAATCTGAGATATCAATTATAAGTTCATCATCTTTATAATGTGGACTTGAGTCTAACTCAACCAATTGTTTGGACATATTCGTTTCAAATTTAGTTGTTGAATGTTCGAATTCATCATCAACTACTTCTAGGTAACGACATTCATCTTCACTGTCTGATTGTCTGACAGCTTCATATGATCTTCTGTAATCATGTTCATTGTCACTAGAATCACTCCTGAATGCTTCGTTATCGTTAGTTGTCTTTTCATCTTTTTGAATCAATGAATCGTTCCTTTCACTGTTAAATATATTTTTGACATGTGTCAATTCTCTCACTTTGTCTTTCATGCTGCCTACCGAATCGTATACTTTATCACTTAACCTATGACTAAGTTCCTTGATTCTATCAGTGTGAAGTCTTAGTATGGGAGGGCGTCTTTCTTCATCGAACTGTGGCTCATCAGTGAAAGTTTCATTCAGTGGTATCTCACAAGGAGCGTAAATGTTGTCCTCGTCATTTCTTTTCTTCTTTTTGTCTATCCAGAGGTCTTGACCAAGAACAATATTGGTCGTCTTCTTTGCGTCAAAAGACTTGAACATGACCTTAAATGTTAACCGGTAGACTGACAAGATGATTAAGACTGCGCCAACAACGAATAACAGGTACATTGCAGCTTGCTCGATCAGTGGAAGAACGTTTAAGTATAGGTTGAATCGCTTCTCCATTGCTGGTGGAAGGGCGTACATTCTCTGTGAAAGAAAAACAATAATAGATAGACTAGCATTTATAAATTCATGTTAGTTTACTAGTTTTGTATGATTTATGATTCTTGGGCTTTTTTTCAATGAAAAAATTTACAAAATATGTAAAGGCGACGCATTGGAAACTTTGTTCACTGGTTCTCGATTTTTCTCAGCAATAACAAAACATATGAAACTGATATTTTGTAACCTGATTCAATGATTTCATTTTGTCAGTTGCAGAAACACGATTCGTAAGGTTTTATAACATAAAAAAATATATCAAAGAAACCACTTTTTTTTAAATCATTCTACAGTCAAACCAGACCAATTTACTTTTAAACTTTCTAAGTCGATAAGTCTAAAGACACACACTTCGATGTGTCAGTTGGATTTTAAAAAAATATTGTAGTTTTTAAATGAAACAAAAAAATATTGAAAAGTGCAAAAGTGTGGTTATAATATTCTTTACTATTTACACGTAAAGAAAAAACAAAGACAACTCTTCCAATCAATGCCTCACCTTAATGATGGAAACCGCAAAACAGTACATTATCAGGAGTTCCTTTTAATGACAGACAGCAAATCAAACCCATCAAGTTTTTTTCCTAATGAAAAGTTTGTAACAGTTTATAAGAAAGTAAGATCAAAATAAGAAGGAATACTATAATCACGAAAAATAAAGAAGAATCAATTGAAATCAAAAAAAGAAAAAATCAAAAAGAACCAAGAAAAACTTACAATATCAAACCAAAGCAGCGGAAGGTACATGTTGGAAAACTTCTCAGTGTTCTTGATGCCTGATATATCTTCTAACGCCATGTTGATCTGGAACTTGGTGCTGACGTCGAGAGGCAGGCCGGAGTCGGGTTGAATCCAAAACCTGTGTAGAACGAGAACAAAGTATTATTAATTAAGTAGTCTACAATTTTAAGGGCTCCGTACCCAAGGGTAAAAACGGGACCCTATTACTAAGACTCCGCTGTCCGTCCGTCTGTCTGTCTGTCTGTGTGTCCGTCTGTCACCAAACTGTGTTTCATAAACCGTGATAGCTGTACGTTGAAACTGTCACAGGTGACGTATTTCTGTTGCCTCTATAACATCAAATACTAAAAATTAGAAAAAGTAAAAAAAGGGGGTCTCCATACAAAAACATGTTTTTAAACGTGAAGAAACTAGCGCCATTTAGTATGATGGTACGGAATTCTTTGTACTAGCGCCATCTACTATGATGCTACGGAACCATTTGTTTGCGGTTCTGTCTCGCACTTGGCCGGTTTTTTTGAACTTATTATTCTTTGACGCCTTAGTGAAGATATGGCTGTTTCAATAAAATATTTAATGCGTTTTGCCTAACTGTGTCTAACCGAAAATATTTTAATACCCCCAACAGACAAAGGGGTCTTATAAATTTCAATTCTTTTGCTCGTTATCTGTGTATCGGAATATAGCAGTTCTTAAACGGGTAGAGCGATTTAAGTGCCATTTGGGTATCTGATTTTTTTTATTTGTTTGATTTGTGGAGACGGTCAACTGCCCGCCAAAACGGTAAAATATTAAAGAGTGGTTAACAAAATAATGAACACGATTTATAAAAACCGGTAAAGTGCGAGTCAGAATCGCGCACAAAGGGTTCCGTACCATTGTACTAAATGTCGCTAGTTTCTTAACGTTTAAAAAATCTCGTTTGTTTTATGGGACCCCCTTAAACATTTATATCATTCTGTTTCTAGTTTTTGTTGTTACAGCAGCAACAGAAATACATCATCTGTGAAAATTTCAACTGTCTAGCTATCACGGTTCATCAAATACAGCCTGGTGACAGACAGACAGATGGACGGACGGACGGACGGACGAACAGTGAAGTCTTAGTAATAGGGTCCCGTTTTTACCCTTTAGATATGGAAGCCTAAAAATTAAATGGTGGAAAACAAAATGGCCGCCTAAAGTGACGTTGCTCCGATTTGGCTGAAATTTGGGTATGGGTTTTAATTTCGCTAGTTATTATTGTAAAAGGGGGTAAAAATCTGACAGTCCACCTGAAGTAGGCTTGCCAGACGTCAGGATTTGTCCTGACATGTCATGATTTTCATGCACCAGTCAGGATTACGGCCGGACTTTGACAATGTCAGGATTTTTTTGATTATTTACGTGTTTATCGGTCTTTTATCAAGCAGCCCATGGACTAAAATGAATGGTGATTTTTTCATTGTGTGGAGAGTTAGAGTAGGCTCAATGGCAGATTGTGAGTCGGAAAGTGACCGTTTGATAATCAAAAGGAATATTATAAGTGCTGTTTTATTACTATGACTACTAACTGTGCGTCGTTAAACCGCGCCCGTTTCAGTAAAATGTCAGGACTTTTTGTTAAAAATTAGGCTTTTTGTCAGGACTTTTCAATTTAACATCTGGTAACCCTAACCTGAAGGAAACTGGCTACCGCCGCCTATAAGCAACTGTGACTAGGGACTCTGTAGTATGACCATTCATAGTCATAATACTGTTCTAGAGGAGTCATCAGTGCTTTGCTGGTCCTTGAAGACTAAGCCGGAATCATCATCATTACAGCTCATATACGTCCCCACCGAGGGGCTCGAGCCTACCCTGAATCAGGGCGATTAGGCCTTAGACGACCACGCGGGCCCAGTGCGGGTTGGTCGACTTCACACACAACCTTCGAGTTCCTTCGCAGGCGTGTGCAGGTTTCCTCACGATGTTTTCCTTCACCGTTAAAGCAATCGGTAATTATGTACGTAAGTTTTTGAAAAACTCATTGGTGCATTGGTCGTCCAGATTTGAACCCGGTAGGTACCTCTGGTTAGATGGACCGAGTCGTTACCGGTTGAGCCACCGACGCTTTTTTAACTAAGCCGGAATGCTTATTTGGAATGCTTCGAATATCAGTAATCAAAGAGTAAAGTTATCACTACGTTCCAGTAATCTGAGTGAAAGATAACTGCTGTAACGGTTCATTGCTAAGGATCCTTATACCAAAGTATATAAATTAGTACTAACCATAGACATAGGACAATGTATTTTTTAATTTCGATTTTATATGTACGTTTATTTTACGCTCTTACGGTGAAGAAAAACATCATGAGGAAACCTGTGCACACTTGAAGGTTGTGAGTGAAGTCGACCAACCCGCACTGGGCCCGCCTGATCGACTAAGGACCGATCGACCTAATTCAGGGTAGGTTTGAGCCGTTTGGTGGGGACGTATATGAGCTGATATGATTAAAGTAAGAACTTAGCATAATATCACCTGATGGCAAGTGACGATGCAGCCTAGGATATAACACGAAGGTTCATATAGTGCCTATTCACTCTCGCCTTGAAGATTCCTACATTAGTTATATTTGGTCGAAACATGTCGTCAGCAGGGACCTGGTAAGCGCAAAAGCAATTCACATTCCATTTTTAAATCGAGGCCTGGGGCTGCGGCCCTAGTATACTGGCCACCCCACGGCACACTGCGATCGCTAACTCACTTACCGTAGCGATTGTGGCACATCTCCGCACCCTTGAACTTGGGGAAGGCCTATGCCTTTTGCCTGATGTGATGATAGTCTTTATCATATAAACGAAAGCAAGCTGATTAGCAAATCGTACCTGGTCTCATGTAATTCTCTGTTTGGCTCCATTCCCTCGATCTTGCCGGACAGAACCTTGTCGCCTTTGTAGAAGTGGGGGTAGGACAACGCGATCGGGAATCCATAGTAGCACTGGGATACGTCGATAAGCCCTTCCGGTAAGCATTTGCCTGAAATAAAGAAGAAATAGTTTGTAAAATGTCAAGCCCTAAAGTTTTTCGCAAAAACCTACTAATATTATAAACGCGAAAGTTTGTAAGAATGTATGGATTTATGTTTGTTACTCTTTCATGCAAAAACTACTAAACTTATCTGGCCGAAATTTTCCTTGGAGTTCAGTGAATTTGTGTATTTGGTGTGAAAGCAAACGGCTTGGCTGACCTCCCACCAGCGGGTCTCACCAGCTTGAGTTGAGTTTGCGCCTATTTCGTGCAAGAGGCACAGAGGATCTGGGCTCCATTAAGACCAGCAACAATCAGTCAACAAACACATTGTTATAATCAAGCAAATAATCTTATTTCATCATTGGAGCAGCAGTGTATCAGCAAGACGTTTACACTGAGAAATGGCTACAATAGAAACTTTAACAACAGAGCAGAATCGAATCAAGTCAGACATACAGAAGCTTGTCATCAATTTCAAGAAGACAGGTGAACTTAGGACACCTGACTATATCAAAAAGCAGCTCGAAATCCTATAAGCACACCAGGACGAGTATTAGCATAATCACATTCAACTTTGTGGTTTCTGTGATGAAAATCATCCTGACATCACACAAAATGAGTATGGTAAAGTGAATAATTCATATGTGACAGCAAAAAAATACATAGAAAACTATCAGCAGCAAGAAGACAAGATGAAAGGAAAAAACAGAAAAATCAGCTCTAGATCCTCCGAAATCGAAGGAAGTAAGTGATGTTAAGAAATATATGAATAGCAAGATTTGGTCAGTGGCACACCAAGAGTATTCAACGCCGACATTGGACATTCCTATATTTTACGGTAACTACCATCAACGGGTTTCGTTTAAAGGTTTATTTTCTAAAGCAATACACAACAATCGTTCATTGTAAAATACACAAAAATTGCAATTTCTCAAAAGCAAGGTGAAGGGCGAAGCCGAATGGCTTATCCAACATCTGCAAATCAGCTCGGACCACTACTCTGAATGCTGGGATATTTGAAATAAAAGATACAATAACCCGAAACTAATCTTCTCATCTCACTTCAATATCCTAATGAGCCTACCAAGTTCACAGCAAGTTTCTTTAAGTCACATCAGGTTCGTGGGTTCGATTCCTGCCCAGGGCTAACTTTCATCTCACCATTTCTGCAGAAGCATTTGTTCGCCTCCTCGTATTTCCCATTGTCCATCATGTGATCAGGGAACGAATACATCATAGCGTTCAAGTTGCTCTTCACTCCTTCGCCCTTCGCTACCTGCAAGAAAAAGACAAAGACTTTAAGTGACTAGCATAAAAAGGTGTAAAAAGTAACTTTTAGTAGAGCGAGGGGCAGCGGACTATACCCCGCCACGCAAACTATCTAGGTCTGAAACCAAGACACGTACTGTCTGATCCTCCTGACCAAATTTCAGCTGACCTGAACTGCCTCCTGGCGGCTCAGGGAGGAACCGAAAGTGTCAATCTTCAGATGACACAACCCCCCCTCTCTAGCGCAACAAATGCAACCCCCTAAGCGGTAGCTCGATCCCATCTAGAGCACTGCTACGCGTCCCCTTTCCCCAGGGTGGGGTCGCTTCCCATGAAGGCTTCAAAGCCCCACAGGCTAAAAATCTGGACAAACGAAGACGAGTTACTCGTAACTGGTGTAGGACCCGTTAACTGGGGCTTCTACTCATCATACTGAACAGCTTTTGTTCTAAGACTTTGCTGGAATTGCAAAAAATATAACTCTTCATACAAACCGATCAGCTGAATTAGTATGTGCATTTTTGTATGGAGGGTCAATTTTGTTTTTTTTTTGAGAATTGACTACGGGTTTCTTGGGGAAAGTTGTTCAGTATGATGAGTAGAACCCCCGGTAGAATGAACCAATTTTGTTACATCCTGTACAGAGTTTCCTTACCCAATCACAAACGTATCTATATGAATAAATAAATTAATTCAGATAAGGAATAACTTTAGATAAGGAATCATAAAGCCCGCACCATAAATACCTTTTTTTTTTATTCACAATTGGTAAACCCTTGACAACATCTCACCTGGTGGTAAGTGACGATGTTGCCGAAGATGGAAGCGGGCTTACCAAGATTCCCCAACGCAATGGGAAACTGGCTATCTTATCTTCATGCCGGAACACACCAATGATATCAACATTGATATTTGGCGGCAAGACTTAGATAAGATGGTGGTTGCTAGCCAGGCGGGCTAAGAAAATGCCCTACCACCAACCAAACCAAGTCTTACAATTGACCCCGCCGGGAATCGAACCCGCGACCTCCTGTGTAAAGCCAGTGAACTTTGCCTCTGAGCTACGGAGGCGTTAAAACCTATCTGTTTTGTGCCCATACCTAAAGGCTAAAACTGAATTATGGTGGTTATAAATAACTTGTAAAATGCAGGTGGTATTATACAGACTACCTACCTAGCTGGTTAGACAAGCTAGACTAGTCATCAAGGCTGAAGCAAAAAATTTTATTAAAAACCGGGCAAGTGCGAGTCGAAATTGCACACGACCAAGGGTTCCGTACCATCGTAGAAACAAAAAACTATTCCTGTATTTTTAATTTTATTTTTATTATTTTTTGTTAAAGCGGCAGTAAAAATACGCTGTGAAAAAGTTTAACTGTCTACTTATTACGGTTCATGACATTTTTTTGAAGATCATTTTGGTATTTTGAAGTTGATCTGATGATGAACTTTGGGGTTGGAATCATGGTCCCAGACAGATGGCCAGCAAACTTGCTGAACGTGAAAAATACACAGCTGATTCTTTGATCCTTCTCCTTTGTATGGCAAAAACAAAAATACGGCTTAGTTATTTGTTTTTGCTCGATACTCTTTATTTTGTAAAACTATAATATGTATAGTTTTGAGAGATTATTGAATTTTTCTCCTAAATTACTTAAGTTAGGTGCATCATATAAATATCGACAGTAAGAGAATAAAAGTTTTGATAAAACGGCTAAGACAAAATTTTCCTAGAATGTGTACTAAGCTCGCAATAAACTAAAATGTGTATTTACGCCCGAAGTACAGGTCGTAAGTCGCATTACGACACTCACGCGAAATTCAACTGTATTGCTGATTTGCTTGCCAGTGCCGCGCGGGCAGCCTGCTCTTATTGTGGTTCAAGCGACGTGTGGTTCCATTCATAATTCATAATAATTTATTTGCCTTAAACATGCCACAAGGCCCAATACGCCTTGGAATAGTTGTCTCTGTCTTTTTCTTGAAATGTAATGTAAATGTCCCGTTTTTGCCCTTTGACTACGGAACCCTAAAAAGTAACCTACTTATATGTTAATCCAGGTTCTAATTTGTCTACCTACCAAATTTCATCCAGATCTGTTTGTCTGTTGTGGCGTAAAGGGTAACAAACATACATACGTCCATACACACAAACCTTCGCGTTTATAATATTAGTAGGGATTGACTGGGTTCAGGATATGGTTAATTATATTTAAAGATACAGAAAAATCTTACCAAAGCTTACCAAGATTCCCAATCAGTGGGGAACTAGCTATTTTACACTGATGCCAGATATCAATACACGTAGATTCAAGATATTTATTCAAAATAGGTGCAAATTAAACTCTTTCTGATAGTCATAAAATAATAACAACATAATGTCATTTGTGAAAAATCAAGAAATAAATAATAACGTCAAAATTCAATCCTTGAATTAAACCAGATTGTGTCATTAGGACACGAAAATTAATATATAAAAATCATTGAATGCCATTAATGCCTTTTACAAGAGTAGGCCAGTTTACGCGGACAGCACCCGGTCACGAGTATAACGCGAGAGTCAGCCATCGCGGTACAGTGATGTTGAGTGAAAGGCAAGTTTCAAGATTTGATGATTTCAAAATGTTTATTTTCAAAATAGGTGCATGTTACACTCTTTCTGATGGTCATACATAAGATAGTGATTAAGTATGAATTTGCCGATTTAATTTTTTAAGGTTCAATGCTAATTTTTATTGAAAAAAAAGTTAGCGTTTTCAATTATTGACCTTATGGTGATACTACTTATGGTCTTTTATTAGTAACTAGTGGCATGTCTTTCATGTTCTAATCCCCTGAGTTATGTACCATTGAATGGAACAAAGGCATTTTCTTAGTGGTCCAATGGGGCATTTTTTAGACTAGTTAACTTTTAGATTTTTTTAAAGTGACGAAATCTTATGCGGGGTATTCCCAAATATGACATTAGTAACGAAGAAACTGCTGCGATAACTCTAGAGCTTTCAAATTAAAAATGTGAAATTTTTGCCTTTAAAAATCGTGATTTCATCATATCATCATCATATCAGCCGAAGGACGTCCGCTGCTGGTCATAGGCTCCCTCAAGGATTTCCACGACGACCGGTTCTGCGCTACCCGCATCCAGCGGTTTCCCGCGACCTTTACCAGATTATCGGTTCACCGAGTGGGAGGCCTGCCTACGCTACGTTTTCCGGTTCACCACTAGAGAGTTTATTAAAATAAAATAAACTTATTGAATAAAATGGTAATTTATTGAGTTGAAAATAACTGTCTCCATCGGTTCAAAGCCTCCATGCTCTAAAAATATCTAATCAATAGGCACACGTTTACTAGTTATTAATTTCTTATAGTCTAATGCTATTTTAAGAATAAATTTTGTTTTAATAACTATTTTTCATAATAATAATTTTCGTTTTTTTTTTTCCAATCGGCAATTTTATACTTAAATCCCTCAGACTAAACGAAATTGTTTATAAAGCCTGAGTTAAACCCCTCATATTATGTCAGATTGTATAAAAAATATAGAAAAAGCAATCATCAGTTAATAGTGTCAATAAAATCATTGATATAAAAAAAATTAAAACATTTGGACATGAAAACAATATGACACGAGAAAATGAAAATTATTGAATTTATTGAGTTTTAGTTAGCCTCAAAATATAGAACTAAGCAAAATGCGCGTACGGCGATAAAAGTATGACGCGCTCTGTGTCCAAAACATCTGCACGCAGGATGTAGAAGGGCCAAAATGTCAAAACTACTCCAAATTAAAGTAGTTTCATACAAGCACAAGTTGCCTCACTTTTATTGCCGTACGCGCATTCTAGTTTGTTCTATAGTCTGAGCAGCTAGCCAAGCGCGCTTAGAAAATCAAATCGAGTCTAGCAAAAAAATACCCCGCCGGGAATGGAACCCGCGACCTCCTGTATATCTATTAGTAAGTAGTAACATACAGTATGGACACTCCCTGCCGCTCTCTAGATTGCGACCTCACCCCCTCGTCACCCAGATCGATACATATTGGTTACAGTTTGGTTGTCGAATGTACAGGATTTCGTCGCCATTTTGTTGGTACCGTCATTCCTTTTTTGAAATGTCATTTCTGGTCCGTTGTATGTAGTTTCCAGGGTGTGCCACTGGTTAGTGATTACACCACCGCCAACGACCAACTTTGTAACCAATTTTTTAGTTCAATTTGGGATTTTTTTATCGAAAAAAAAATGTTTTGTAATTTAAAGAGTATGAGGAGTGATTTGATTTCCTCGAATTCTATTTTTATTCACAGAACTAAAGAAAAAAATATCCTACTGTATACCCTTTTTTTCTAGTTGTAAGCATAAAACTGCTGCAACTTTAATCGAAACATTATGATAATTTATGAACCTCTTAATAAAGCAATATGAAATGATTTTGTTTTCTTACTTTTTTTGATGTGTAACATCTTTGCTCTCGCTTTCCTGCAATTTGTGGGAGTGATTTCGTGAAATGGGACGGAAATGTTTCCCATTTTAACAGGAAGTAGCGTTTTTTCAGGCTTTAAAAGCGCGGAAAAGGCAAAGGTACCTATGACCATACAGCCTAGTCTGCCGTATCTTTGCCGTCCTTTTATAAAGTATTTTGTCACATGTTACACATCATATGCGAGTACTGTAGGTCTCGCTCGAATTTTTTTTAATAATTTAAAAACCAAAATTTTCGCACGACTCGTCCGCAGCGAATGACGTAGCAGCCACGTTGCAGTACGAGCTGACATTTCCAAGCTATTTCATTCGATGTTTGAAACATCGTAAATCTAATTGCTAATTTTAGGGACGATGGAGCCTTAACATCGTTATCAATTCATAAAACACGGAAACCATGATTAAATGCCACTGTCCTTGTTGACGTCACCACAACGAATTGTATAGTCTACACCCATTAAATATTTTATAACTCATTTATTTGTTACGATCACAAACACGTTTTTATGACGTGTAATAATTACATTATACCCGTTTTTTTTTCTTAATTTTGTTACTTTTAAAACTTTGATACCTACACGTTCCGAATAGAGTTTTTTGCATCAGGAATTGAAGAGAAGAACCATAAAATACTTAGCGTATGTTAGCAGGCAGATCTATACTTTTCATATAGATCACTCCGTCCATTGTTGGTAAATACCGTATGAGTAGGTATCCAAGCCAGTTTTTGGAGTTTACTCCTTAAGAATCGATTTGCATATATATAAGGGGCCCGGTATGAGAAAAATGTGAGGAGTAAAATCTATCGATGAATGACAGCGTTACGAAAAAGTTTCGATACAAAAAGGTCGTGTTCAATAGTAGAAATTAAGTGAGTTATAGTTTTTTTTCAAGCGCGAGTAAACTCCAGTCGTGCGTCGGAGCTGACACACACAATTTTTTTTTTCTCAGTTTATACATTCTTTGTTACTAGGAGTAAATTTCATATATTCGTCTTATCAAGAAAGTATGCACCAGGTGGCTGTACAATTTATTTCAGTTTATGTATATATATATATATGAATACATAAACTGAAGTGGCAGTGGGCAGGGCACATAGCTCGTAGAACAGATGGTCGTGGGGCAGTAAAATTATCGAGTGGCGACCGCGCACCGGAAAACGTAGAGTAGGCAGGCCTCCAACGTGGTGGACCCACGACCTGGTGAAGATCGCGGGAAGCCGATGGATGCGAGCAGCGCAGGATCGGTTTTCACGGAAATCCTTGGGGGAGGCGTTTGTCCAGCAGTGGACGATTTTCGGCTGATATGATGATGATAAATATATATATCTCGTGTCACGGTGTTTATGTTCTTACTCCTCCGAAATGGCTCGACCGATTTCCATGAAATTTTTTATGTGTATTTGGTTGGTATGGGAATAGATCGTAATAGTTATTTATGCCAATAATGCCAAGTATTGAGAGTGGCATACTTTTCTACGACCATGAATTAAATAAAAATACATTGGAGTTTTGTCATAATCATGTACCTACCTATTGAATTTTTGAATCCAAAGCCATTAAAATATTTTAAAGTTTCTTTGCACTACAGTTGTCTCGTTTGGAACTGATCATTGCAAAACGACTTGTAGGAATGAATACTTTTGTGATATGATTTGAGGTTATGTATTAAGCAAATTACCAAATGGGAATAGAAAAAATATATTTCAATAAAGCAAAACAATGTTATTTCATGTTATAAAACAATGTCAGCTACTTTTATATTATACAATGTAACAAAGATGGAGTTTAAAATTAAGTACGTTTTACCGGATGAAAAGTAATGATGCAGTCGAGGATGGTGCACGCAAACTCGAATAACACCTATTCACTCTCGCCGCGTAAATGTTTTCAATCTCTGAAATGTTATCTCTGTTAGATTGCATAGAAAATGAAGAGACCTGCATTTTGCCCCGTATTCTTATCGATTACTGGATCGACCAGTCTGCGATGACGCATATGGTACGACTTTTTGTTTTTTAGTTGTTTTTGTACCTCTTACTGTTTTGTTGATGAATATTGAAAAGGATATCAAATTTAATACACACAGGCATCAACAGGTAAAAGTATTAAACCACAAGTATAATTAACAATGGAATAATACTGGCTATTAATGTCAACATATTTATTTTTTAATCGGAAATTTTACAGACAAATTGATGATATATACAGAGTGTAAGAAAATTGGTGTAGGTCCCGTAAACTGAAGCTTCTTCGCACCCTACTAAACTACTTTTGTTCTACGACTTTGCTTAAAGGGTAAAAAAAATTTTTTACTCTTCATACAAATCGATCAGCTGTTAGACCAATTTGGTGCATTTTAGTATGGAGGGTCTAATTTTTTTTTAAAATTTACTATGGGTTCTTTGGAGAAAGTGTTTCAGTATGACGAGTAGAACCCCCAGTTCCCGTTAACTGTTACACCAATTTTGTTACATCCTGTATATCAGATAGTCAAATTTAGACACACTGCCTATTAAAAATTTTCCCCATTAAAACAAATAATTCAGGTCTCAGAGCATTAAACCCGTCTAAGATTATCTACATCCTATATCTAGTTTTTAGGGTTCCGTACCCAAAGGGTAAACGGGTCTGTCCGTCCGTCTGTCTGTCAGCAGGCTGTATTTCATGAACCGTAATAGATAGACAGTAGAAATTTTCACTGATGATGTATTTCTATTGCCGCTATAACAACCAATACTAAAAATTAGAAAAAGTGAAAAAATAAAGGGTGTCTCCAAGGGTTCCGTACCCAAAGGGTAAACGGGTCTGTCCGTCCGTCTGTCTGTCAGCAGGCTGTATTTCATGAACCGTAATAGATAGACAGTAGAAATTTTCACTGATGATGTATTTCTATTGCCGCTATAACAACCAATACTAAAAATTAGAAAAAGTGAAAAAATAAAGGGTGTCTCCATACAAAAAAATATGTTTTTTTTGGAACGTGAAGAAATTAGCGCCATCTAGTATGATGGTACGGAACCCTACGTGTGTGGTTCCGACTCGCACTTGGCCGGTTTTTTATATTTTTTGAAGTGACAAGCTTTAACTTTAGAAATACTTTCGAAGAACCGAGAAGTGGTAATATTATGTCAGTTAAAACATTATTATTGCATTCGATATTTTTTACAGAGCTACCGCGGAACACTCCGACGATGAAGTGGACATCCTATATGAGGATATCTCTAGAGCTTTACATAATAGCTCCCGGACCCAATACACCGTTATTATAAGGGACTTTAACGCGAAACTAGGCAAACGAAATTATGGTGAGCTGAGAGTGGGACAATTTGGATATGGAGAGAGGAATGCACGTGGCCAGTTGCTGGCCCACTTTATGGAGAAGTAGGGCCCTTTATGATGAACTTCTTCTTCAAGAAGCCTTAACAGCGGAAGTGGACACGGTTGCATCCCAATGGTGTAACAAAAAATGAGATTGACTTCATCCTGTCGACAAGGAGGCGAATATTAAATGATGTCTCTGTGATCAATTCAGTCAAAACAGGAAGCGATCACCGGATGGTAAGAGGCACGTTGAATTTAAAAACCAAGCTAGAAAGATGTCGACTGATGAATCTACGCTCCGACCAGCTCCTATCCAGCTCCAAAAGTCCGAGAACTTTCAGCTCGAGTTGAACAATCGCTTTGAATGCCTAGGGGATTGCCATAATGTGGACGATTAATTTATAGTGACAGGTTCGTGGAATTGTCCAACTGACTAACCTGAAGACTGAGGATGGCATGATCGTATCGTCTAAGACTGAGTTGCTGAATCTTAGACGGGTTTAATGCTCTGAGACCATGTTTTAATGGTCAACATTTTTAATTGGCAGTGTGACTAAATTTGATTACCTGATATATAATCAATTTGTCTGTAAAGTTTCCGATTAGAAAATCAATATATTGACATTAATAGCCAGTATTATTCCATTGTTATTTACTTGTTATTCAATACTTTTGCCTGTTGATTCCTGTCTGTAGTACATTTGTTATCCTTTGCAATATTTATTAACAAAACAGTGAGAAGGTACAAAAATAACTAAAAAACAAAAAGTCGTACCTAGGCGTCACCGCAGACTGGGCGATCCAGTAATCGATAAGAACCCGGGGCAAAATGCAGGTTTCTTCATTTTCTACGCAATCTAACAAAGATAACATTTTAGAGATTGAAAACCATTACGCGGCGAGAGTGAATAGTCCTTATTCAAGTTTGCGTGCACCATTCTCGAATGCATCATAACTTTTTATCCGGTGTTGGTAAAACGTATTGAATTTAAAACTTTATCTTTGTTACATTACAATGTAACAAAGATGGAGTTTGAAATTCATCACTTTCGCGGCAAGGAGGGCGCGTCTAGGCTGCAGTAGTATTGATACTGAACCAGGTGAGTCATGCGTGCTGTGGCAACCCTCAAAGATGGAATGTCTCGTTTAATCTCGGTGGATACCTCGCTATACTTTGCGGTCGTTTGTATGGGAAAACCTTCGAACGCTGTCGACCAATGTGTCCTGACCCTAAGTAGGTCTTACAACGAACGGCACATCGGGAGCCGGGTCGTTCCTTTCCCTCTAATATACTTGATGGGAGTGATTGCTGACTCTCGCGTTATACTCGTGACCGGGTGCTGTCCGTGTGAACTGGCCTGAGGAACTGAACTACTCTTGTCAAAGGTATTAATGACATTCAATTATTTTTATATATAACTCTTTGTGTCATATTGTTTTCATGTTTTATGACAAAATCTGGTTTATTTCAAGGATTGAATTTTGACGTTTTTAACTAATGATTGTTTATTTCTTGATTTTTCTCAAATGACATTATGTTATTATTATTTTATGACTATCAGAAAGAGTGTAATTTGCACCTATTTTGAATAAATACATTGAATCTTGTTACACCTGTATAATAAATCTATCGAAAGACACAAAAGCTTACCAAAGGAGCAGGCCTGCACAGACTCTTCCTGAAGAACAGAAGGGAGTCATTTCTTCCAACTCCACCCCTAAATTTGGTGCCGTCTGACGCGTACTGTATGTTGGAGCAATGCTCCCCCTCCCATTGGGGAAGTTTGGTAGACCCCCTGTACGTGTCGATGAGTCCTGATGTAGACACGTCGTTCTCGCCAGTGAATATCGTCTCGTAATCTCCATTGAAGTCATACATCTGGAATAAATAGAAGTTATGGTTTTATCAAAGTTACTAGCTTTTGCCCGTGGCTTCGCTTGCGTGGACATCGTTTTATGACTATCTTTGAGGGTGATCGTAGCCAGGAGTTCACTCCAGATCCCTTGGGAACTATATCTGGCAATTATGATTAGCAGTCTATGTCACTTTTCCACACCCTCAACTATTTCAATGCAAAAATAATCAACACCAATCCGTGGCTCCGTTGCGACGCCGATGTGCGCAAACCTGAAAATCAGTTTTTCCTGGATACCTCGGGCACTGTCTCAGGCTATGCCCATTTGTAGTCTATGTCATTCTTCATCTCTTCAACCATCTCTGTGCAAAAAATCACAACAATCCATTGTTCCGTGATCTAACCGCCAGCAGCGAAAGCCGCGGGAGATGAGCGCGCCTACAGCTCCGGGACCTACCTGGACAGTAGGTAGTGGTTCTCTTCCACGAGGCACTCGCCTTGCAGAGTACCAGGACAAGCGTCTTGGCGGCAAGACCTACCGTAACTGGTCCTTGCCTTCACCTTATGGTGTTGGCAGGAATAGCGGCCCTCACTATATGACCTTGCTGTCGGTGAGTGGGGACGCTATATCATAAACCTGGCAGTTTAGCGTATCTGGTAATTATACGAGAGGGAATGTTCCGTGGCGATGTTAAAAAAAATAACCAAAAAAAGAGTTTTTTTTTTTCAGTTCCTTGAGGAACTGCATTGGACTATGCTATTTTTACGAGACAAAAAGTAGCCTTTGTCCTTCTCAGTGTGACACAGGCTACTTGCATGCCAAATTTCATCAAGATTGGTCGAGGAGTTAAAGCGTGAAAAGGTAACAAACAAACATATTTTCACATTTATAATATTAAGTAAGGATAATATTATTATTATTATACTAGCTTCGCTCGCGTGAACATAGTTTCTATGGTGCGCAGTTCGCTAGCCGCTTGCGTGGAGAAAAGTAGCCTATATGTTAATTCAGGTCCTATTCTGTTTACCTACCAAATTACAGCCAGATACGTTTAGTAGTTTTTGCGTGAAAGAGTAACAAACATCCATTCATGCAAACTTACATATTTATAATATTAGTAGGATTGATGACCGCCGGACATAGGGCCTCCCCGAAGTCACACATTAGATACTAGTTACTTTAAACTAGTTACTTGGCAAAGTTTTTAATAAACATGACGTTATAATCGCCATGCTTGGCAGGCGGGTTGGCGATCCCAGTGTGCAGTGTGGTCGAGGAGAGGGCGCTGCTACTCATCGTGCGGTTTTTTTGTTCCCTTAAGTCGCCTCTTACGACTCTCTTGTGGGGCGAGCTATTCTAGGGTCGCAAGCCGTAACCACAGGCCATCCGCTTATGGCCTATATCCAGCAGTGGACGTCTTTTGATAGTGATCATCAGCATTTTTCATCATTGTTTAATCATTCATATTGCGCCATAAACTTGTTTAATAGGATTTTTCAACTCGTAGCCAGCCATAATTAGCTTTTATTATCAGCCTTAAAAAAAACCTTATTTGAATCGGACTCACGCACCTAGGATTCCGTACCACCACACCTCTCCACATAAGTATAACAAAAATACCGAAACAAAAGACGTCAACGCGATCGACAGAAAAATGCTCTTTTCATTCAGTTCGGACTCCTTAGCCCTAGTACGACTCACACTGGCTGGTTTTTATAATTTGTTGTTTTACCTTAGGATTATTATTACAGACTAGCTGTTTCCCGCGGCTTCACCCGCGTGGACAAGGTTTCTATGACTGTTCGAGGGTGTGCAGTGGAAAAAAGTAGCCTACGTGTTAATCCAGGTCCTAATCTGTCTACATACCAAATTTCAGCCAGCTCGTTGAGTAGTTTTTGCGTGAAAGAGTAACAAACATACATCCACACATTCTCACAAACCTTTGCGTTTACAATATTAGTAGGATAACCACATCAAGTTTGACGCCTGTAAAAAAAATACGCTTTTTGAATGGTCCCCATACATCCCCTATTTTATTTAACTTTTTTTTATTTTTCTTTACTTTTGGAACATAAAAAAATCATACATTAAAACTACAGTGTAAACTTTATATAGCGACACTCAAGGGACCGGGTATTTTGTGACATTATTGAGAGTTTTCGTTAATACAGAGAGACATTATAGCGTCAAAGTGAATAAACTGGAGCCAGAAAATTTTGACGTTTCAAAGAGTGAATCGTTATATCGAGTGACGTTTTACAGAGTTTACACTGTATTTTGTATTCGTATTTTAGTGAATCAACATAATACTCAAATACATATTCGGGAAAAATTTCAGCCATCTACGTAATATAGTTTAAAAGATACAGCCTTTTAAATGTCGGACAATTGGACGCGCGGGCAGACAGACAGACGGGCGAACAGAGTAGGCTTAGTATTAGGGTCCTGTTGTGCGAAACCTTAAAATTCAAAGATGTTGCCATCTTCAAATGCAAATTTTGACATTTAAAGCAATTCTCCGTTTCATTCGCTTAAAAATTCACTTCGACATGGTGTCATCATAATATCTTTGTTACACCATATTTTATTTATAATTATGTATGAAGGCGTGGTTTTATTTAGGTTCTATTTTTGACCTTAAATCTAGTTTTTTTCTTTATAAAAAAAGAAGTATTTCTTTTCTATTTTTACTAGTAACTAGCTGTTGCACGCAGCTTTGCCCACACAGTACCCGTTTTTTGCCACTTTTATTTTTTTCTTTCATAAGAACCTTCGCCTGACAATAACGAATTCAACAAAAAAAGTATTAGCGAAATCGGTCCAGCCGTTCACGCGTGATGCGATGACCAAGGGAAATAGAGATTCATTTTTATATATAACTAGCTGTCCCGGCGAACTACGTACCGCCTTACATTACATTACACTGCCCTACCCTACCCTACCCTACACTACACTACACTACCCTACCCTACACTACACTACCCTACCCTACACTACCCTACCCTACACTACTCTACCCTACACTACACTACCCTACCCTACCCTACACTACCCTACCCTACTCTACATACACTACACTACACTACCCTACACTACACTACACTACCCTACACTACACTACCCTACCCTACCCTACACTACTCTACCCTACCCTACCCTACACTACATAAAAACCTTCTCCTGACAATAACGAACTCGACAAAAAAAGAATTAGCGAAATCGGTCCAGCCGTTCTCGAGTTATGCGCTTACCAACACATTATTATATATTAGAAGATGAGTCGGGTTTAAGGGTTCCGTACCCAAAGGGTAAAAACGGGACCATATTACCACACCCGGACAGTTCATACAACAGGCGAGAAATGACATTTCTAAAAACAAATGACGAAACAAATGAAATCACTTCGAAATTCTATACGTTCGAGAACCAAACTTAAACCAATCTGTATCAATCTGGGTGACGAGGGGGTGAGGTCGCAATCTACAGAGCGGCAGGGAGTGAAGGAAGCCTTTGTCCAGCAGTGGAGGTCTTTCGGCTTAAATGATGATGATAGAACAGATGGCCGTTGGGGCAGTAAAGTTGAGTGGTGATCGCGCACCGGAAGACGCAGCGTAGGCAGACCTCCCACACGGTCGACCGACGACCTGGTGAACGTCGCAGGATGCCGCTGGATGCGGGCAGCGTAGGACCGGTCGTCATGGAAATCCTTGAGGAGGCCTTTGTCCAGCTGTGGACGTCTTTCGGCTGATATCATGATGATGATGGTAAATCTTTTTTTTTGCTCCGATTGTATTGGGGAATTGTCCTAAGTACGGTCAACCATTTGCCGCTTCATCATCATCATAATATCGCCCATGCACTATAATATTAATACCGCTTCAACATCATCATCATAATATCGCCCAGGTACTATAATAATAATGCCGCTTCATCATCATCATCATATCGCCCAGGTACTATAATATTAATGCCGCTTCATCATCATCAACATATTATCGCCCAGGTACTATAATATGAAAACAGGAGATAACTCACCCGATCAATGAGACCAAGTTTGTCGAAAGACACCCAACCCGGCATGAAGGTGTTTCCCAGGGTCATCAGCCCTGATTTGTAGCCCATCATGAACTCCTTGGCCGTCATCTTAGCGAGCGGCTGACTGTTAGTCAGCGTGATCACATTGTTCAGCCCAAATCTGTGTAAGATTGACTGCTGGGAGACCACGTTCGCTATACTCTGTGAACAAGGAGAAGTTATTTTAATGCGAGGTATATTGATTGGATTTTTTTTCTGTGACGACTAAAGAGTAAAGAAAATAACCACACTTTTTCAATGTTTTTTCGTTTACTTTCAATTTTCTGAATGAAAGTATAAAAAATAATAACAAAAATCACTTTGTATTATCATAACAAATACTATGTATATTTTTTTAAAAATTTATACTTCAAAGTATTAGTCATAACTAGAGTTGAAAGTAACGTATAGACCTATCTTTGGGATTTTGTTCTATCGAGCTAAAACCGTTTAATCGTGTTCCTAATAATAGCTTTTGACTTCAAGGAACATCATCAACAATAAGGGTTTTTTTCAACCTTAGGTTTTCTATCGTTTAGGAGTAATTGACGTCAAAAATAACGAAAATTTATAATATTACCGCCTCAATGTTTTAATCCTACTAATATTTTAAACAAGATTATGCCAGCGGCTTCGCTCTTGTGATCATAGTTTCTATGACTGTCGTCGAGGGTGCGCAGTGTGCGAGACGCAAGCGGCTCGCGAGCTTGTAAAAAGTAGGCTATGTGTTAATCCAGGTCCTATGTTGTACGTCTGTCCGTGCGAACGTCTATCAAGATCGTCTTTCTTAAAAACGAGTAGAGGTATCAAGTGGCAATTAACACCACAATAAACATGACATGACATGACATTTCCTCGTTGTCATCATCGTTTTATGAGGGCCTAAGACCAGGTGTATTCTTTTTTAATTGATTGCGTTTGGCTACAATGTTTCGAAGTCAACATAACAAAAAGATACGCCCATTTGTGTCACATATGTTATTTTGATTCTCATAAACTGACTCATAAAAACCTAGAAGCATGATATTTAGCAAGAAGCATATGAAATGAAATGAATTTTGACATGAAATAAAATGAAGTTTGAAATAAAATAAAAAGAAGTTTGTATTGAAATGAAACGAAGTTTGAAAAGAATGAAATGAACTTTGAAATTAAATGAAATGAAGTTTGAAATAAAATGAATGAAGTTGGAAATAAATTAAATAAGGTTTGAAATTAAATGAAATAAAGTTTGTAATGAAATGAAATGCAGTTTGAAATGAAGTTTGTTCGGCAAAACAGAAAAATAATTAGTGTAAGGTAGGTATCCTTATTAAAACAAACTATATCAAAGATTAAAATTAAAAACTAAAATTGACTTTTATGCCGAAAAGGTCCGAGACTAAGCATGGTGCTGTGGTTTTATTATATTATAATTAAAACCATAGCGCTGATATTGTATCCGGACCCAGGGGAGGGGAGAAAAAGGAAAAGGGGCAGGCCTACGAGCAAAGCGGACACACTAATCACATTGTAGGAGTCAATTGGGGTTAAGAAGGTCAATTAGTAAATGTAATCATCATATCAGCTCATGTACATCCCCTACGAAGGGATCGAGCCTACCTTGAATTAGGGCGATCGCTCCTTAGTCGACCACGCGGGCTCAGTGCGAGTTGATCGACTTCACACACAACCTTCGAGTTTCTTCGCAGGCGTGTGCAGGTTTCCACACGATGTTTTCCACCACCGTAAGAGCGTGGGCTAAACTTACATATGAAATCGAAATTCGAAAACACATTGGTACGTGGCAGGATTCGAAACACGATCTCCTGGAGAGGAGATATCGGCCCTACTCGTTACGCCACCGACGCCGTAATATTGTTGTAGTATTATTGTAATATTAAGTAAATGTAATATTATTATCTTTATATAAACAATAAAAGGTTATAATCATTACAGTAAAAATAACAGGTGAGGTAGTTTTACGATAAATGAAAAAAAAAAATACTTTAAGGACGACCGACAGCATATAAGTATATCTAAAGTAGTATCTGAAGTAAAATGTTAAATAATAGGGATAAAGACAGCATCAGAAATAAATTATGAACTCTTAATCACTAAATTTTTTCCTACTTATACTTCGGAAAACCTTACTCGTTTTGTTTTCCATCAATTCTTCGATTTTTAACTCACTAAAATCACAAAATGAGTACACATGTGACGCTGCTCAATTACGACATTACGCCTAGGTATATCAAACATTTTTAGAACAAAATGTCGTTTTTGACAGATGTCTAGCATTTGTCATACCTATTATACACTTTTGTGCGATTACAAACTTATATTTGCAGTTGGAGCACGTACCGTGATGTAGACCGATGTACGGAAGAACATTATTTTCTACTGCAAAGTTAAGTAATTCCTTTAAAATGATGGTTGTATTAGTTGATGTTTTGTAGTGGTAGGAAACCCTCGGTGCGCGAGTGCGACTCGCACCTGACTGTTTTTTTTATTGTCCATGACCATTGCGTGGTCCATCACAACGACACTCATAAAATTATGAATCGCAATTCACAGTCATTCGTTTTCACAAAAATGTTTAATATGAATAATTAATAAAAACAATTACTATGTCACGGAACCCTCGGTGCACGAGGGCGACTTGCACCTCGCTGTTTTTTTTTTGTATGACCATTGCGTGGTCCATCACAACGACACTCATAAAATTATGAGTTGCAATTCACAGTCATTCATTTTCACAAAAAAGTTAAATATGTTTTTTTTTTATTCATAATTGGTAAGCCCTTGGCATTATCTCACCTGATGGTAAGTGACGATGATGCCGAAGATGGAAGCGGGCTTACCAAGATTCCCCAACGCAATGGAGAACTGGCTATCTTATCTTCAAGCCGGAACACATCAATGTTTTTAACACTGATGTTTGGCGGCAAGACTTAGATAAGATGGTGGTAGCTAGCCAGGCGGGCTTAGAAAATGCCCTACCACCAACCAAACCGAGTCTTACAAGTTGACCCCACCGGGAATCGAACCCGCGACCTCCTGGTGTGAAGCGAATAGGCTAACCATTACGCCACGGAGGCGGTTAAAGAATAATTGATGAATAATTAATAAAAACAATTACTATGTCACGGAACCCTCGGTGGCCGAGGGCGACTCGCACCTGGCTGTTTTTTTTATTTTCCATGACCATTGTGTGGTCCATCACAACGACGCTCATAAAATTTTATTAATCGTAATTCACAGTCATTTGTTTTCACAAAAAAGGTTAATATTATGTATATAATAATATAAATGAAACAATTACTAGCTTGAACTTACGAACGTGAAATAAAGACAGATTGTTATTGCGACGACGCGGGGAATTTACGCCTGGCCATGGTAACCTGATATGTTTCATTAATTAAACAAAATTAACGTATAAGAATGAGTATTCAATTTGCACCTAAATATAGATGCTTACCTACTCTGGGTTCCGCAGATGTAACTTATCTAATAACGTGCTAATTTGTAAAAAAGTAAATGCCTATCCGATATTTCATACATTATTTTAGGGATCCGTACCTACGCACAAAGGGTGACCAATGGGACCTTATTATCAAGCCTCCGCTGTCTGTCCGCCAGCGGGCTGTACTAAACCGTAATAGGTACAGTTTAAATTTTCAGCTATAACAAGAAATAGTAGAAAAAGTGAAAAATTAAGAAATTCCATATGCAGAATATGTGTTTTTAAGAGTCTCCAGGAGGCTCGCGTTTCCATACAAACGTAGTTTTTTCAAACAAAAACTTCATGCCGGATTGAATCCAAACTTTGCGAACATGTTAAGTAGACCACATTTCAATGTTTGTAATTAGTTTTCATCGTAGTAAATTAAAACTTATCTTAACAAAAGCTTAAATTTGTTTTATACTGAAAGTTTGAAACTGCTCTTTTTTTCCGTTTTATATTAGTACATCGAAAACTAATTAAAAACATCGATATGTGTCTACTCTATTTGCAAAGTTTGGATTCAATCAAGTATCAAGTTGAAAGCGGAACTACGTTTGTATGGAAACTCGAGCCTCCTGGAGACCCTGAATAGGTATTTTAGAGGTTTTTTTGATTTAGCTATATCGTAAAAATAGCAATACATACAAACATGAAACTTAGTGTGCAAATTCTGAAGTAAAACAACAAATAATAAAAACTTGCTAAGTCTGAGTTGTGCTCACGCTGAGTCCGAAACTAATATATTTTAATATTTTTTGAAGTGAAAACTTTTTTAGACGCGTTGGGCATTTTTGAGATGGGAAAAACCACTGAACGCGCGACACCGTCAGACACTGTCACCGACACCTCACCAGGAACACTCGCAGGGTCAAAACTTATAAAATTGTTTTTGAGATGGGGAAAAACCATTCACCGTCACCTTACCCGGAACACTCGCATGGTCAAAACTTATAAAACTGTAAAAAGTTTCGTTCAAGTTTTCACTTCTGTCGGCACTCCCTTCGTGGTTGGGTTTTTCTGTCACTCGTGTTGATGTGTTTTGTTTATATTGAGAATAGGTATAATTGTCATAGTAGTGTGGCGAGGTGTGGTGGTACGGAACCATCGGAACTCGAGTGTGACTCGTACTTGGCCGGTTTTTTAATTTATTTTATACTCAAAAAAAAAAAAAATCCATCCAAAGCAGTTCTAAAATAACCTCACCAATTAAAATAATAATCTCATTCCAAAAAACCTTAAAACTTTTAGGTGCAAGCTTTTTTTTAATTATTTCGTACTAGCTTTTTCCCGCGGCTTGGCCCGCGTGGAAATCGATTTTATGACTGCCTTTGAGGGTGAGTGGTGCGTGGAAATGAGTTTTCTCCAGATCCCTATCTCAGATCGGGCTATTGTGATAAGTAATCTATGACACTCCTCAACAATCTGTGCAAAAAATCACAAAATCTATTTTCCGTAGCGATTTAAAGAAATTAGACAAAAAAAGAGTATTTTTTTCAGTTCCCTCAGGAACTGCATCGGACTATGCTTTTTTCACGGCATAAAAAAGTAGCCTATGTCCTTCCCCGTGACACAGGCTACCTGCATGCCAAATTTCGTCAAGATTGTTTAAGGTTTTGAAGCGTGAAAAGGTAACAAACAAACACATTTTCACATTTATAATATTAGTAAGGATTCTCGACCTGAAGATTACATGGTGCAAATAGCATAGACATACCGACAACGAAGCGTGGGCGCGGAAGACCACCGCCATATGGCTAAAGACGACGGTACAAAAGACTTGAAACTGGCTGAAATAAACTTACCACTTACCACCAGGTGAGATGTTGTCAAGGGTTTACCAATTGTGAATAATAAAAAAAAACACAGCAACCGCCCAAAATTGACCGGAATGGAGAAAGCGGACAAATGAAGCCGACGCCAGATAATGGGAAATGGCGCAGGCAAAAGAAGAAGCAAAAATTTTTGTATTTTCAGCAACCCCTTTCAATTGATACCCATCATATCATTGGGGGTAGGTACATAAAAAAAATATCTCCACCATCTTTAGGACTCCACTATATTGGATTAGATTGACGTCATAACTTAGATATCCATGCAGTCTCATCCAAACTAGACGTGTATGACAAATTTTAAGCTCAATCGGAAACCGGAAAGTGGTTTAATCGTAATTTAACTAGCAAATTTTTGAAGCGGACAACTTACACACGAACATTGCAAGTTAAATTAAAAGCTCATAAAAATTAAAAACCCGACTCCATAAAAACATTACCTCTCTTTTTGAGTAGTCGGATAAAAATGTATCTAATGCCACTTTCGGGATCAAGAAGAATTTAACGACACCTCGCACTCCAAAATCTAGGCTACATGTAATCTAAATATATAAAACTCTAAGGTGACTGACTGACTGACATAGTGATCTATCAACGCACAGCCCAAACCACTGGACGGATCGGGCTGAAATTTGGTATGCAGGTAGATGCTATGACGTAAGCAACCGCTAAGAAAGGATTTCGGGAAATTCCCACGGGTACACCAAACAACGGGAACTGCGCGGGCGAAGCAGCGAGCACCCACTAGTTAATGTATGTATACAGTGCGTTAATATATACAATTTGTATAGAAAATTCAGGTCTAAATTTTTTCGAATAAATGGCGTGCAAATAAACTTTATTCAAATGATGTTAAAGGATCACTGAACGCCGAGTAATGTGGAAAACATAGTAAAATTTAAATTAAATGATTTTCTATGAAAATTGTTGTAAAAATCTTTCATTTTTCATACAAAATTTCTAATTTAAATGGACTTTAACTCGAAAACCGTTGGTTTCCAACCTCCTGTTTATATGACTTTTTTGTTGCAAATTAAATGTATTTTATCCCTTTAACGGCTTAGAAAACTCGCCCTTATCACATTACAATACTTTGCTACAGAGTCAGCC
This sequence comes from Coleophora flavipennella, assembly GCA_947284805.1. Lineage (NCBI taxonomy): Eukaryota > Metazoa > Arthropoda > Insecta > Lepidoptera > Coleophoridae > Coleophora > Coleophora flavipennella. Next base: position 3,734,933 of record OX369302.1, read on the forward strand.
AAAAAACGTACAATACGCACATACATCCCAAGAACATTACCCTCGTTTTTTAAATAGTCGGTTATAAAACAAACAGCACCAGCCGACTGTAAGTACCTCTATCTCTCGGTCAAGGTAAAAGAAAGTACATATTATTATATTATAATGAAAATGCCAAACCGGTCACAACAAACTCGAATTTCAAGTGTGACGTCATACTCTTATACAACCTTTGGCACAGTATAATGAACTTGACCTGGCGTAATGGTTAAGTCCATTAGCTTCACATCAAGAGGTCGTGAGTTCGATTCCCGTCTGAGACTACCTTTGTAAGACTCGTATTGGTTAATGGAAGAGCATTTTATAAGCTGGCTAACTACCATCAATTTATCTAAGTCTTGCCGATGTGTTCCAGCTTGAAGATAAGATGCCCAGTTCCCCAATGCGTTGGGGAATCTTAGTAAGCCGGAAACAATCTTCGGCTTCATTGTCACTTACCATCAGGTGAGATGATCCCAAGGGCTTACCAATTGTGAATAAAAAAAAGCAACTACCACTCCATAACGGGACTATGTACCTGTCCTACTTGTGTTTGCGGTTTATTGTATTTAGTGCCTAGTACGGTACTTTTATGAAAATGCAAAACCGGTCAACATAAACCTATACCTACTCTTAAAGAACCTTTGGTACATACAGTACAATGCACTTGTTTTTTTTAAAGAATATATTAAAGTGTCTGGGTACAAAAGCCCTTTTTAGATAGTATACTTTAACTTAGGTAATTATTCTTTATTTGTTTTTTGATTTGCAATACTAGTTCTAGTGAATTACAAATCTTCTCTGGAATTCTTGACAGTATTTGCTGCACCCAGTGCAAATTGGTTTTTCACGTCCTCCTACATTTTATTTTCTTGTCGAACACATTACTCACGTGTACCAAAGATTTTCTCCAAAACGCACCACTTTTTTTAAAGCAAATTCTAGCAGAAAATAATGCAAAAAAACAATAAAATAAAACTACTAATGCGTCACCACAAATCCTGCCAAAAAACTCCACAATGCACTTGAACTCGTCGATGTTGCCATATTACAAAATGTCAAGTGTTTAAAATATTTTTTAAATGGTTGTACCCTTGATCATTCTTAACCCTGAGTTAAAAGATGAGTATCCAGAGTAATATTCTAGAAATTTTATTATTTTGTTATTGTTTCCTAAAAAAGGTGCTGACTCTTTTCCAATTTCGGGCGCTCGATGTATGAAAAATATGGAGCAAAGCGCCCGACGCTTTTTTTCCACAATAATACTAGTATTTTTTATTCATTATTGTTTTAAGGTTATTTTAAAAATTATTTTTAACTTTTTAGTTCGAAGTGCTTTAAAAGCGTGTTTTTTAGTTTTTTTAAACTCTATTTATTTTTAATTTTTTAGTTCAAACTTATGAAATTATTATATTGTCGCTGATTCTTGATAAGTCTACAAAGTTTGAATTAAATCTGTCCGTTTAAAGTGGGTCAAAATCGAGTCCAAAGGAGTCGGTTACATACAAACAAACAAACAAACATACAGGTGAAGCTAATAAAAGCGTTGTAAAAAAAGCCCGAATGCGTGTCGAGCTACGCACAAAGAACAGTTGCGTAGTTACAAATAATTTTCGAAAGACCTAAAAAACTTTTAGGTACTTATGTACAAGCTTTTATTGAAATATTTTCAATTATTTCTTATCCTTCTCAGCAAACACTTTTATTTGGTACCCATATTGTAGGAGTGCATTAAAAATAACTAGTCCGCCATCTTGGGTGTGCCGCCATGTTGGATTTAGAATAACGTCATATAGTTAACCATGCATTGTCATCCAAACTGAACGTGTAAACAAAATTTCAGCTCAATCGGTTGAAGATATCTGCTTCAAAATTCCACCTGAACAAACATACATACATACATTGCAAGTTAAATAAAAGCTTGTAAAAATACTTATACATCTTAAAAACAAAAAAAAAATGCAGTTGGTATAAGTAGAACGTTTTGTAAGTAAAATCTATAAACTTTTTACAAATCTAATGACACGAATCAAGTTGGCCAACTATTAAAAGAACCATTCAAATCGGTGAACAATCGGCAAAGAAACCGAGTAACGAATCCACATAGGTACAAATATTTCTCGAATTGTAAATCTCCTTTTTTTTTTGAAGTGGGTTAAAAATTCCCACACATTTTATAAGGTGCCTCGCGCACTAGACGGCCACGACCACGGCCAGTGACCGCAACGACCAACATTCACCGGCACAATTAACCGCCCGCTCACACACACACACACACCCACACACACACACACACACACACACACACACACACACATCCAAGATTTTTGTTTTATTTTAGTTAAAACTTTAGCGTAGTTTAGTTTACTTTTAGTAGATAATAAAGTAAAATAATAGTTGTGAATAAAAAAATATATATACCTACTTCAGTTAACTAGACTCTGTTATTTGCCAATGATTATTATATACCATAGACTAAGCAATGGAAGAGTGAGATTTCCAAACACAGGTATTTTTTACCTAAAAAGAGATATCAGCCTTAAAAAGCTGATAATTTTTGGTAACTAATAAACAATTTCATTTTCATTTTCACCTAAGTTTTCTCAGTACATTTTCATACAGCGAGGTGGTCAAAACAGCCACGATTTTCTTTTATCAAGATAAGTAAGCAAACAACGAAGTGCAGTTTCTAATGAGGTAAGATTCCTGGCTAAAAATGTGTCGAAGATCACAAAATTCTGCTTATCCTCAGGAACTCAATAGACTGCTCAAAACAAATAGCATGTTTTTTTTGCAAAAAGCATTGAAAATTTGCTGTCTGTATGAAAATGTCGTTGTCACGCTGGATGCGGGCAGCGCAGGACCGGTCGTCGTGGATATTCATGGGGGAAACCTTTGTCTAGTAGTGGACGTCTTTCAGCTGATATGTATGATGATGATGAAAAACTTAGGTATACTGTTATTTGTGCCACTGAGTGTAGTTGGCCGTTGCGGCCAAGTGCGCGACGTGCTCAGGCCCACCATACACGATTGTGCGTTCAAAAATCAAAATACAAACAACTTTGAACCTTATTATTATACACTCAGTGTATGTCTAAAGAAATCTACAAATTAGATACTTGTATAGTTCGTTCTCTCATTTAACCGCATCTTTGACGGCTTCCGACAAATACTCTGCCAAAAGCGCCGCGCCGCGCCGCCGCCCGCCGGAACGATTGTACTTAGGGCGGCTCCTTTGACAGAGTGTTTGTCGGGAGCCGTCAAACATGCGGTTAAATGAGCGAACAAACTTTATTATAATACTCTTGGTTGCGAAATTTTTGACTGGTTTCGAACTTGCGCACATCACGGCGGCTTGTAGCGCCATCTATCAAAAAATGTGAAAACTACAGTTTCTCATACAGAGAACAAATGTTCTGAGTGGACAGGGAAGGTCGCTTACCAACTAACTGGTTTTGTTACGTATTTATATAAAATTCACGTTCCTTACAGAATCCGTTCTCGAATCCAAACGTATAATTATCAAAGCATTCAACGAATTTAAATTTAACTTAGCCCTTGGGCATGCATTTTTTCCGCGGAGTCACTCCAGAAAGTAGAAGCAATTAAGTGCGTCCTTAAGTCAATGACACAGAGTTCAAGATAGTACCAACAGGTTGGAAAATACGAGTTAACTGCTTCAGTGCAAGTTCAAGAGCATTGCGTTGCAATTTAGAGCAATTTAGTGGGACGTATTCAGGTTTAGAGCAATAAAATTGTACATGTACGGAGTTAAAACAAGTTTAAAACACTTTAAAATATGCTTTTAGTTTTTTTTAATACGTTTATTGATTTTTTTTAGTCAATGAATTTTTATGTCCCTAAAATATTCAGAAAATTCCACAAAATACTGTCATCTTTTTTTTTCCTTTTTTTTATTCACAATTGGTAAGCCCTTGGCATCATCTCACCTGATGGTAAGTGACGATGATGCCAAAGATGGAAGCGGGCTTACCAAGATTCCCCAACGCACTCTATTTGAAAAATACTATGAAAAAAGTAAAAAGTAACAATTTTTTTTAAATTATTTTTTTACAACAAAGCTATAACAGATTATGATAAAAATTGGAAAAGATAAGATAAACAGAACTTATTTTTAACTGACTTTCAAAATGGAGCAGGTTTTCAATTCGATTGTATATTTTACGCGATATCTTCGCCACTTGGCGATTTTTAAATATATTTTTTTATTCGATGTCTCCAGATTGGTCCCCGTAGCAAGATTGCATTAAGTCTACAGTTTTAATGCGCCCTTCGCTTCGCGTCTAAGCTGGCACCATAAAAAAATAATACTTGGAGTATTGGGTCAGGATCAGTTTTAGCCCAATAAAAATATATTTTTACCACCAGTAGCTTTAATAGAACATGACAAAAAATATGATGACACGATGAAGTAAAGAATTGTAGACCGGACCAAAACTTATTTTTTTTTAAATATCAAAATAAAACGAATTAAAAAGAAAGTAATACAAACAAAAATTCGGCAAAGAGCGAGTCAGAACCGCACACATATGGTTCCGTTCCATCATATACTTGATGGCGCTAGTTTCCACATGTTTGAAAAAAACACGTTTTTTGTATGGATATACTTATTTTTATTTTTCCCGTTATTACCCTTTGGGTACGGAACCCTAAAAACGAATATATGAGTTCGTCACAAGTTGTTAGTCGGATTTCAACTGTCAATTACGTCATTTATCATATTAATAGGTGCCTATTATTTGGACACTCCCAAAAAGGATAAAAACTGCACCAGAAAATTACCAAATATAAGGTCTAAAAAAATAAGCTGAAACTATTTTAACTGGTGCTTCTACCCATGAAACTAAACAACTTTCCCCATGAAACACATAGCCAAATCTCAAAAAAAAATTTGAACTTCCCATACTTGGCTGATTAGCCGATTGAGTTAGTACGGGAGAGCCAATTTTTTTTGCGATTTGACTATGGGTTCCATGGGGAAAGTTGTTCAGTTTCATGGGTAGAAGCACCGGTTAAAATAGTTTCAGCTAATTTTGTTACACCTTATTATATTAGTTTTTATCGTCGCCCAAATTCGGACCTGTACTCATTCTCAACAAGGCATTGGTCATGAAAACAACTTTTCAATGCAACTTGGCGAATAACATTTTTATAAGCGAATAAAAAATGAGGAAGTGAACGCAATATTAATCTTTACAAAAATCCTTTTAAGTAGGTGTGAATGACTGTCTTGTTCGTTCGCGGATGTTTAAAAATTTAAAATAATATACTCCTATAATTTGTGTAAAACAAGGCTTTATATAACACTAGCTGTTTACCGCGGCTTCAGCCGCGTGGACAACGTTGCTATGACTTTTTGAGGGACCGCAGTGCGCGAACTGCAAGCGTGCAGAAAAGTTGCCTTTGTGTTAATCCAGGTTCTAATCTGTCTTAGTGCCAAATTTCAGCCAGATTCGTTCATTAGTTTTTGCGTGAAAGAGTAACAAACCTACATCCATACATTCTTACAAACTTTCGCGTTTATAATATTAGTAGGATAAGATTTTTTAATTAAATCTGATAAGTACTCTTTTTTTTTGCAACTAAGGAAGCGTATATTTTAATGTTCATAATATCTGTCTGTTATGCTAGATGGTGAAGGCAACTCGAGAAAGTTTGCACACCATGGCAGTACATTTTGACTATCTAACTTTTGGCTATCCTGAAGAAGCATCATCCGCGGCATCCGCGGCATCCGCGGCATCTTCACTATAACAAATTATTATTATAATATAGCGGCATAATACTGTGATTATAACCACAGTATTACAATTATAGCGGCTTTAACTACCATCAACGTCACATGTTAGTTATCCGCGTATGTATATTAGGTATGTATATACAGGTTGCAACAAAATTGGTGTAGGTCCCGTTAACTGGGGCTTCTACTCATCATACTGAACAACTTTTGTTCTACGCCTTTGCTGAAAACGTAAAAAAAAATGTTTATACTCTTCATACAAATCGATCAGCTGTTCGACCGATTTTGTGCATTTTAGTATGGACGGTCCAATTTTTTTTTGAGAATTGACTATGGGTTCCTTGGAAAAAGTTGTTCAATATGACGAATAGAACCCCCAGTTAACGGGACCTACACCAATTTTGTTACACATGTTTATGTTTATACAGTCATGTTTATATGGGTTAACTTTTAGTTAGTTCTTGATAGCAAAGGATATGCATGTACTCGAGATTGATTACAAACAACTTTTCCAAAGAAACTATATGTCAAATATTAAAAAAAAAAATTGGTGTTTTATACATTATTGCCGATTTGATAACTTATTTATTATGTATCGAGGATAATTTTTTTGTATTTGACATATTATAGTTTCTTTGGGAAAGTTGTTTGTAATCACGAGTACATGCATATCTTATGTTATCAAGAACTATTTTCTTTCTTTGCTTTTTGAAAAATACCTTGCTATCAGATTTTTGCACTATCGTTGTACCAACTACCTATTATATTTGAATATTTCTCATCTGCCAAGGGTTGACTGGAAGAGATCGCTTTTAGCGATAAGACCGCCTTTGTACACTTAATTCCGATAAAACCATGTTGTAATCATTCCTTGTGTGCAATAAAGCATTTATACATACATATATACACTTCTTCGTCATTCAGCAAAAGATCGATCAAACGATAAATTGATATCACGATCATTAGGCGTGAAGCCATTCGATCCAACGTTCAGACCCCATCCGGTGGCAGGTTGTTGACCCTCAGCAATTCTGTACCTGACTAATCCCGCAATAACCTTTGCAGGCCGTAGTCGGGTGGATGTTACAAAACGAACGAGACTTTACGAGACAAGACTTAAGTATCTTGCGCTGGCGCAAGAGTTGATTGAACAGTCGAGAGCCACGTCTAAGAAAATTGGTACATATGCTGTGCGTCAAGAACGATGTGTGGTATACACTTTACATCGTCATACAGACAGGGACGGAATAAGGTTATATTTTTTACAAGCTTTATTTAAAGAGCAGGCTCCCAGCGCAGCACTGGCAAACAACCTGATGTTTAACCATAAGGAATCAGCTTTACAGTTGAATTTCGCGTGAGTGTCTTAACGTGACCAACCTACGTTCTTTACTTCGGGCGTAAATGCACATTTTCGTTTATTACGAGGTTAGGAAACATCCTAGGAAAATTTCGTCTTAGCCATTTCATCAATATTTATATTCTCGTTCTATCGATATTTATTTCATAACTTATGTAATGTAGGAGAAAAATACAATAATCTCTCAAAACTACTTCCGAAAATAAATCCAATTATTTATTGCGAATTTAGGAAAGTTGTAAAACAAAAATGGTCAAGTTTTATGAAAAAAAGCCCCCTTAAATATTTGTTTTGTTTGTAAAATAAATACAAAACCCTTCTTTGGACGAAAATAAAACCAATATATATAACTCAATTATTATTAAATAAAAACAATTCAATTTAATTCGGTCGGAGCAAAGAAAACATGGTCAGGTGGGGATTTTTGGGTGAAAGTGAATTAAACTGTTTGTGCGGTGCAGTTCAAACGATGACACACTTAACATCGTGCCCTGCGTGCCCCTACATCTGCACGCTGGAAGACCTCATGACAGCGGCTGATAATGCTGTTAACGTGGCCAAATTCTGGGCTGCTACAGTGTAGTGACACGCTAAGAAGAAGATGAATTCAATTAAATATAATTCAATTCAATCCCTTTCTTGCAATAAATGTGGGACCAAAAAGACGTTTCTTTAAAACAAAAAGAACAAAGATCACCAATTTAGTCACATGTGACATACAATAACAATAACACAGAAAATTAGGTATTTTAAAATCACAGTATTGGAAATCATAGTCAATTAAAAAACCTTAGGTAGGTATCTAAAATAAACAATCTTTTTACGAGGCGCAGAATACACTCTTGTGGCGGAACAAATTAACATTTTTAGGTAAATTTTATCCAAACGATTTGTTTAATTTTTCTTGAATGAAAGGTATTGAGATACAGATGTGTCATCATTCATCATGATCAAGCATTAGAAAACCCAGCGCACCCTCGATATCCACTCATCAGAGCCGCATAGTATTGTTTATTTTAGGTTAAGCTGAATAAAATTATGAAAATATATATAAAAATTATGAAAACTGGACGTCGACTCAGCATGTGCTGTAACTGGCGTCACAGCGCTGATTTTTAGCGGTGCCCAATTAAAGTGTATGCCCACGCGAAGCGATCGGAAATGATCGGAAACAGTTATGCTATCTGTAACTACATCGAACTATATTTCACAGTGTTGATAGTTTTTACGACGACCAATCCTGCGCTGCCCGCATCCATCGGCTTCCCGCTATCTTCACCAGGTCGTCGGTCCACCGCGTAGGAGGCCTGCTTACGCTACGTTTATTTTTTTATTTTTTTTATTCACAATTGGTAAGCCCTTGGCATCATCTCATCTGATGGTAAGTGACGATGATGCCGAAGATGGAAGCGCGCTTACCAAGATTCTCCAATGCAATGGAGCACTGGTTATCTTATCTTCAAGCCGGAACACATCAATGTTGTTAACACTGATGTTTGGCGGCAAGACTTAGATAAGATGGTGGTAGCTAGCCAGGCGGGCTTAGAAAATGCCCTACCACCAACCAAACCGAGTTTTACAAGATGACCCCACCGGGAATCAAACCCGCGACCTCCTGGTGTGAAGCGAATGTACTAACCATTACGCCACGGAGGCGGTTGCATTTTCCGGTGCGCGGTCGCCACTCGAGAACTTTACTACCCTGACGGCCATCTGTTCTACGAACTATATGCCCTACCCACTGCCACTTCAGTTTAGCGATTCTGTGAGCTATGTCGGTTACTTTGGTTCTCCTGCGGATCTCCTCGTTTCTGATTTGATCACGCAGAGAAACTTCGAGCATAGCACGCTTCATTGCCCTTTGGGTGACCTTGAGCCTTCTTATGAGGCCCATAGTCAGCGACCTCGTTGGGAAATCCTTGGGAAGGCCTTTGTCCAGCAGTGGACGTTTTTCGGCCGATATGATGATGATGATGCTAGTATCTAAATCAACTATAGTATCTATTCTTAGTTTTCATTGTTTAAAATTATCGTACATGCTTAGACGGTTTTTTTTTGCTGAAAGAGGCGCTAGTTAGGCAGAGGGATCCCCTTAAACAGGCATTTTATATAAAATATTAAAAAAAACTTACTGAGATTGTTGTTTTTCCAACAAATCACTGATTTTATAGACGTTTGAGAGTGTTTTGTTTTTATATCCTGTCACACAGGTGGTGATTTTGTCATAAATTTAACATAAGTTTGTATAGACAGACTAGTTGATTGCGTATTTATAATGCTCGCTCAGTATCCAAGGACTTTTGCGAAATAAGCTTAATGAAGTTTATGCAACGCAGCACACAACTAGAACAATTGATCGATTATAAAAAATAAAATAAATAATGTAGAACTACAAAATGTTTCCAACCGACTTCCAAAAAGGAGGAGGTTCTCAATTCGACAGATTGTTTTTTTTTGTATGTTTGTTACGCGGTGTCTTCGCAGATTTTGAACCGATTTTCATGATTCTTTTTTTTATTCAATAGGATTTGCTCCCGAATCGGTCCCATATAATTTTGAACAAAAAAACCGACGTCAAACAGGAAACTAAGGATTCGATTTCGATTTCTCTGGGATTCCATCATCAGATCCTGGTTTCCTTATCATGGTACCACCCTTGAGATATCTCCTTTCCAACAAAAAAAGAATCATCAAAATCGGTTATCCGCGAACACGCATAATATATTATACGGTCGAATTGAGAAACCTCCTCCTTTTTTGAAGTCGGTTAATAAATTTTATAAAAATCGGTGTACTTAATCAAAAAAAAGTTGTTGCGATGGAAGTCGGTTTTTAAACGTGTTCAGCGTTTCCAAGTATACAGAATTCATGTCAACGGATTCATAAATGGTATCTACGCTCGCTTAAATAAAGTCTACCTGCATATTCTTAAACGACCTTTAGACACGCTTACATTGTGAACATAGTAACTGTTTAGAATTGGGAAAATTTTAGTTGCAACAAAGTACGCGCTGGTTATGTCTTAAGGCCTTAGCTTAGTCGTAAATTATTTATTCAATTTGAGGCCCTCATGGGTCAAATCACAATATTCAATTCAAATTATTATACACCTAAGCGTACACTAAAAAACAAGTTTATGTCGATACTAAAAAATTACAACATAAAAATAACAATAATAATAGAATAGAAAAGCATAAAAACATGCATTGTGTATAATATAGAGGATGTAATCATAGGCATTATGATGCCTTAATCCGAGCAGGTTGATACGTGTTAAAATAATATCGAACGTAAGTCTGTTTACTTTAAGTTCAAATCAATGCGGGCTTCAACGCGGCTGTTTCGTTGAAACCGAACGCCTAATTCTCGATTTTTACTTGTTTCTATTACTTCTCTATACTTTCATATAAGTTTAAGAAGATATGTTCAATTAAAATGAAAGGTCTTAAAGTTACCGATTTTTGTGTGTTGGTTCGAGAAATTTTGCAATTTATGCCAAAAATAGGGTACTTTTTACATCAAAAGTGGTAATATTTTTAAAATTGTATTAAATAAATAGATTTTTTATTACTTTAAGTATATTATATATTTTTTTGATAGTGATAGCTTTACATAATCTATCAATAATTTGATATGAATATTGTCATTTGACCTATCTTAAGACCGTGTCAAAAATTCCCGCAACCCGCTTTTAAACAGTCCGTAGCTTGCAGTATATTTTTTTACATCAAAAGTGGTAATATTTTTAAAATTGTATTAAATAAATAGATTTTTTATTACTTCAAGTATATTATATATTTTTTCCATAGTGATAGCTTTACATAATCTATCAATAATTTGAATTGAATATTGTCATTTGACCTATCTTAAGACCGTGTCAAAAATTCCCGCAACAGTCCGTAGCTTGCAGTTGATTTCAGCGCGATAGGTCATTGATTGGCACAGTTGTCTTTGTCTTTTTCTTTCAGTGTAAAGAGTAAAGAAGATAACCACACTTCTGTACTTTTTCAATGTTTTAAAACTACGATTAATTTTAAAAAATCCAACTGGCATATTGAAGTTTGTGTTTAGAATAAGAGACTAAAAAAAATTAGAGGTTTCAATCGGTCCAGTTTGCCTGTAGAAATGCAAATATATCTGTTTTAAAAAAAGTTTCTTTAATATATATTTTTCTGTTATAAAAATTAACGAATCGTGTTTCTGTAACGGACAAAATGAATTCATTAAAATGAAGAATCAGGTTACTAATTATATTAAGTCACATACTCTAGTTATAAGTTGTGTGCAGTCGTCATCGAAATGCAAATTTATATATTTATTCCTAAGAATTTTGTTATGTAAGTGAATCAGTTTGTATTTTGTTTCTGCATCAAATAAAATAAAATTAAAAAATAAAATCACTTTCATATGTTTTGTAATTGCTGAGGAAAATCCAGATCCCTGCGACTGTAGTTTCCAATGCGTCGCCTAAAATAATTTTGAAGCCTGATTTATCATCAGCAGCAGCGTGTTTTACTACTATACGTCTAATCTCGGCATTATCTGATGTTTCACATCTTTGCATCTATTCCGTTCACGTATTGCTTTATCTGTTTCTGTTTCATTATATAACAACCTGTTCTTTGTAGTCACAGTGCAAAACCATAATATAAAGGCAGTGAGAATATCTAACTCGATGAAGTGACTTTTACGTGATTCCCACTGAGGAATTGGAGTGGAATTAGTGTAGATTATTATACCAATATGTATGTTTTTTTTAGATGTTACGCATCTAATGCGACTAATATAAGGCTCGCTCGTTTTTAGGGTTCCGTACCAAAGGGTAAAAACGGGACCCTATTACTAAGACTTCGCTCTCAGCCCGTCCGTCTGCCTGTCTGTCCGTCTGTCTGTCTGTCATCAGGCTGTATTTAATGAACCGTGATAGCTAGACAGCTGATATTTTCACAGATGATGTACTTCTGTTGCAGCTATAACAACAAATACTAAAAATTAGAAAAAAAAAATAAGGGAGGTCTCCATACAAAAAACGTGTTTTTTTAAACGTGAGGAAACTAGCGCCATCTAGTTCTGACTCGCACTTGGCCTGTTTTTTTCATAATACTTAAATTCTAAAAATTTTGAAAAAACACTTACCAATAGGGCTATGTGAGGTAGGAATAGTATGTCGTCCTCGCTCCTCCCCTCGGAGAGGTCGGCCATCCAAGTCAAGGGGTGCCTCGGGATCGCCGACAGGGTTCCGTTTTCGTTAAACTGCGTCACCTCGTGTTCTAGGCTCTCCCTGTAGATATACAGAAAAATATAAATTTAATTCTATTAATATTATAAACGCGAAAGTTTGTAAGAATGTATGGATGTATGTTTGTACCACTTTCACGCAAACACTACTGAACGGATCTGGCTGAAATATAGTAGGTAGACAGATTGGGACTTGGATTAACACATAGGCTAGTTTTTTCCACGCTCGCGAGCCGCACCTTCGAAAAGTTATATAAAGTTGTCTACGAGGGTTAAGCCGCGGAAAACAGCTAGTATTTCATATACAGTGTAAACTCTGTAAAACGTCAATCAATATAACGTTCACTCTTTGAAACGTCACAATTTTCTGGCTCCAGTTGGTTTTCTATGACGCAAATTTCTCTCTGTATAACGAAAACTCTTAATAACGTCACAAAGTGCCCGGTCCCTTGAGTGCCGGTATATAGAGTTTACACTGTAAATTATTTTTTTTAGAGCTGATTGACATGATCTGTTACAGGACAGAACTCCCCCCACCAAAGGTCTACGTGCAACCATAAGAAGAGCTGCTTGCAGGACATAAGACCCCATGGCTAACGTGGAGGTCACTCAACTGTCTCCGAACACAAGTGGGTCGCTTCAAGGAGAACCTGATGAACCTGGGGTAACCAGCAAACGCAGTGCAGCTGCGGAACCGCGCCACAGACCATAGCACACCTTCTCACATGTCCAGCCTGTCCCTACTCCTGTAGCGAGCAGGACCTTGTTCTGGTCTAGATTGCTCTAGGGAAGAACCCATCGACACGAAAAGAGAAGGAAAAAAATGAACACGTTAAAAAACCGACTTCCATCGCAACAATACAATTTTACATTATAATTTTTGGTTTTTATTATAATTTTCTAAAAAAAGTACTGCACTGATTTTGATAAAAATGCACTGGGCCCGCGTGGTCGACTATGGCCCGATCGCCCTAATTCAGGGTAGAACTGACATGTTCTTAACCGATTTAAAAAAAAAGAAGAGGTTCTATATTCGACTGTATACAGGGTGTAACAAAATTGGTGTAAGATCCGTTAACGGGGGGTTCTACTCATCATACTGGAATCCATTAAAATCTCAAAAAAAAATTTGGACCCTCCATCTAAAATGCACAAAATTGGTCGATCAGTTAATTGATTTGTATGAAGAGATTTTATTTGCTATTTCAGCAAAGAAGTAAGTCAAAATTTGTTCAGTATGATGAGTAGAACCACCAGTTAACGGGACCTACACCAATTTTGTTACATCCTGTATATGGGACCAACTCAAAAGTATACCCTATCGAATGAAAAAAGAATCATGAAACAATCTGCGAAGATTTTTTTTACTGCACAATTAATAAGCCCTTGGCATCATCTAAGCTAATGGTAAGTGACGATGATGCCGAAGATGGAAGCGGGCTTACCAAGATTCCCCAACGCAGTGAGGATCTGGCTATCTTATATTCAAGCCGGAACACATCAATGATGTTAACACTTATGTTTGGCGCTAAGACTAAGATAAGATGGTGGTAGCTAGCCAGGCGGGCTATGAAAATGCCCTACCACGAACCAAACCGAGTATTACAAAGTTGACCCCGCCGGGAATCGAGCCCACGACCTCCTGGTGTGAAGCGAATGGACTAACCAATTCGCCACGACGTGGTTAAAATATAGTTAGGTACAGCACAAATGTACATGTTCGGTCGGACTGGGTGAGTACCCCCACTACTTCTTGTGCAGAGTGGTTCCCGTTATCTGTATGCCAAAAAAGTAAGAAACTTACTTGTACACGTAAGGGCCGACCTCTTGCACTTTGATCTTGGTGTCCGTCCCAGCCATGTACTCCTCGGCATTTGTCACGTTGAACAAGAAGATCCGGCAGTACAGGTCCACTTGGGGCTTCCTCCACATCTCGAAGATCTCGCCACCATCTGTTAGTGTCACTTTCTGTAAGAACCAGATATTTTTTTTAAACGTTAGTACTAATAATAGGTGTTTACCTATAAAATTGTGGTTTAAGTTTTTGAACTTCAATGCCAATTTTTAATTTAAAAAAAGTTATTGTTTTTTATTATTATTGACCTTATGGTGACAGTACTTATGGTATTTTATTACTTTTTTTAGTAACTAGTGGCATGTCTTTCATGTTCCAATCTCCTGAACTATGTACCATTGAATGGAACAAAGGCGTTTACTTAGTGGTCGGATGGGTAATTTTTTTTGACAAGTTAATTTTTTTAAATTTACAATGATGATTACATTTAAAATGTTAAACCCAATGACTTATATATTACTGGCGTAAGGACCCGGCCAACGCGCGCGACTAATGGGCCCAGCGAATTGGTGCGAAAATCGAAAGTTTCGCACACTCGCGACTCAGTCGTCTGCGGGACATTGTTCAGTGCGGTGGAAAAATATTCCATATAAAAATGCCTTATTGTGTTGTAAGAGGCCGTAAATATCATAAAAGAAAGGCTAAAAAGAAACATGGGATGTCGTATTATCGATAAGTAACCTTACATTGTATTTTTTCTTGTAAACAAATTAAAAAACGAATTTTTAAAGCGACAATTCTATCAAGGTTCTTTTAACTCGGCACGTCAGTCAACTCTCGCCCACGCTAGTTCGTGCGAGTTATGTCAGATGGCGCTACTTTTTGCATGTATGAAGAAAATCTGACTAAAATATGCAGACGGGCGGATCCTTCTGTTCAAATCTGTGGTTAAACCTGAATTTATGCCTTATAATTTATGCCTGAACTGATGACACTAATTAATTGTAACAACTATATTACTCAGTTTTGACAATAAAGATTATCTTATCTCATCTCATCTCATCCCATCCCGACCCATCCCGTCCCATCCCGTCCCATCCCATCTCATCGCATCTTAAATTATTATCTTATCTATAACAAATTGCGCTGCAAAATTTAAGATCATCATCATTTCAGCCAAAAGATATACACTGCTGGACAAAGGCGTCCCCCAAGGATTTCCACAACGACCGGTCCTGCGCTGCCCGCATCCAGAGTCTCCCTGCCACCCACAACCATCACCAGGCCGTCGGTTCACCGAGGAAAACTAAGATATCATAATTTAAAATGATAATATGACTCAACCAATTCAAATTTAATTTATTGTGACCGCAGTCGTTTGTAAATTTTAAGGTCTTTCTGACAGAACATATATTAAATCTATTTAAAGACACAGACCATCGAATTAAAAAATGGCTTATTATATAAAAGAGGTTGGTTTATTCAGGAACTACAGTCACAGTTAAGATAATAGGTTGCTACAGAGCGCCTTGCGTGGAGGTGAAGCAGGTGAAGAGAGGATATACAATATGGTTATTCAAATATCAGCCTTAACAAAAGGCTAATAAGGACATGTTTTGTACTTAACGAGTGACATCTAACGGGGAGTAATTTTACTAAAAAACATCCAAAAAGCTAGTGATGGGATGTCATTTGCAAAGTCTTGACCACCTATCGATATGTCGCAGGCAAATATTAGGTACCTATAATTCGTCTGGTTACAAACTGTTACTTTTCTAAAATCGCTATTTGGCGGTCTGAGTCAAATTCAGAATCCTGCGGCACGAGTTTGAGGATGGGGGTGGAGGCAGGGGGGAGGGGGAGGAACGAGAAGCCAACCGCGGTCTCTTTCGTAACTGTCAGATCCGCCATCCATGGAGGGAGCCATCTTGACTGATCATCATCATTCCTAACGATCCTGTTATCACTCGCTTCGCTCGCTCCCTACATAAAACAACAGGCAGGCTTCTTGTCTCCCTCCTACTCCCCACTACCACTCCCACCCATAAATTGTGTGGCAGAATACTAAATTCAACCAAAAATTACGAATCATTTTACAATTTGCCTTCGGCATATCGCAAAGACACGGTGGACCGAAGACCTGGTGAAAGTCGCGGGAAGCCGCTAGATGCGGTAAGCTCAGGAGCGTTCGTCGTGGCAATCGTTAGGGGAGGCCTTCGTCCAGCAGTGGACGTCTTTCGGCTGATATGATGATGATGGTATCGAAAAACAGCTACCGCTTAGAAAATACCAACGCCGGCTGTAACCATACGAAGTATACTATTTGCCAACCACAGATATATTTCGCACTTTAGGTACGAGTGTCTGCTTTCATTAGCTTATTGGGAAGCGCCACCGTTCGGACCTATCAGAACGTGATAAATTGGTATTTTAAAGTTTTTTATATTCTTGGTGCAGTGGTTAAGAATCCCCAGGAGGCTCGAGTTTCCATACAAAAATAGTTCCGCTTTAATACAAAAACTACATGCTGGATTGCAACCAAACTTAGCATATATATTGAGTAGACACATATCGATGTTTGTAATTAGTATTCGATGTACTAATATAAAACGAAAAAAAAACAGTTTCAAACTTTTAGTACGAAACTAATTTAAGACTTCGTTTAGTTATGTTTAAATTTACTACGATAAAAACTTATCAGAAACATTGATATATGTCTACTAAATATACATGAAAAATTTGGTTTCAATCCGGAATGTAGTTTTTGTATTAAAGCGGGACTACGTTTGTATAGAAACTCGAGCCTCCTGGTTACTCTCAAGCCGCTATATTGGCGAATGGGAAGGAAAAAGTGCCTGTTAGTTCGATTGGTACAAATGCCTTCCCTTTGCCTATTGGAACTGATACTTAGAGCGATCCTAAGGCACATGCATCCAGCCTTTCTGCGAGTTTCAGGAAACCATCAGTATCTTTCATATGGACGTAGTTCGCTACCATCGATGACGGGTGAAAATCGCAGGAAATTACAAAATGTGGGCAGCGTTAGGACCAGTCGTTGCCAATCCTTTTCGGATGGGTTTCGGCGTACGACTATATCGTTATCTTCCACAACACGACGTTGTGTCGTGCTCATGTGTTTTTTAACCTTCGTCAAACGTAAAATGGGTCGCTGGGGACGACTCTCCACCCCCACCTCATGATTGTGGACGGAACATCATTATTCCACAACGACCGGTCCTACGCTACCCACATTTAATGGCTTCCCGTGATCTTCATCGAGTCATCGGTCCACCGGACTTGAACTTTACTACCCTTCGTTGGCCGGCCGTTCTACAAGCTGCGTCCTCGCCCACTGTCACTTAAGTAAAGTCGATTTAATTATTGGACATGTACACAAATTATTATTTTTTATTAAAAAAAAACATATTTTACCAGTTTGAAGAAGAAGTCGTAAGGGTGTGTGAACATGATGAAGCAGCCTGCTGCCAAAGCGAAGAAACCACACATCAACAGCATAAATAGACCTGAAACAAAGGAGAAAACGTTATTACGTCAAAAAAACAACTTCAATCGCAACAAAGAGTACAATTTTGCTAGTTTTTACTGAGAGTTTGAAACTGCTCTTATTTTTTGCCGTTTTATATTAGTACATCGATAACTAATTACAAACATCGGTAAGTGTCTCTACTTAATATATTTTCAAAGTTTGGTTTCAATCCGGCATGTAGTTTTTATATTAAACGGATTTACGTTTGTATGGAAACTCTAGCTACCTAGGGACCCTTAAGGTCATGCAAAAATTCCATAAAAAGCACTTTAAGATTTTCAATTTTTTTTTATTTGAGCTATTATATAAATTTTTAAAAATAGCTAAATCGGTGTAGCCCTTTCATAGTGAAACACTTACCAACAACTTGCATTTATTTGTATTTTTACAGATGTGTGTATGTATGTATCTACATACTCGTGTATAAGTATGTCTCTTGATTGGGCTGAGTCTGTAGCTTAAACGGCTTAATGAATTTTGAAGTGCGAGGTGTCGTTAGCTTCGTCCTGATCCCGAAAGTTACAGAGATACATTTTAACTCGACCGCCCAAAAATGAGGAGTAATGTTTTATGCAGTCGTTTTTTTTAATTTAATTTGGTTAAGACAATATAATAAATAAGAGTAAATACCTAATTGATCAGCTGATAAGCCAACCTTGTATATTTTTTTGCGTTTCAAACGCCCCCGTGGCGAAATGGTTAAATTTAGCAGGAGGTCGCAGGTTCGATTCCCGGCGGAGTCTTACTTTGTATGACTCGGTTTGGATCTAAGCCCGCTTGGATAACTACCAAAAAGTCTTGCCGCCAAGCATCAATGTTAACAACATTGATGTATTCCGGCTTGAAGATAAGATAGCCAGTACCCCATTGCGTCGAGAAATCTTCGTAAGCCCGCTTTCATCTTCGGCATCATCGTCACTTACCATCAGCTGAGATGATGTCAAGGGCTTACCAATTGTGGATAAAAAAAAGATTTGTATTTATGCACCAGTCACCTTGTATTTAAAACAAGACAATATTTTTGTGTTCAATCTTATAATGTCACGTATAATAACACTAATTAGTAAACGAGATAACCAAATCAAGTTCACTAAACAGTCCGTCATTAATACGTCATTCAATGGTCATTCACAACAAAAAATGTTATTATCAGCTTTGTTACGGCTACGATTAGTTCAACTTCGATTTTCTGTAAAAAAACCGGCCAAGTGAGAGTCGGACTCGCGCAAAGTAGGGTTCCGAAGTCTGTTTAAAAAAGTAAATGTTTATTTTTAAAACAAAATTATTTTTACAGTTTGTAATTGAACATTTTGTATGGAAAATCTATGAACTTTTGACAAATCCAACTGCACATCTTAAGTTGGTCGACTATTACTACTAAACTAAGAAAGCCTACTTAGCTGTAATAGTTATCTTTTAAATTGATTATATTTCATACTATTTAATTTTTTTTTAGATGTCCTGGACACTTGACTCGAACAAAAATTTGCACTTTAATGCTTAACGCTTAATATTTCGCAACAGATCTCTAAATAAAAAAAATGGGGTTAGCATACCCTCAGTTGTTTTGAAAGACCTATCCAAGGATACCCCACACGGTAGAGTACGTTATGAAAAAAAATACACCTCTTTACATGTAGGAGAGGTAACATAAAAAAAAAGAAGATTTTATTGTACAACTTTGTCGGCGTGATTAATATGTATAACCATCCCAAATTACAGCTTTCTAGTATTAATAGTCTCTGAGCTAAGCCGCGGACGGACGCACAAACGGACAGACGGACATGGCGAAACTACAAGGGTTCCCTTTTGCCTTCGGAACCCTGAAAATGGATGCAGACCCTCTGTTTTGATATCAACAAGCGATTTAAGTGGTCAATAACTTACCCACTTTTTCTTCAATTGACGCACTCAACTTAAAAATTGGTCTAAGATGACGTCAAATAGAAGGTTAATTGGTTTTTTCTAAACATTTACTTAACGATTTGTTAATAGATGCATTAGATAGAGGAACTTTAAAAATTAGAACGGATTTGATTTATTGAAAACGGTTTTTTTGTATGTTGGTATTAAGATAAAACTAAATTGAGTTTATGATCTAGTAAAATCTATAGTGAAATAATAGGGGTTTCAGTATGAAATTGTCAATTAAGTTTTTGAAGTTCAGTGCCAATTTAAATTGAAAAACAAAAATATTTTTAAAGTGTTTTTGCCTCAATAATAGGCGATTTTTTTAGGTGTAAAAACCCGACTTCATGGGGTTAAAGCAACCGTGCTCTCAAAATATCTAAACAATAGGCATATGTTTACCACCATTTAATTTCTAATAGGTCTTAATACTATTTTGAGAATATTTTTTTTTAACTATTTTTCTTAATATTAATTTTCTTCTTCAAACTTTTTTATCATATCGGAATATTCATACTTGAACACCGATTATAATGTCGAATTTATCTTATTACATCAAAATTAGGTAAGAAATATTGTTTGTTTGTGAACTCTTTATTTTACAATAGATTATACAGTTAGGTATAGAATAGAAATAAAATGTACAAAACCGGACTTATCCCAAAAAGGGATCTCTTCCGACCAACCTTTGATTATGCTGAAAGGACTTAAATAACGAGCAAAGAAAAACGTTAGTCACGATTTAATAGAAGAAAAAATGCACAGATTCCCTGCATAGCGCGAACTACTAGGACATTGAAAATGAAATTCAGGCATAAGGTAATAAACGAAATGAACACACAAATATAAAAAAAATATACTTTACAAAATCAAAAAATTAAAAAAAAATCGAAAAAGTTTAAAATATTCCAAAAATCCTCCACGCCCAACTTCCATACCACAGTACTGTATCCATGATGCGCTACAACTCACTCGCCGAGGTACTTTTTTGAGGGCGCACCTACAGCCCGTAATTTTTTTTTGATTTTCAAAATTTTGATCTCATTCGACAGCTAATTAAATACCCTAGGACCTTTATTTTCATTTTTTTTAAATTTCGACTTAGTTCTCGAGACATCCGGACCCAAAGTAAAACATTCACAAATTTTCGACCAAAAAAACCGGTTGTTCGACCATAACTTTTTTGGATTTCAAAATTTTTTAAATTTTTTTTCACCATCTGATAGATCTCGTCAATCAGTGTCCTTTGACACCCTATTTATCTATGAACTACCAATAGCTTCAATACAATCGCCGAGTCGCACTAAACTCCCAAATGGGACCTAGTACCCAGCGATCTAAAAGTCATTTTCAATGCCAAAAAAAAAGTGTACAGATGTTTTAAAACTTGATACCTACATAGTCACATAATAAATATACGTAAGTACATACGTATTTTTTTATTTTTTTTAAATATTTTAATCAATATTTTTTCAAAAACCTAATAACTCTAGGTACAAGCTTTTATTTGAAAATAGTTTTTTTATATATAAGGTTCCAAATTCAAAAAGTCTAGCATAGTATTTCTTACGATTCTATTGAAAATATTGAAAATCAAATACGATTCTGGAACCTTGATTCCACCTCCAAAGTTCATCATCAGATCAACTTCGAAATACCAAAAGGATATTATTAAACTGGAGCCAGATAATTTTGACGTTTCAAAGAGTGAATCCTTATATCGAGTGACGTTATAAAGAGTTTACAATGTATTAAATTTTTGAAGCCAAAGCCATAAAAAACATTTAAAAAGTATCGTTGCAGTGCAGTTGTCCCGTTTTGAAATGATCATTGTAAAACGACTTGTAGAAATGAATACCTTTGTGATATGATTTGAGGTTACGTATTAAGCAAATTACTAAATGGGAGTAGAAAAAATAGTAATTATTCGTGCATTAAACGTAATGACATTATGATGTCACTGTTTGTGAAAAAAATAAAAGCAAACATAATCATTAGTTAATAATGTCAAAATAGAATCATTTAGAACATTATAATTAAAATTATTTAATTCGTTATAACGTCTTTGACATGAGTAGTCCAGTTCACACAAAAGAATTGCATCGCAATTTCATTTTTATTATATTTATCTATTAAATTCAACATTTCCTCATTCTCTATTTCCATAGCGCCTAATATTACAATCCATCGGTTTATTCATTTCTCAGCTGAAATCGTTAACAAGTACAAGCTACGCAATGAACTGGTAACTAATGTCAAACCAACCGGTTTCGACAGGTGACGCAGACCGGTCTCCCGGTAGTCTGGTAGTACAAGTTCACGGTGATCTAGATTGCTATTAACCATTTATAAATACACAGGAAATACGTCAAATCGTGTGGAAAATACCCTGTCTGCAAGATGCGTGCTATTCTTTGTGTGGTTAACAATAGATGCTTGTTATATAACTTGAACGACGCATTGGAAACTTTCGTCTTTTTTTTCAGGTGTAACAAAACATATTAAAGTTATGTTTTGTAACCTTATTCTAAATTTCAATGACTTTTGTCAGTTGCAGTAACACTATTCTTAAATTTTTATAGCAGAAAAGAACATAATATCAAAGTAAATTATTTTAAAAGATAGATTTGCATTCTACAAAAAAAGTACTTGATCGATGTTGGTAACATTTATACGGCACCAACCTGACAGCATAACATATGTATCGAACAAAAAAAAATATGTTAAAAATCGGTTCACAATCTGCGAAGATATTATCGCGTAACAAATACAGAAACATTTATAATTATAGTCGAATTGAGAACCGCCTCCTTGTGGGAAGTCGGATGAAAAGCGGACAAGTGCGAGACGGGCTCGCGCACTGATGGTTCCGTGCTACCACACATCTTCATACAAGTAAAACAGTAATTCTGATTCATTCCAAACAAAAGTAAAGTAAAGTAAAAAAATAAAAAAAATATATTTGCAGAAAGAACACGATTTTTTTTGACGTGTAACATCTTTGCTCTCGCTTTCCTGCAATTTGTGGGAGTGATTTCGTGAAATGGGACGGAAATTTGTAACATGGGACGGAAATGTGTAACAGGAAGTAGCGAAAGCGCGCGCTATTCGATCTGACGAATGAGCTTTGCTCTCGCTTTCCTGCAATTTGTGGGAGTGATTTCGTGAAATAGGACGGAAATGTGTAACAGTGATTTGTTACAAATCATATGCGAGTACTGTAGGTCTCGCTCGGTTTTTTTTTTTAACAATAACGCCACACTAGGCAACTTGCCTGTATCGTGGTAGTTGATTTAGTACGATTTTCAGATTAGAAGAAAATTAAAAGACATCAAAGACCAGAAGAATATTTTCGAATTTCAAAATATTTATAGTCAAAACTAGCTATCCCGGCGAACTACGTACCGCCTTACACTACATTACACTGCCCTACCCTACCCTACCCTACACTACACTACAATACCCTACACTACCCTACCCTACCCTACACTACACTACCCTACACTACACTACCCTACCCTACACTACCCTACCCTACACTACCCTACCCTACCCTACATACACTACACTACACTACTCTACCCTACCCTACCCTACACTACCCTACACTACACTACCCAACCCTACCCTACCCTACCCTAAAAAAAAAAAAAATTGATGTTGGCCGATTCTCAGACCTACTCAATATGCTCACAAAATTTCATGAGAATCGGTCAAGCCGTTTCGGAGGAGTAAGGGAACGAAAACTGTGACACGAGAATTTTATATATTAGATATAAAATCTTAAGGGTCCCCAGGAGGCTCGTTTCCATACAAACGTAGTGCCGCTTTAATACAAAAAACTACACGCCGGATTGAATCCCAACTTTGCAAATATATTGAGGAGACACATCGATGTTACCTTTAAAAAGTATAACTTTAAAGTTAAATTGAAACACGACTGCATAAAAACATTACCCCTTTTTTGGGAAGTCGGGTAAAATGTATCCTATGTCACTCACGGGATCAAGACGAATCTAACGACACCTCGCACTTTAAAATCCAACAAACCGTTAAGAAGATATTGTAGAATAAAAAACATACCTACATATACATATTTAGCCTTAAAATTGCCTAATAACAATACACTCCTTTTTTTGTGGACAGTCTTGTAAAAATCGACACGATGGTTCAGTGGTCAGCGTCCCTGTCTGCTGACGAACAGGTTTGTTTGTGTCTGGGTATTAATTTAGTATCTATATCATCATATCAGCTCATATACATCCCCACCGAGGGGCTCAAACCTATCCTGAATAAGGGCCTTAGTCGACCAAGCGGACCCAGTGCGGGTTGGTCGACTTCACATACAACCTTCGAGTCTCTTCGCAGGCGTGTGCAGGTTTCCTCGCGATGTTTTCCTTCACAGTAAAAGCGTCGGATAAACGTTCATATGAAATCGAAATTCGATAACACATAATGGTACGTGGCAGGTTTCGAACCACGACCTCCCGGACAGGAGGTAGCGGCCCTAGTTGTTCAAAGCCGTCATGAAAGTGTAAATAAGAAATTCAATAGGCGTAAAACGTTACCCCTCTTTTTAGGCAAATGTATACCACCATCTTATCTAAGTCTTGCCGCCAAACATCAGTGTTACCAACATTGCTGTGTTACGGCTTGAAGATAAGATAGCCAGTTCCCCATTGCGTTGGGGAATCTTGATAAGCCGGCTTCCATCTTCGGCATCATCGTCACTTACCATCAGGTAAGGTCACTTACTGAAAGGTTGCCTGTCTTTCGATTTTCTATCGGATTCATTTTGGAGAATGTGCTCAATAACTTCACAACCTCATTCCCCCAGCTCCATTCTACCTTCGGTTAACGAGACGCAGTGGGAGGTTCCACCCCTTTGTTTTTGATATTCAGCCTATGCGCACGAAGCGTTACGCTTCCTCATTTATTATGCGGACAGCGATGGAGTGGAACTCCTTGCCTGCGTCTGTGTTTCCCGACTCCTACAATTTGGGGATCTTCAAGGCGAGAGTGAATAGGCATTATTTGAGTTTTCGTGTACCATTCTCGACTACATCGTCACTTACCATCAGATGAGATATAGTCAAACGCACTCAAATTTTTAATAATAAAAAAAAGATGATGCCGGCTTAACAATTGTGAATAATAAAAAAACCGGTAAAATAATAATAAAAATAATAATAAAAATAAAAAATAAAAATGTTTATTTTCTCCATATAGGTAATGCTATACACGACTATGGCTGGAGCCTCCTTTTAAGCTAAAAAAAGCCTGTGTCAGGAGGCACCGCTCTTCCTTATCTTTACATACTATAGAAACTATACCTAAGCTGATTATACAAAACCAATAAAAACAAAAACCAATAAAAACAAAACTTACAAAAATAATAATAATAAGGTAAAAAGAAAAAAAATAATAATTAAAACTATTTAGAATAAAATTAGGTGCATGTATATGCGTGGGTTGTGTTGTGTGTGTGTGTGTGTTTGTGTGTGTGTGTGTGTGTGTGTGTGTGGTGTGTGTGTGTGTGGTGTGTGTGTGTATGTGTGTACCTACTATGAGTGGTCTAATAACTTTTCAGTTTCGTCATAATTCTTAGTTTGTAGCCATTTTGTTATAGTTTTCTTGCATTCATAATATAATTTGCTATAAATATCAAGATCTTTATTAACTAGATTGTACAAATGAGACACACGTTTATTAAATTGTCTACTAGCGAATACAGTATTTGTTATAGGTACTTTCGCGACAATATCTTTCCTTCTTCTACTCATAATGCTAGAATCGTATGGTAAAATGGTATGTTTCCTTAGGACTGCCAGTGTAATATATAATTGTCTTACTGTCAGCAAACCAGAAAGGTGATATAGATCTTCCGTGGGGAATGTCATTTTCTTGAAATATATCACTTTGATAAGACTACGTTGTGCCCTTTCTACTTCTAGGAAACGAGTTTTGGCCGCTCCACCCCAGATGGGTATACAGTATGTCAAAACTGATTGTGCTAAAGACACATATATCTCCTTTAGCAGGTCCCTAACGGAGCCTCGCGGACCAGCGGTTTCTCTCGGCACCACATACCTGAGTGTTTTAAAAATCCATATTAATTTTCTGATTCTGTTTATAACATACTCAAGATGCGGATACCAGGACAGTCGCTGATCCACAAGGACACCTAAGTATTTGGTATGTGCGACTTTAGTAATACTCGGGCAGCAACAATTCACCGGGGACATTGGAATGTCACAGTTGTGTATTTTTATATAAAAATCCTTACCGGGTTGTGTATCATTATAAATGCTGAAGCAGATATAGTTAGTTTTTGAGGTGTTCAAAGATAAAATGTTATTTCGAAGCCACTTATCAATACACTTTAGTCCACGCTCAGCACTT
The DNA here is from genome assembly GCA_947284805.1 of Coleophora flavipennella. Lineage (NCBI taxonomy): Eukaryota > Metazoa > Arthropoda > Insecta > Lepidoptera > Coleophoridae > Coleophora > Coleophora flavipennella. The sequence continues at coordinate 3,760,962 of OX369302.1, forward strand.
GCCTTGATATCATCCCAGGACTCACCTGAGAAGATTATCGCCGTGTCATCAGCGTAAGAAAAAATTTTTGCATTTTTAATCTGCATATTGCAAAGGTCATTAATATAAATTAGAAAAAGCGTAGGACCAAGTACGCTTCCCTGAGGTACACCGTATGACACATTGGCCTCTTTACTAACGTGGTCTCCCAGTTTAACATGTTGTTTCCTATCAGATAAATAGTCACTGAAGAGCGCGAGTGGTAAACCCCGTAAACCAATCTTTTGCAGTTTTTGGACCAGGATAGGGATAGAGACAGTGTCAAACGCTTTTTTTAAGTCCAGGAACACAGACATACATTTTTTTTTATTATCTAGTTCTTCGACCACAAGCGAACTAAGTGCTGCCACTGCATCTTCCGTAGATCTCCCTTGTCTAAAACCAAATTGAGATGGAGATAATAGATCATATTTATTTAGATAATTAAGTAACCTAGTATTAAGAAGTTTTTCAATAATTTTGGAGATCACGGGTAGCACTGAAATAGGCCTATAATTACTAATGTTGTCTCTATCCCCACCCTTGTAAACTGGAGTGATAATAGCTTTTTTGAGGGCGGTTGGGAAAACTCCTTTATGAAAGCAGAGATTTGCAAGACGTGTTATTACTGGGATAACCTCAGAGGTAAAATGTGTAGTATTTTTTTGGATTAACGCGATGAAATGCCTGGACCTTTCACGATTTGACTGGAAATATCTAGGCAGATCGCGATCTGCCGAATTTTAACGATGCCGCCGACATGCAACTGACACATGTCCAGGTCATTCACTTTGACACCTATACACAATTTGACTGAACAAAGTTAAAAATAAAAATTGTGTTTGATATTAAATTTAACCAGAACTGGTTTTAACTTAACCAGTTCAATAATAACACGAGGCGTAAACAGATAGGACTGCGTAATAGATGGAATTTCATCTTTTTTTAATTCGCTACACGACCCGCAAGTAATTATAAAAGATAGCCGTCCGCCCGCGGCTATGGCCGCGTTGTTGAGAATAAGACGTTTTCCCGGGACGTTTTGCCTATTTCGGGACCTAACCTATATCTGTGCCAAGTTTCATCCCGATCCGTCCAGTGTTTGAAGCGTGAAAAAGTAACAAACATCCATACATACAAACTTTCACATTTATAATCCTACTATATAATATTATAAACGCGAAAGTTTGTAAGAATGTATGGATGTATGTTTGCTACGCAAAAACTAATGAACGGATCTGGCTGAAAAGCCGCGGGAAACAGCTAGTATTATTAAAATATTAGTAGGAAAGCCCTCCGCCCGCGGCTACGCCCGCGTTGTTTTCGATTTTCCCGTGGGAATAACACGCTTTCCGGGGGTAAAAAGTAGCCTATATCCTATTCCATGACCTAACCTATATGTGTGCCAAATTTCATCCCGATCCGTCCAGTGTTTTAAGCGTGAAAGGGTAACAAAGATCCATCCATACATCCATACATACATCCATACATCCATAGGTAAATACAAACCTTAACATTTATAAATATAAGTAGGATAGGATGGTAAACAAAATGAAATCAGTATTTAACTGTATGAGTCATAATACTTATTTACTTGATCCTTATGTAGATTTGGTAACTTAAGTGGCAGTGGGCAGGGCATATAGCTCGTAGAATAGATGGCCGTTGGGCAGTAAAGTGCTCGAGTGACGACCAGGCATCGGAAAACGTAGCGCAGGCAAGCCTCCCACGCGGTGGACCGACGACCTGGTGAAGATCGCGGGAAGCCGATGGATGCGGGCAGCGCAGGACCGGTCGTCGTGAAAATCCTTGGGGGAGGCCTTTGTCCAGCAGTGGACGTTTTTTTTATTTAGTAACTTAAACATTGTAGCGTCCTGTAGAGTATCATCACATCAGAAACCAGGATTCCTCAGCTTTTGATGATCGGAGTCCAAGAGCAGCGCGGCGTAAAGGAGTCACAAAACCAAGTCGCAATATTTACGCAAAGCCTAGGCCAACGAGAGCAGCTTACTCCCCGCACAACTCACCCCCGCTGAAGGTTTCTTCGCTCATAAAATAACTAATTGCAATACGTTAATCCTATAGACATAAGTAGCATGGTTTTTATAAAATACACTCTTCTATTCCTAATGCGTTTTGTCACTACGACTTTTATTATTAACCACCAACCTCTTAAGTGGTGACCCGACGAACACACGAATTCCTGATGAACAATCAAGACCAAAACGCAGAAGATGGCAAGTACGGAGAATCCCAGCAAAATCAACAATAAATTGCCGGTATAGCGCTATCCATGAGAATACCACCTTTCTGGAGGGACAAACCCAGATTATGGTTTATCTCATTCGAAGCTGCAACCAACGACCTCAAAAAAAGTCATAGTCAACTCTCACAGATGGTCATCGCGCGACTGGAAAAGCAAGATATCGAACAAATCTCAGATATGCTATACAATCCACCAGCAGAAGACCAATACAAAGCGCTAAAGGATCGTCTCATATCGGTTTATGAAGAATCTGACAATCGCCAGTTCCAGAAGCTGCTATCAGAAATGGAACTGGGAGACCAGAACCACCAACCTCTAAAACATCATGTTTTTTTTAAATCCATAATTGATAAGCCCTTGGCATCATCTCACTTGATGGTAAGTGACGATGATGCCGAAGATGGAAACCAGTTTACTAAGATTCCCCAACGCAATGGATATCTAGCTATCTCATGTTCAAGCCGGAACACATCAATGCTGTTAACACTGATGTTTGGCGGCAAGAATTAGATAAGGTATTTAGGCGGACTATGAAAATGCCCTACCACCATCCAAACCGAGTCTTACAAAGTTGACACCGCTGGGAATGGAACCCGTGACCTCCTGGTGTGAAGCGAATGGACTAACCATTACGCCACGGAGTCGGTGTTTTAGGTATTGTAGCAAAATGACATACTTGGATTAATTATACTTTACGTATTAGTGTCTCCTGCTGAAGCTCGGGCCTCGATCCTACTAATATTTTAAACGGGAAAGTTTGTAAGAATGTATGGATGTATGTTTGTTACTCTTTCACGCAAAAACTACTGAACGGATCTGGCTGAAATTTCGTAGGTAGACAGATTAGGACCTGGATTAACACAAGGGCTACTTTTTCCATGCTCGCACTCCCTCGAAAAGTCATGGAAACGTTGTCCACGCGGTTAAAGCCGCGGGAATCAGCTAGTCTTGTCCTAGATAACTCTATTTTATCTCTTTTATGGAAATTGCGGTATTTGATTCTAACAGACTCTGATCAAAACTAAGCTTTGAGTCAAAATGGCGGTTAATATAACAGATGCAAAGTAAATATTCCACTTAAAAAGGTTAATTTAATAGCGAATTTTAATGATTTTATAAATAACTAAAAGATACGAAGTATCAATAAGGAAGGTCGAATTATTTGACCCCAGAGTAAATGTGGTGTAGGGTCTAATTTTGTACCCTTTATGACGTAATCTTCCTTCATCCAAAATTGTTATTGTATACCTGCCTAAATTATCATCTTATGAAATTACTATTAGTGGATGCCCGCAGCTTCGCCCGCGCAGAACCCGATTTTTGCGGTTCCCGTGGGAATTTCCCGAAATCCTTTCTTAGCGGATGCCTACGTCATAACATCTACCTGCATGCCAAATTTCAGCCCGATCCGTCCAGTGGTTCGGGCTGTGCGTTGATAGATAACTATGTCAGTCAGTCAGTCAGTCACCTTTGAGTTATGTATATTTAGATTATGATTTCGTGCTACGTTTTGATGATTCTTAACCCCCGACGCAATAACTTTAACTCAATAATTCAATAAAACACGACCACACAAAAACATTATTCATCTTTTTTGGAAAGTTTGGTAAAATATATCCTATTCAATTCAATTTTATATTCTTAATTGCAGTAAAATACAAAAAAAAAAGAATTAAACAATAAAGAAGAAATATTATACAACGGGCGGTCTTAATACTAGGCAGCAATTTCTTCCAGGCAACCTTTGGGTAGAAAAAAGAGTGCCAGAATAAGATAAAGGGCGGTGCAATAATGAAAAACATGAAGAAATAATTTGGAAAAAAGCAGTAACATTGAGTGTTAGTAGTACTATTGATGGTAACTGACGATTATACCGAAAATGAATGCGAGTGTACCAGGATTCCTCAACGCAATGGTGGACTGGTCATTTTACCTAAAGTAATACATACATAGTATTTAATAACGCACCTTCTTTGCGTAGCTCAACCAAAGAATACGAAAAAATATCATCAACGCTGCTCTTTTCATTTTTGATTCGAACCTTTAAATTTTCTTAGTCGATTAGTCTAAACACACACTTCATTATGCCAGTTGGGTTTTTAAAAATTAATTACAGTTTTAAATTGAAACGAAAAAACATAGAAAAAATGCAAAACTGTGGTTATTTTCTTTGCTCGTTACACGTAAAGAAAATAAACAGAGACAGCTGTTCCATAATCAATGCTTCGCCTGCGAGCTATGTCGGTTACTTTGGATTTCCTACGGATCTTCTCGTTTCAGACACACCCCGGACACTGCATACAACAACGGTCGCGAAATGACATTTCTAAAAACAAATGACGAAGCAAAAAAAATCACGGCGAAATCCTATACGTTCGAGAACCAAACTATAACCAATATGTATCAATCTGGGTAACGATGGGATGAAGTCCAAATCTAGAGAGAGGCAAGGAGTGTCCATACTGTATGTTAGTACCAATAATAATATACTTTGTTTCTGATTCGATTACGCAGGGAAACTCGGAGTAAAGCACGCTCCATACATTATATACCAGTACTCAAATTACATTCTCGTGGTGGAGGTCAAAGGATATGCCTATGTGCTGCAACAGTGAACGTTAGGCCAAGGCGCGGGCCATATGAAATGATGTTATTATTTAATGCAATTTCTAGAGTACAGGTATTAAATAGGGATTTATAGACCTTTTGAAACGGGACACTTTTTACTGTACTTCTGTTTACAATTTTCATTTTCACGTCTTCGGGCGCGTGGTGCGCGTGCCGAAGCCTCTACTGGGGACCATCATCAGCACCGACTACTGGCGTTTCCGAGGCACCAAAAATTACTAACATAAGTTAAGTTAGATACTAACATATATCTATAATGTATTTTATTTATAGTGTCTATTTCATGTTAGTTTCATAAGTTTTTATATATTTAGGGACCTGTACTTTAGTACTGAGTTGCCTGAAAATAAATGAATAATAATAATAATATAATTGACTGACTCGGTGGCTCAGTGGTTAGTGTCGTTGACTACTGATCCGAGGGTTGTGGGTTCGATCCCCACCCAGGGCAAGCATTTGTGTGATGAGCAGATTTGTTTGCTCTGTGTCTGGGTATTAAATATCTATATATGTATGTATTTAAACGTATATAAGTATGTATATCAGTCTCTGGTAACCCATAACACAGGGAATCCTACTTTGGGGCCAGGTGACCATGTGTGATTTGTCCCAGAATATTTATTTATTTTATTTATTTTAATAATTTAAGCACACGAAGTTTTTGAAGTAATAATTTTAGGAATTAATTAAAAATTTAAAAGCCAGTCGGGCAAAAATGTATCTTATGTCACTCACGGGATCAATACGAATCTAACGACACCTTAAATACCAAAATTGAAAACATAACCCCTATTTTTTGGCCAGTCGGGTAAAAATGTATCCTATGTCGCTCACGGGATCAAGACGAATCTTAGGACCCATAATAAATTAAGGTTATTTCTGACCACAAAAATCCATAATAATTTTATTGTTAGTAACAACAGAGACTTATTGCTAGTCTATGTTAATAAGTACATACATACATACACACATAAAGTAGCACTTAAGGTAGGACAGTCACGTAGTATTATCATCATCATTACAGCTCATATACGTCCCCACCGAGGGGCTCGAGCCTACCCTGAATCAGTATTATAGTAATAGATAATCATTCACTCAAACAGCTAACCATCATTGAACGGTATACTATTTTTTTTCTATTGAAGTCCTAAATGAGATATTTGTAGCTAGCCAAGCGGGATCACAAAATGCTCTAACCACCAACCACACTAAGTCCTACACAGTTGAACCACTCCGAGAATCGAGCTCGCGACCTCCTTTTGCGAAGCAAATGGACTAACTACTGCGTCACAGAGGCGGTTAAACTTTGTTACATAAAAAAAAAATCTATGAGACAAATTATTTTTGATGTGTAACATCTTTGCTCTCGCTTTCCTGCAATTTGTGGGAGTGATTTCGTGAAATGGGACGGAAATGTGTAACAGGAAGTCGCGAAAGCGCGCGCTATTCGATCTGACGAATGAGCTTTGCTCTCGCTTTCCTGCAATTTGTGGGAGTGATTTCGTGAAATGGGACGGAAATGTGTAACAGTGATTTCGTGAAATGGGACGGAAATGTGTAACAGGAAGTCGCGAAAGCGCGGAATTCTACTTTACGAGAGTCCGACTCGCACTTGGTCGGTTTTTTTCGTTACTGTCAGATCCGCCACCCAGGTACAATATCGTCATCAAATCTAACTAACCTAAAGTATTTTGTCACATGTTACACATCATATGCGAGTACTGTAGGTCTCGCTCGAATTTTTTTTTATTATTTTTTATTCACAATTGGTAAGCCCTTGGCATCATCTCACCTGATGGTAAGTGACGATAATGCCAAAGATAAAAGCGGGCTTACCAAGATTCCCCAACGCAATGGAGAACTGACTATCTTATCTTCAAGCCGGAACACATCGATATTGTTAACACTGATGTTTGGCGGCAAGACTTAGATAAGATGGTGGTAGCTAGCCAGGTGGGCTATGAAAATGCCCTACCACCAACCAAACCGAGTCTTACAAAGTTGACCCCCACCGAGAATCGAACCCGCACCCGACCCCCTGGTGTGAAGCGAATGGACTAACCATCACGCTACGGAGGCGGTTAAAAAGACCTTAATTTTTTTTTCCTTCTTTAAAAGGATGTAAAAACAACATAGCGGAAGTATATGTTGGAGCCTAGTTTTGGCAACTTTTCATGTAAATGAGCCAGAAAGAACTGGTTTAGAACTTTTGCAATTCATATTTCTAGGTCATTTTACGACATATTTTTCCTGTCACGCTGAAGGTTTTCGTGTGATTTGTAGAATCCTTACTCATTTTAAAACAAAGTCCCCCGCGGCGTCTGTCTGAACGCGACAAACTCAAAAACTGCCAAACAGATTTTCGTAAGCTTTACATAAATGAACAGAGTGATGCTTTAAGAATGGGTTGTCTGGTAGAAATTGCTCTCAGCAATAAGACCGCCTAGATTTTACGTCTCTTAGTTGTTAATTAAATTTTGTGCATGTATTTGTAAATCCTTGGGGGAGGTCTATGTCCAGCAGTGGACGTCCTTTGGCTGATATGATGATGATGACGATTTGTTTATTTTGATGTACAGTAGATTTAGGTGTATAGCGCAGGACCGGTCGTCGTGGAAATCCTTGGGGGAGGCCTATGTCCAGCAGTGGACGTCCTTTGGCTGATATGATGATGATGACGATTTGTTTATTTTGATGTACAGTAGATTTAGGTGTATAGCGCAGGACCGGTCGTCGTGGAAATCCTTGAGGGAGGCCTTTGTCCAGCAGTGGACGTCTTTCGGCTGATATGATGATGATGATGATAAGGTGTATAATTTTACTGCGCACCCTCTAGTTTTAAATAGTTATTATCAAAAACACTTTTTGTGATGATTGTGATTTAAGGATTTCGAGAGCTAGAAATAGGATAAAATAATTATTATTCCAAATCATAATAAATTCATAGAGTTACATGGTTTAGTGATAAAATACGGAACTGAGACATCGTCGCTTATTATAGGCCTCATAAAAAGGCTCAAGGTCACTCAAAGGGCAATGGAGCGTGCTATGCTCGGAGTTTCTCTGCGTGATCGAATCAGAAACGAGGAGATCCGCAGGAGAACCAAAGTAACCGACACAGCTCTCAGAATTGCTAAACTTAAGCGGCAGTGGGCGGGGCACATAGCTCGTAAAACAGATGGCCGTTGGGGTAGTAAAGTTCTCGAGTGGCGACCGCGCACCAGAAAACGTAGCGTAGGCAGCCCTCCCACTCGGTGGACCTATAACCTGGTGATGGTAGCGGGAAACCGCTGGATGCGGGCATCGCAGAACCGGTCGTCGTGAAAATCCTTGGGGGAGGCCGTAGGTTTGGTAGTAAGGATTTTTCCAAGTCCTTTTTTTAAAACTAAATTAAAAAGCCCTTGGCATCATCTCACCTGATGGGCTGAAGGTAAGTGAAGATAATTCCAAAGATGGAAGGGGGCTTACCAAAATTCCCCAACGCAATGGGGATCTGGCTATCTTATCTTCATTCCAAAACACATCAATGCTGTTAACACTGATGTTTGAAGATAGCCAATTCCCCATAGCGTTGGGGAATCTCAGTTCGGGAGCCCGCTCAAACGGTAGCGGCTCGGCCCTCCTAACCAGAGGTCTCGGGTTTAAATCCGGACGGTTAATGTACCAATGAGTTTTTCAAAAACTTACGTACATATACTCACCGATGGCTTTAGCGGCGGTGAAGGAAAACATCGTGAGGAAACCTGCACATCTGATTCCAGATGTGTAAGGAGGTCGCGTTGCAAGTGCAACACTAGGCAACATTACAGCCGTCTATCCCTTGGATAGCACGGTCAATTATGCCATACGATAAGGAAGAAAGAATTAAGCCCGCTTCATCTTCGGCATCATCGTCACTTACCATCAAGTAAGAGCTTACCAAGTGTGGATAAAAAAGAGCACGGACTTTTTGGGTGAAACCTACTTACATCTAATACCTAAGGAAGACCTCATGCTGGCCTTGATTTTGAAGTTTTCCTTCTCCTAGATAAATTTAAGAACGCATGTGGCCTAACGGCTTGGGCCGCTAACTCCTGTCCGGAAGGTCATGGATCTAATCCTGCCACGTACCAATGTGTTTACGAATTTCGATTTACCAACGATCTTATACGATGAAGGAAAACATCGTGAGGAAAACTGCACACGCCTGTGAAGAAACTCGAAAGTTGTGTGTGAAGTCGACCAATCGCCTTCATTCAGGGTATGCTCGAGCCCCTCGGTGGGGATAATATGAACTGATATGATGATGATGGGACAGATTGTAGACCAATACTACGAGGCTCATCTTCCTGACCTAACAGTGCCCACACGACCTTAAATTACACGCTTTTATTAGCTTCTCCTGTATTTATACAGGGTGTTACAAAACTGGTGTAGGTCCCGTTAACTGGGGCTTCTACTCACCATACTGAACAACTTTTGTTCTATGGGTTTGCTGAAGCCTACACCAGTTTTGTTACACCCTGTATACATATAGGAGAAGCTAATGGCTAATTTTAACACGCTTTTATTAGTGTAGGTCCCGTTAACTGGGGCTTCTACTCACCATACTGAACAACTTTTGTTCTATGGGTTTGCTAAAATCGAAAAAAACCCCTTCATACAAATTGATCAGTTGATCGACCAATTTTGTGCGTTTTTGTATGGAGGTTTCATTTTTTTTGAGAATTGACTATGGGTTCCTTGGAGAAGTTGTTCAGTATGATGAGTAGAGCCCCCAGTTAACGTGTCGGACACCAATTTTTTACATCCTGTATATGTTAAACTGAATATTTGGAACTACGTGATTTTCACCCACTTGAAGACGTTGGATTAAATCGAAAAATTGCACACGTTTGAGAATCGATGACAAAACTATAATTTAAAAAGTTTGTTCTAATACCTTGACAAGGATTATAAGGACAAAAAAAATATTAATGCCTGTTTTTTTAATTAAAGTTTTTTAAACAATTATTGTGTTTCACCCACTTGAAGACGTTGGATTAAATCGAAAATTTGCACACGTTTGAGAATCGATGACAAAACTATAATTTAAAAAGTTTGTTCTAATACCTTGATAAGGATGATAAGGACAAAAAAAAATAATGCCTGTTTTTTTAATTAAAGTTTTTTAAACAATTATTGTGTCGTTATTTTTTTTAATCCAAGCCTATTTTTAGGGTTCCGTACCCAAAAGGTAAAAACGGGACCCTTATTATTTAGAATTCGCTGTCCGTCCGTCCGTCTGTCTGTCTGACTGTCTTTCTGTCTGTCAGACAGTTGAAATTTTTACAGATGATATATTTCTGATGCCGCTGTAACAACAAATACTAAAAATGAGAAAAAGTAAAAAAATAAGGGGGATCTCCATACAAAAAAAGTGTTTAAAGAAACTAGCGCCATCTATTATGATGGTACGGAACCCTTTTTACTAGCGCCCTCTAGTATGATGGTGCGAAACCTTTTGTTCTGACTCGCACTTGGCCGGTTTTAAAAAAAAGTAAGCCTATATTTTTAAAAAACAGTAAGCCTATATTTTTAAAAAACAGTAAGCCTATATTTTGCAAATCTTATTAGCGTTTATTTTAATAACATGAAATTTTATCACAAAATTACTTTGCAATTACGGAACTAGTTCTATATAGATTAATAGTTGACAAATAATTTTATTTATTTGGGACAACCTTGAAAGCTTGATCTAATTAAATAATAAATTATATTATATTGTTTATTGTTTGCTATAAGATAATTTCAAAGAATAAACAGTGATACAGATAATATTATCATGAATGGGTCTAGTGTTAATATATCATATAGGTACCTTGACACCTAGCTACAGGCAGAGTATCCTTTGTATTGAACTTAAGACCTAGGTATTATGTATTTAGGTTAGGTGATTGCAAAATACTGCGTTTTAAACTCAAGGTTTGTTTTAGTACAAAGACTAGAGTTACGTGAAAACTTTATCTCAGGTAAGATATCTTACCGATATTATTTTTATTATAATTTGCTATGAAATTTTATAAAAATAAATTTCAGTTTTACATTTCAAAATATTTGTTTAGTCATTATATAGTCATATTATAGCGTCGGTGGCTCAACCGGTAACGACTCGGTCCATCTAACCAGAGGTACCGGGTTCAAATCTGGACGGCCAATGTAGCAATGAGTTTTTCAAAAACTTACGTACATATCATTACCGATTGCTTTAACGGTGAAGGAAAACATCGTGAGGAAACCTGCACACGCCTGCGAAGAAACTCGAAGGTTGTGTGTGAAGTCGACCAACCCGCACTGGGCCCGCGTGGTTGACTAAGGCCTAATCGCCCTGATTCAGGGTAGGCTCGAGCCCCTCGGTGGGGACGTATATGAGCTGATATATATATTTAGTCATTACATTAATATTATCCTTACTCATATTATATTTAGTCTGTATGGATGTTTGTTACTGTTTAACGCCACAACAGATGAACGGATCTGGATGAAATTTGGTAGGTAGCCAGATTTGGAACTGGATTAACATATTTTTTTTCGCACTCGTGAGCCGCTTGAGGCTCGCGCACTGCGCACCCTCGAAGACAGTCATAGATACTATGTTCACTCGAGCGTAGCCGCTAGTAAAAGCTAGTTATAAATTATAAATGCGAAAGTTTGGATGGATGGATGTTTGTTATTCAATCACGCTAGAACAGCTGAACGGATCTGGATGAATTTTGGTAGGTAGACAGATTAGGACCTGGATTAACACATATCTAGATTACTATTTTCCACGCACGCGAGCCACTCGCGGCTCGCGCACTGCGCACCCTCGAATACGCGAGCGAAGCCGCTGGCAAAAGCTAGTTTATTATGTGACACCCTTTCTCTGTTGGTCATAAAATAAGTATAACTTTATTTTATGACCAATTTATATTTCCACGACGGCCGGTTCTACGCTGCCCGCATCCAGCGGCTTCCCGCGACCTTCACCAGTTCATCGGTCCACAGAGTGGGAGGCCTGCCTGCGCTTTGTTTTTGCGCTGCAATCGCCACTCGAGAACTTTACTACCCTATTCTACAAAGCAGGCTGATTTGTAGCAGTAAATTTAAAAAAAATATAGACTACTTAAACAAAATCGAAACAAAACAAGGTAATAATATTATCGCTTCAAAGAAAATGCCTATGTATTAACTTTTTTTAAAAGACTTCCTGCCTTGAGCTGTGATTATGTATAGCTCAGATCACGTGTAGATCGTGTGATCCAATCCGAAGAAATAAATACACGAGACTTAAATAATATGTTATTAAAAATTAGCAACGGCATATTAAATCTGCTGCAGTCTGTATGAATGAAGGAATTATCATTGTGTATTATAGGTAGGTATGATTGCGTTCCCGCTTTTACACAGGGTGGTCGGAGATGGGTCAGCGGGGGCTAGAGTGAGGGCAAGCCTAAATGGGACAATGACCGCGTTTACTCTACATAAGGTGATGGGAGATGGGTCAGCGGGGCTAGAATGAGGGCAAGCCTAAATGAGACAATGACCGCGTTTACTCTAAATAAGGTGGTGAGAGATGGGTCAGCGGGGGCTAGAGTTAGGGCAAGACTAAATGGGACAATGACCGCGTTTACTCTACATAAGGTGGTGGGAGATGGGTCAGCGGGGGCTAGAGTTAGGGCAAGACTAAATGGGACAATGACCGCGTTTACTCTACATAAGGTGGTGGGAGATGGGTCAGCGGGGGCTAGAGTTAGGGCAAGACTAAATGGGACAATGACCGCGTTTACTCTACATAAGGTGGTGGGAGATGGGTCAGCGGGGCTAGAGTGAGGGCAAGCCTAAATGGGACAATGACCGCGTTTACTGTACATAAGGTGGTGAGAGATGGGTCAGCGGGGCTAGAGTGAGGGCAAGCCTAGATGGGACAATGACCGCGCTTACTTTACATAAGGTGGTCAGAGATGGGTCAGCGGGCAGGGGCTAGAGTGAGGGCAAGCCTAGATGGGACAATGACCGCGTTCACTTACAAAAGGTGGTCAGAGATGGGTCAGCAGGGGCTAGAGTGAAGGCAAGCCTAGATGGGTCAATGATCGCGTTTAATTTACGTAAGGTGGTCAGAGATGGGTCAGCGGGGGCTAATTCTGGGCGCGTTTAATGGATTTTCTGTGAACCTAAATAAAATATTGTGTGTTTTTATTTAAAATATTATTCTAATTAGGGTGTTTTACTTATTTCTTTTTATTGTTGCTACTTTGATATTATGATAATTGATAATATTGAAATTTACTATGGGGTACCTAAATATTAACTACATTTCTTTGTTGAAAAAAATATGAGTAAACTTTTCTATTACTGTAATTTATACCTAAGTATGTATAAAGTACAATAAAAACAAAATGACAAAGAAAACAACAAAACAAATGGCACACTCGCGACCTTGAAGTAAGGTACTGGCACCCAGGAAGGCCCATCTTTTTTAAAATCTTTATAAAAAATAAAGTTTTAAAGGTTTAACAAAAAAAACTACATAAAATGTTGCAATGTTTTATTATACTTCTAAAAATAATGAAAATATTTGAATTTTCTTACTAAAAGTTATTAGAAAGGCGGTTTTTTTAAAACTCTATACTGGGCCTTGTTAAAGGCACAGTCCCTTACTAGGGCCCGTTTTCAACTAATTATTACTTAAAATCTACTAAATTCTTTTAGGAAATAATTCACAAATCACTATTAACAGTTTTATATTTAAGTTACACAACCTATATTTTTGAAATAAAAGAAAAAAAATACACACTGGGCCTTTACCCATGTATGAAAAACAAAAATAATCATAAAAGTAAAAATCTGCTCTAAATCAATAAAAAAACAATCGGCCTCTTTTTTTCTTTGGTTGTGGATCCATATTCTAATAAAAGGAAAACTAACATTAATATTAAACTCTGACACTTAAATCCCCATTGATAAGTATAAAATATACGAAATGCGAGTTCAAGTGATATACCTACAGCTAACCAATATAACGTGTCTATTTCAACATGCCTTAGAAATAAACTAAATAAACCAACTTGGTTTTGTTTATACTTTAGTAAGTAGGTTTTAACAATACAAGCGCATTGGCCATTTTAATATATTTAGTAAAGCCCATGGGCCCCTACGTAGGCCCGGGCCATACTACGGTTATTTCATAGTGACGGAAAAAATGACATTAAATCACAAATAACTAAATAATCGGTAAACTTACCATTGCATTCTAGCCTCCAGTGATTATTTAAGAATATGATGACAGAATCACTAGAAAACTAACGCTTTTTTCGGAGAAATTGGCAAAAACAATCACAGCGAGGTTATAATCACACGACTTCGAGGGCGTTCAGAGAGAAATGAACGAGTTGTAACAAAATGGCGGCGCGGAAGTGAGTTGGCGCCATTGCACTTTTAATATGGAGTCAAGGTGAATGTGGGCGCGAAATTTTGAATGTTTCAAGCAGTGGCAAGTGGGAGTTTTTAAAGTGGGCCTTCGTTGAGGCCGGGCCTTCGTATGTTCCAGTACCTTACGACAACTGAATTTTGAGTGAAGTTTCTCTGAATCTACACTTTATTATTATTATTATAATTATAATTATAATATAATATATAATTATAATTATAATAATATTATAAAGAGGAAAGATTTGTACCTATTTTTGTATGTTTGTATGTTTGTAATGAATAGGCTCAAAAAGTACTGGGCCGATTAAAAAAATTCTTTCACCAATAGAATGCTACATTCTTCCAATTTGACATAGGCTACAAAATTAGGGATCCTTGGTAAAATTTGAACAATGTAACCGAAGGTGTAGAAAAATGAGTCTTAAAATGTCTTTCGTCGAATGCGCTGCCGAAACTATTAGCGATAGAACAAAATAATGTACAACAAATTTGAAGAACATCATAATGTCTATAAAAAACTCCGCGGTAGCATATGTCCAACTATTGTAGTTATGTCACTACAACAACTTTTTTCATTTTAAACATTAATGAAAATGCTAACCAAATTCAAAACATGCTATTTATGTGTTTATATTAATCATTATCCAAATAAATTATTTTATGGTCAAGACCATTTAACTACCTATAAAATAGTTTTTAAATTATTTAAATTGGACTTTCCATTCAAAAGATATTACGAATTAAAAAATTCAAACAGTAAACAAAACCGCCATAGCGCCGATGCCAACCTTTAATGTAGAGGGACAGGTTTATCACCTCATAGGCAGCCTCCTGCCGCCATCCGGACAAAGCCCACAATTTCTGCAGATATATTTTATTTCCGATGCTGACCAACTATCTTTGCGCTCTAACATGGCTCCTATGCTAAAACTGGATTTGATCAACGAATTGCAGACCATGTTGAATAGTCACAACGTTTACATACGAAGTTTTAAACAAAGTATCGAATCGACATCTCCAGAGAATTTAAAATTAATTATTCACGCTGACCGCACACCTCAAGCAGAACACCGAGGCAGATACAACGCGCCTTCCGTCAACGAAGTGGCCGTTCTCTTGGTTGATGAAGACAAAGGCCCCAGAGATATAGTGCTGCACGGTAGAGACGGGCAGCTGAAGCGAGTGTCGGAATTGCATAGGGCTTATGATCCGTTACAATATCCGCTAATGTTCGTATCAGGAGACGACGGATATTACTTAACTATTCCTCAGCAGGATTCCTTAAGAAATAAAACTGTATCATGCATGCAATATTACGCATACCGCTTAATGATTAGGACCAGTCAATTTAATTCGCTGCACTATTACAAGGATTTGTTTAGTCAATATTGTGTGGATATGATGGCAAAGATGATTTCGGAACGATTAAATTTCATAAGGCGAAACCAACAAAAACTTAGAGCAGATGACTATATTCATCTGAGGGATGCTTTGAACCAAGACGCAAGCGTGAATGCCGCCGACATCGGACAGCGCGTCATCTTACCGTCATCATTTACTGGATGTGCGAGGTTTTTAAACGAAAAGACGCATGATGCTATGTCCTATGTGCGCAACCACGGCCGGCCAGATCTATTCGTCACTTTTACGTGCAACCCTGAATGGGAAGAGATAAAGCAGGAACTTTTCCCCGGCCAACGGTCATTCGACCGGCATGACATCATTGCTCGAGTATTCCATCTAAAAATGAAAAAAATTATAAAAATATTCACGAAAGACGCGATTTTTGGACCGGTCAAATGTTATATGCTTAGTGTTGGATGGCAAAAAAGAGGATTGCCGCATTGTCATATGTTGTTTTGGCTGTAGACAAAAATACAGCCCGATCAGATCGACGAAATAATCGTCGCTGAGCTGCCTAATAAAGACGAAGACCCAGTGTTATTTGACATAGTCACAAAAAATATGGTACATGGGCCATGTGGGCAAGAAAATTTGAATTCACCATGCATAAAGAATGGCATATGCTCAAAAAAATACACACGACGATTCATAAATGAGACCCAGACCGGTGAGGACGGATATCCCGTATATCGACGTCGCGACTCCAGCAACGGAGGTCAGGTCACTACTTTAAACATCCGAGGCAGAACGGTCAACATAGACAACAGGTGGATCGTTCCATATTCTCCAATTTTATTGCGATTTTTTAATGCTCACATAAACGTTGAATTCTGCCATTCCGTCCAAGCAATTAAGTATATTTGCAAATACATCAACAAAGGATCGGACCAAGCCACTTTCGGTGTCAGAAATGCTCACGACGAAGTGGAAAATTATTTGAACGGACGGTACATTAGTACATCGGAGGCAGTGTGGAGATTGTTAGAGTTTCCTATTCACGGTCGACACCCCACCGTTGTACACTTGGCTGTACACTTAGAAAATGGGCAACGGGTATATTTTTCAGCTGAAAATATACAACGTGTAATTGAAAATCCACCAAAAACGTCTCTCACGGCGTTTTTTGACCTGTGTCGCAGTGATGAATTTGCCAAAACGTTACTCTATCATGAAGTCCCTCATTATTACACATGGGCCAATAACAAATTCTCAAGAAGGAAACGCGACCAAGACGTAGTCGGTCATCCCGGTGTAAAAAAAGATGCGGCGTTGGGCCGAGTGTACAGCGTCCATCCTTCTCAATCCGAGTGCTTTTATCTCAGGATATTACTTCATCATGTGCGTGGCCCGACATCGTTCCAAGACTTAAAAACCGTTGATGGCATTGTTAAAGAAACATACCAAGCTGCTTGCAGAGATTTAGGTTTACTAGAAAATGACAACCAATGGGAGATGACTTTGAGAGAAGCTGCGGTTTCTGACTGCCCGTTAAAGTTGAGAGAGCTGTTTGTGGTCATTTTATTATTTTGTTTCCCTTCTGAACCTCTCAAATTATGAGACACTTTCAAAGACGATTTGTGTGAAGACATCAGACGAGCAGCTCAACAACAAGATCAGGATTGTGACGTACGCAACGACGGCTTGATACAAATAGAAAACAAGCTTTTGGAACTGAACGACAAGCATTTAGCAGATTTTGGATTGCCTTTCCCGAATCGGCAACAAAATATCGTCCATGCGATACCGTGCCGTCCGCATGATATTAATAATAATAATAATTTTGTTGCCATCTACAAATACCACTGCCAACGTAGTTTACAGTGAAGCTTTAAGATAAAAACTGACAAATATAAAAGTAAAAAACGTAAATCTACCTTAATATTATATCTGTCGGTCTTAATATTATATCTAAAAGCGTCGGTGGCTCAACCGGTAACGACTCGGTCCATCTAACCAGATGTACCGGGTTCAAATCTGGACGGCCAATGTACCAATGAGTTTTTCAAAAACTTACGTACATACTTACCGATTGCTTTAACGGTGAAGGAAAACATCGTGAGGAAACCTGCACACGCCTGCGAAGAAACTCGAATGTTGTGTGTGAAGTCGACCAACCCGCACTGGGCCCTCGTGGTCGACTAAGGCCTAATCGCCCTGATTCAGGGTAGGCTCGAGCCCCTCGGTGGGGACGTATATGAGCTGTAATGATGATTATATCTGTAAATAATGTAAAAGTAAACCTGTAAAATAAAAAATACTAAAAATGTAAATTATTAAGTAATAATAAGAATGAAAATGATTAATGACAAACCCTTTTTTAATAAAAAAATAAAATTATATATATATATAAAACCAAAATAAAAAGCACAAAACAACAAAAACCAAACAAAAAAAAAAATGTAAGGAAAATACTAAATAATGATAGGCAAGTTTCTATCGACACGAACAAAAATTTCTTTGAAATATCTTTATGTTTGAAATACCTAGATGTACATTTTTAGTTGAAAGTTGTCAACTTTTAATTTAGACTGTATATATTTTATTCGACTCTGCTTTTATTCTAATTACTTAAAAAAACATAGTAAAAATGTATATAATATCCTATGTAAATATTACTTATTTAAGTGCCCGCCACTTAAACCATCAAAGAAATTGAACATAAATAGACTTACATACAAATATAACTGTGGGATTTTTTTTAATACAAATAAAAATATTTGTGAAAAAAAGTGTTTTATATCCAAATTTCCAAAAATAAACAATTGTCTACCCCGTGCGAAGCCGGGACGGGCTGCTATATTTTATATAGTCAGTGTGGCAATTTGGACATATTATTTGAATGAAATTTCGTGTGAATTAAGTACGGCAAAAACACTGAGTTACGTATTTTTTCTAAAATTCAACCCCTAAAATGGTAAAATAGGGGATGAAAGTTTTAAATAAAAGCACAGGTCAAACCCTTAGGGCTATAAACTTAAAATTTCGCACACGTATTCCACTCACCCTCAAAGAAAGTCATAAAAACGATGTCCACACGGGCTAAACCGCGGAAAAAAGCTAGTTGTTAATATACGTATTAATTTTTAGTGGCTATCTGAAAAAACCTTTCAATTGGGCAATTTTCTCAGTTTTTGAAGGCTCCTACTTCTTATTTATTATAATCAGAAGTAGCTGTTTCCCGCGGCTTCATCCGCGTGAACGTTTCTATGACTTTTTGAGGGTGCGTGAAAAAAGGTAGACTATGTGTTAATCCAGGTCCTAATTTGTCTACCTACCAAATTTCAGCCAGATCCGTTCAGTAGTTTTTGCGTGAAAGAGTAACAAACATACATTCTTACAAACTTTTGCGTTTATAATATTATTAGTAGGATATGAGAAATAACAAAACTAGGCCATGGTAGATACAGGTTTGATAGAAAAAAAACATTTTTGCTCTATTGTCATTTGAGGAAACAGGGGACTACGTTTGTATAAAAAAATGGCGCCCGCGTTTCCTCTTAATGCGTGCCTCGCTAAGCACGGAAATGGTCAAGATAAATGCCACTTATAGTTCAATCCATCCAGGTAATGAACTTCTTATTGTTTGACGCAACCTCGTAATTTTCCCTGGGCTACGACCGTCAATTTTAAACAATTTAAGTGGGTACAAAAAATACCTGTCAAAAAATCGACCAAATGCGAGTCGAACTCACGCACAGAAAGGGTTCCGTACCATCACAACTCTCCAACACAAGAATATTAATGATACATCATTATCATCATCATAGTATACTATAGTATCATCATATCAACCGAAAAACGTCCACTGCTGGACAAAGGCCTACCCCAAGGACTTTCACGACGATGCATATTCATTTCAAACAAAATGAAATGTTGGTTATTGTGGCATTATATTATGATACAAATTAATTCTTTTATAAAACGTGGTCTTAGTGATACTCAGCACTACGAAGATATAATAGTTAAATAATTTATTTAATTATTCGTAAGTTTATATTAAATTTTTAAAGTTATGACATTTATAAATAAATTATTGTATTGTATTTAATTGTACTCATACGGTGAAGGAAAACATCGTGAGGAAACCTGCACACGCCTGCGAAGAAATTCTCAGTTTGTGTGTGAAGTCGACCAACCCGCACTGGGTCCGCGTGGTCGTCTAAGGCCCGATCACTCTAATTCAGGGCTGGCTCGAGCCCCTAGGTGAGGACATATACGAGCTGAAATGATGATGATGATTGTATTGTAAAAGACATCAACACGAGCACCAGAAAATGATGTTTTTTATTTAATTTAGTTCGCACTCCTTAGCGCAAGTACGACTCCTATTTTCCCGATTTTTATTATTTAATGTTAAGGATCAAGGTTCACGCCTGTATACATATATTTTTTACGTTTTTTTTACGATACAACAAAAACAAAAAAAAGACACGCGTTTTTTGGAACGACACCTTGTTAATTTTTTACTTATTTCATTTTTATTACTTGTTAGCAAATCACCTATTATAATGACATAATAGGTATGTATATTCTGTGTAAATGTCAGCAGGCTGCCTATTTTTTTAATTAAAAAATTGGAGTGCGTTTGGCTGCACCTCACCTGATGGTAAATGCCGATGCAGCCAAGGATGTAACATGCAAGCTCAAATAGTGCCTATTCACTCTCGTGTTCCAAGATTCCTAAAATCCTAAATTCAGGTTTAAAAGATACAGCCTTTAGAAAATTTGACAGACAGACGGGCAGACGGACATCCAACTTAGACTTAGTGATAGGGTCCCGTTACTGGTACGAAACCCTAAAGAAGCAACACAGTAGGTACCAATTATCTAATAGATTCAAAGAAACCAAACCGTGACTACCCAAAATCTAAATTCATGATATAATCTTAGCATAATTGAGCCACGTGCATCATTTATTCGGGCTATTTTAGGGTACCGTACTCAAAGGATAAAAACGAGACCCTATTACTAAGACTCCGCTGTCCGTCCGTCTGTCTGTCTGTCACCAGGCTGTATTTAATTAACCGTAATAGCTAGAAAGCTGAAATTTTCACAGATGTATTTTTGTTGCCGCTATAACAACAAATACTAAAAATTAGAAAAAGTGAAAAAAATAAGGGGGGTCTCCCTCCATACAAAAAACGTGTTTTTTTTACAAATATCAAGAAACTAGCGCCATCTAGTATTATGGTACGGAACCCTATGTATGCGGTTCTGACTCGCACTTAGGCGGGTTTTTTTTTCAAATCCCTGTATCGTCAGAGGCTATGGAAATATACTTGACGGTCGAACGAAAACAAAATGCCTAATCACTTGTTATTTTTAGCTTGGCGATTTATTTTAGGAAAAAGTTAATGGACCCTCGTTTGCTGCGACTCACTGGCCCAGGCATTTCAGATGCCTAACAATAATATATATTTCCTTTTTTGCCGACAGCTCCAGATAATATATCTCCTTTTTTGCCGAAAGCTCAAGAAAGAGGCTATATAATGTTTAATAGTGTAAATATGTGTTCCGGCTTGGAGATAAGATACGTTTTCCATTGCGTTGGGGAATCTTGGTATGGCCGCTTTCATCTTTGGCATCATCGTCACTTACCAATTACCAATTGTGAATAAAAAAAACCTAACCACTGCGGGAGTACCGACAGAAGTAAAAACTTTTTACAGTTTTATAGGTTTTGACCCTCCGAATGTTCCTGGTACGGTGGAGGTTATATTACATTAGTGTCGCGAGTTCAATGGTTTTTCCCATCTCAAAAATGCCCAACGCGCCTAAAGAAGTTTTCACTTAAAAAAAAAAGATTGCAGCCTAAATGCCCACCATTTCAGCTCATAGTTATACGTCCCCACTGAGGGGCTCGACTAGGGCTGCCAAGCAGCGACAGCCGTCCGTTACAGAAAGGTACTACGCTTAGTTGAAAAATAAAGCAAGCAAAAGAAGTTAAACGAAGTACACATCAGTGCAAGCGCAGTAAGCTACCAAGATCCTGTGGATGAAGTGAAGATGTTCTCATCCCCCCCCCCCCCCTCCTCCGGGGGCGCGGTCTCCGGGTCTGCTTGTCATCAGTTCTTCGCAGTCGTGTGCAGGTTTCTTCACGATGTTTTTCTTCACCGTAAGAGCGCCACTGGATTTCTTTGTACGCATATAAACGCAGATAAACGTACATATGAGATCTAAATTTCGATAAAACGTTGGTACGCGGCAGGATTCGAACCACGACCTCCCGGACGGGCGGTAGTCGCAGTTACGCCAGACACCGACATTCCAAGAATACTCAGATGGAATCATGAATTCATAGTATTCACCACAAAATGGCCATATAAATAATTGCTGTAAATGAATCGCTCTGTGGAATATTTTGCGTGACGTCATCATATTAGTTCCCGTCAATCAATACGTCATTATAATATATTATTAATAAACTTCGCAAAAAGTACATAGTATCTATCTACCTATAGTAACAATATAAAATTAATGATCTCATCAGCTCATATAAACGTCCCCACCGAGGGGCTCGAGCCTACCCCGAATCAGGGCGATTAGGCCTTAGTCGACCACGCGGGCCCAGTGCGGGTTGGTCGACTTCACACACAACCTTCGAGTTTCTTCGCAGGCGTGTGTAGGTTTCCTCACGATGTTTTCCTTTCACCGTTAAAGCAATCGGTAAGTATGTACGTAAGTTTTTGAAAAACTCATTGGTACATTGGCCGTCCAGATTTGAACCCGGTACCTCTGGTTAGATGGACCGAGTCGTTACCGGTTGAGCCACCGACGCTTTTATCATATTAGTTCCCGTCAATCAATACGCCAATATAATTTATATTAATAAAAAACTTCGCAAAAAGTACATAGTATCTATCTACCTATAGTAACAATATAAAATTAATGATGCGTACAAAGAAATCCAGTTTACGTTATTTTTAGGGTTCCGTACAACAAACGGGTGACCAACGGGACCCTATATTACTAAGCCTCCGCTGTCTGTCCGTCTGTCAGTCCGTTAGCTGGCTGTATTTATATAATATAATTCAACTATACAAATCAACTAGAAAAATGCGTAATTTGTCATATCTTCCATTGTTTTTTATACCTCAATCTAATAATGAATATGGTAAAAGAGTCTGGAGGTGCATACTACCTTGTGTTCTAAACAATCTACCTAAAGATTTAGTAGAAAAAATAGAAGATAGTAATAAAAATCAAACAAAAAACATCCTTAAAAGTTTCCTTGCTCAGAAAAGTACCCTACTGTCGAGGCTGGTGGACATCCAGACGCTCAAGTTGCGAGCTGTGCAACTAATTAAGCGCACATTTTGTTTATATTAAGATTTGCGATTTTGTATGGCATCATGAGTTCTCTTTTTAATGAAATAAACAGTTGAGCCCTTAGCACGAGTACGACTCACACTTGGCCAGCTTTTATCATTTGTTGTTTTCATTCAGGACTAATACTGAAGTCACACTAAGTTTATCAAGCGTTAAACTTAGTGTTACTTCAGTTTTATAGTTTTTACAATAGAGCTTTTATCAATCAAAGATACCAATGAAAACACGTCGCCCCCTCTATTTTTAAACTTTTTCTATTTATTGATGTGTAACATCTTTGCTCTCGCTTTCCTGCAATTTGTGGGAGTGATTTCGTTAAATGGGACGGAAATGTGTAACAGGAAATGCGAATGTTTTTTAATTCTCGAAAACTAAGGTTGTCATAGCCATGCCGCCTAGTGTGAAGTATTTTGTCACATGTTACACATCATATGCGAGTACTGTAGGTCTCGCTCGTTTTTTTTTTGTTCAGCAGTGGAAGTCCGTAAGCCGATATGATGAGAGTGGCAATAGAAATACACACATTTCATCTGCCTAACTATTACGGTTGCTGAAATACAGCCAGCTGACTGACAGTCAGACAGATGGACGGACAACGAAGGCTTAGTATAGGGTCCCGTTGGTCACCCTTTGGGTGAACGGAATCCTAAAAAGTTATAAAAGGAGATGAATTATTCACAAATCAAAAATAGCCATTCGTTTGGCTATCAGCCGCAGAACACTTTTATATACCTTCATTTTAACATATTATTAAAAAAAAACAGGTTATAACTTGTCATAAGTATAAAAATAGCAACGATTAAGTAGCTTCATCACGTGATTTGTGGACGGATAAATTTAGATAGTTGAAATTAAGGCGAGGCATTTTCTTTACGTGTAAAGAGTAAAGATAATAACCACACTTTTGTACTTTTTAAATGTTTTTTCGTTGAAAAGTCTCGAAAAAGTAAATTAAATTAAATTTGAATAAACACAGACTACGTAGTTTGAAAAGAATTATGCTTTCGCTGCTCAATTCTCGCGATTAATATTTACTTGTAGTACTGTTTGCACTCCACGGCCATTTACACGAATAGTTTAGAGCTATAATATTAATCTAAAAGAAAAAAACATTTAAAAATCATTTGATTGACTATGTCTCCCCCCACCCCGCAACACCTCGTCCCAGGTATGCCGCCATCTTTTCTTCATTATCTGTTTTCGTGCAGAAGCGGCCGTTACGCGATTTCAATTTAATATTTTTTCCTAAACCGTTATACGTAATCAAGTGACCAGTGAGTGCTTTAAACATGGGGAAACGAAAACGCGAGTGCAGTGATGATGAAATATTAAGAAAACTAAGGAAACTAGAAGAGGAAATAAAACGAAGGCGGCGCCGGCGCCGGCGACATTCCTCAAATTCCGACTCACGCTCAGGTTAGTTGTTTACGATTACAGTTGAACTTATGTTTTTAATCACTGCTTATCTATCGACTTAATCATATTCTTGGATACGTTTTACGAAACATTTTAACATTTAATGAATTTTTAGTAACCTTAGAAAGTACTTTGAAGTAGGTATATAGGTACCTACCGAACAAAATAAATCTGCCGAGTTTAACGTAAACAAGATTATAGGTACCTGTTTAGACAGATAACATTTTCAGTTTTAATCAATGCACTGGTAAATAGTGATGCGAACAATACGTTGGGATTGTTACCTTCACAGTTTCTTTTTACCCGATTACCAAAGGGGAGGGTAGTTTTTTATTTTTTTCATTTAAAAATTAAAAGAGGTGTCGGCTATTTGTGACGCGAACAGTACACTTTTGGGACTGTTACCTTCACAGAAATATTTTTTTATATAAAATACTTGCTTGATACCTCATGGTGATGCGAACAATACGTCTTGGGATTGTTACCTTCACATTTTAATAATAAATATTCTACTTATTTACATATCGATAGTGATGCGAATGATTTTCGGGATCATTACCTTCACGTTTAGATGAACGTAGTTGAACGTCTTTACAGACCCTGAAACTACACATGAAGTTGAACAAGACACGATATCAGAGCCTCAAGATGTTGAGGTTGAAGTTGAAGATAAGACATCAGATCAGGTCCTGCAACATTCTTCAATAGAAAGCGGAGACAAAAATGAGAATGAAGTTCCTGACATTGTACCGTTGGACGAAGAGATTCTTGTTTTACTGGGTGACCCCCCAAAAGAAGATTCCCCCGTGGGCAAAGAAACACATAATGACATAGCGTCAAGACTGCAAAATATTTTGACCAATGGACTTAAAAAAGACTTGAAAGACAAAATTATCGATGAATATCCTGTCCCAGGCAATTGTCAGTTATTTAAGGCGCCTCTGCTCAATGCAGAAATTAAAGCTGCAGTTTCTGATATACTGCAGAAAAAAGACGCCTCATTAGCAGCACGACAAGGACAAATCGGTACTGCCTTAACTGCGTTGACAAAAGCAATGGATATCCTTATACTTGACAAGACAAATCAATTGGCTCTCAAACATATAACCAACGCATGTCGCCTGTTGTGCGATTCTCACTATATAGACACAAAAATGAGGCGCAACTTCTTAATCTCCACCTTAAATAACAAGCTAAAGGACACACTAAAAGAATCAAAGAGGGATAAAAACCTATTTGGTGAAAATCTACCTGAAAAACTAAAAGCTACTAAAGCTATCACAAAAACGAGTCAGGATCTAAGGCCACCAAAACCAAGATCGTATGCTATCAAGGCTATGCCAGCTACCAGTGCAGCTAATGTCAACAATTTAAACTGGAAACATCCGCAGTCCAATGTCCAGACAGCACACCGGAAGGCGACAGCGCCAACTCATCGGACTGCGGGCTCCTCCTCGACGGCACACCGGACGGAGTCGACTCGCCGCCCCACGGCGGCCTCGGGGCGTGTCACGAGGACAACTGCCCACTACAGGAACCAGAAGAGATCTTGAACTCTCAGGTGACTGAGATAGCTGGCAGGTTACATTATTTTTACAACAACTGGTGCAAATTAACTAATGACCCCACAATATTAAGCTGGGTCCAAGGTTACAAAATACCTTTTATATCTACACCTTTTCAGAAAGAATATCCAAAAAATACCACCAATAACAGCAGTGACTGTAAAGATTTTCAGTTGGAAATCGATAAATTATTACAAAAAGGTGCTATTTCACCATGTGTAAGGGTTGATGGTGATTTCTTGTCTAGTATCTTCCTTGTACCAAAGCCAAATGGCGAGAAAAGATTCATTTTAAATCTAAAGAAGCTAAATAAATATATTAAAGCCCCACATTTTAAAATGGAAGATTTAAGAACAGCTGTAAAACTAATTACACCGGATTGTTTTTTAGCCTCTGTCGATTTAAAAGATGCTTATTTTTTAATTTTAATTGATCCAAGCTATCGAAAATATTTGCGATTTGAATTTCAAGAGCATTGTTATGAATTTAACTGCCTCCCATTTGGACTTAGTACAGCGCCATTTGTTTTTACAAAAATTATGAAACCTGTAATTGAACATCTACGACTACATGGTTTATTGTCTACTATATATTTAGATGATATATTGATTATTGGCCAAACATACAAAGAATGTAAACACAATGTTAATTTCACAGTTGATTTTCTAATTAATTTTGGATTTATCATAAATTATGATAAGAGTGTCATGGAACCAAAAACGAATTGCAAATTTTTAGGTTTTTTTCTAGATACAGAACAATATTGCGTAAAATTACCAAAAGAGAAACGAGATCGTATTAAACAGGAACTACAGAAATTTCAAAAAATTGATAAATGTAAAATCAGAGATTTTGCCAAATTCTTGGGTTTACTTATTTCTGTTTGTCCAGCTATTGAATATGGTTGGATGCATACAAAAAAATTTGAACGACTTAAATTTATAAATTTGGGTCATGACGAAAATTACGAAAAAATAATACAAATAGATAAATCCTTAATAAATGAAGATCTGATTTGGTGGCATAATAAAATTGATAAGGCAATAAATCCCATACGTAACACCTGCTATGACCTTGAAATATTTTCTGATGCATCTAAAACCGGTTGGGGTGCTTCTTGTGGTACAGAAAGAGCTAATGGTTTTTGGACACAAAAAGAAAAGACATTTCATATCAATGTATTAGAACTTTTAGCTGCTCTCTTTGCATTGAAAATATTCGTAAAAAATACTTACGATAGGCAAATACTGCTGAGAATAGATAACACAACAGCTATATCTTGCATCAATCGTATGGGTAGTGTACAGTTCCCTCACTTAAATAAAATTGCTCGTGAAATCTGGACATTTTGCGAACAACAAAAATTACACATTTATGCATCGTATATAAAATCCGCAGATAATAGTATAGCTGATTTCGAATCTCGAAAATTTCAAAAAGATATTGAATGGGAGTTGGCGCCTTATGCCTACTCAAAAATTATTGAGAAATTTGGCCAGCCAGAGATTGATTTATTTGCCAGTAGGGCAAACGCAAAGTGCGAGAAGTACATTTCGTGGCATTCGGATCCGTATGCCTACAGCATAGATGCCTTTACAATCGATTGGTCGATTCTTTATTTTTATGCGTTTCCACCCTTTGCAATGATTTTGAGAACACTGAACAAAATTGTTAAAGATAAAGCCAGAGGAATAATTGTCGTACCATACTGGCCTACTCAGCCATGGTTTCCTCTTTTTAAAAGAATTTTGGTCTCAGAAGTTATTAATTTTAAACCAAACAGTGATTTGCTGATTTCTATTGATTCCAGATCGCATCACAGTCTGTGCAAAAACCTTACCCTGGTTGCAGCAATCTTATCAGGGAATCGTTACTAAGAAGAAGTGTTCCTCCTTCTTCATTGGAAATTATGGTTAACGCCTTAGCACCTAGCACACGTAATCAATATAACTGTTATTTCAAGGAATGGTATAAGTTTTGTCTAGATCATAACATTGACTATTTACATGCCTCAGTTCCAAATATTTTGTATTTTTTAACTAGACTTTACAATTCTGGTTACCAATACGCTAGCCTTAACAGTTGCAAATCTGCACTTTCAAATTTATTGGGCTCTAACACACTTAATGATGACAGAATTATGAAATTCATGAAAGGTGTATTTAGGTCTCGTCCTCCGAAACCTAAATATCAATCAACATGGGATATAGATGTAGTTCTAAATCATTTGTCGCAAATGTACCCAAATGAAAATCTAACTTTGGAAAAATTATCTAAAAAACTTATTACCTTGTTGTCATTGGTAACTGCTCAACGCCTCCAAACCTTGTCAAAGATTCGGTTAAAAAATATAAAATTTGAACAAGAAAATATAACTATAAAAATATCTGAATTAATAAAAACGTCTAGACCTAATTCCTACCAACCGTTACTTAAACTACCGTTCTATAATCAAAAACCTGAAATATGTCCCGCTAGAGTTTTATGTTGTTATAAAAGCAAGACTGATTTACTTAGAGGGAATGATAGCAATAATGATTATTTATTTATAAGTTATAGAAAACCTCACGCTAAAGTTACCAGCCAGACTTTAGGCCACTGGATAAAGGACGTGCTCCATAAGAGCGGAGTAGACACCAGCGTGTTCAGCGCGCACAGCACGCGCCACGCGGCCACTTCCAGAGCGAAGTGTGCCGGTGTCAGCGTCGACGTCATCAGAAAAACCGCTGGATGGAGCGCGTCCTCTTCAGTCTTTGCGAGGTTTTATGATAGAGATATTATACCTCACGATGTTGATTCGTTCGCTAGATCAATATTGAACTCTGATTAGTAATTATTAAGTGTATTTGTAATATATTACTCGTAATATATTATTCATAATACATGTACTACTAATTGATTTTATTGTATAATTTATTATCAGCACCATAATTTAATACAGTCAGATACATATAGTGTTTCTTTAAACATCTACAAGTAAATATTAATCGCGAGAATTGAGCAGCGAAAGCATAATTAATGATAAAACGAACTTACCTGTACGTGAAGTTCTATCATAATTATGCGAGCTGCTCAATTCGAAGCGATTAATAGGATCACCCTCCCAAGTAGCCCTCCCGATGTCTTTTCCAAATAACTAATAAGTATCTGCCCGTATTTAATGACCAACAACAGGAAGCAGCGCAGGATAACTTTAAACATAATGAAGAAAAGATGGCGGCATACCTGGGACGAGGTGTTGCGGGGTGGGGGGAGACATAGTCAATCAAATGATTTTTAAATGTTTTTTTCTTTTAGATTAATATTATAGCTCTAAACTATTCGTGTAAATGGCCGTGGAGTGCAAACAGTACTACAAGTAAATATTAATCGCTTCGAATTGAGCAGCTCGCATAATTATGATAGAACTTCACGTACAGGTAAGTTCGTTTTATCATTAAGAAAATTATGATATAAATTTAAAAGAAATATGTTTTCCTACAAATGTTTACAGGTTTTGCTACAATTTATGCTATTTTTGGGATTTTTTATGATGGAGTCAAGTTAATCTAATTACTTAATAACTTAAAAGGGCCCTAGGTAATATCCTTGATTATAACATATATTTTTTACAAACCGAAAATTAAAAAGGGATAATTTTCCTAGTTTTTTTGGTAAGCGCTTCTCACTGCTTATTTGCCAATATACCGCCAAAGTTCGGTTAAGTGTGACTAAAAGTGCCTAATCTTATTTTTACCCGACTGCCCAAAAGATAGGGTAATGTTTTAGAGTGTATGTATGTCTGTTTATTTTCGTGTTGATGGATTTTGGAGAGCGCGGTGTCAATAGACTCGAGCCCGCGAGTGATATTGTATATTATATCTCAAAATAGCTAATCGCTAGTAAAAAAAAACTTAAAATTATATTATTGAATTTAAAACAATCGTGTGGCTTCAATTATAATAATTAACTCATCTTAGATAATAACATCGAATAAAAAATATGTATGTAAAAACTGATCAAGTGCGATTCGGCAAAGTAGGGTTCCCTAGTATTTAAAAAAAAAATTATTTAAAAAAGTAAAATTATATTTGCAGTTGCTAACAGAACATTTTGTATGGAAAATCTATGAACTTTTTACGAAACCAACTGCACATCTTAAGTTGGTCGACTATTACTCCAATACTAAAAAAGCCTACTTAGCCGTGATAGTTTTGTTTTAAATTGATTATATGTCCTAGTATTTAAAAGTGTTTTTCAGATATTCCGAAATAGTGGTTTGGTTTGGGAACACTTCACTTAAAAAAAACATATTTTAAAGCTTAATATTTCTCAAAACGCTCCCTATATCAAAGGTTGTTTTAAAAGACCTATTCAACGATAGGGTACATCAATGAAAAAAAATCACCCCTTCTTTACATGTATGGGAGGTTTTTTTATTTACAATTGGTAAGCCCTTGGCATCATCTCACCTGATGGTAAGTGACTATGATGCTGAAGATGGAAGCGGGCTCAACAAGATTCCCCAACGCAATGGAGAACTGGCTATCTTATCTTCAAGCCGGAACACATCAATGTTGTTAACACTGATGTTTGGCGGCAAGACTTAGATAAGATGTTGGTAGCTAGTCAGGCGAGCTTAGAAAATGCGCTACCACCAACCAAACCGAGTCTTACAAGTTGACCCCACCGGGAATCGAACCCGCGACCTCCTGTTGTGAAGCCAATGGATTACGCAACGGAGGCGGTTAAAAGGCGGTACTCTAAAAAAATGTTTTCAAGGTTTATTATACAACTTTGTCGGCGTAATTATAATGTACATATACCCATGCCAAATTACAGCTTTCTAGTACTAATAGTCTCTGAGTTAATCCGCGGACAGTCGGACAGACAGTCAGACATGGCGAAACTATAGGGTTTTGTTTTGTTGTCCTCGGAACCCTAAAAATATAAAAATACAAAATGTAGTCAAAATACCGTGTAGAACATTCGAGAGGTTAATGTTCCCAAACTTAAATCATTACTCTCCAGTTCGAAGAACGGTTTTAATTAATAATTGCAACAAAAAAATTGCGAATCATGAACGTACGTATGTAAGCATTATACAAAGATTAAGTCATAATAGAGTAGTTATGTATATTGAGGGAAGATAAACGCCTACGAAGGAATTTATCTGAGAACACACAAATTTTAGATATTTAATGTCTTAGATATTTCGACATTCTGGTTATTTTTATAACCTTTTTTTTTAAAGTTGACGTGATGTGACGATACTAAAAGGATTTAATGGCCGAAAAATTGAGGATAAAGGCTCAGCCAAAGAAACACAGCCATACATAAACCAGAAAAAAAATGAGGTAGGATCTGTAAAAACGTACTTACACTTTGTTTAAAATTTTATCTACTTTTTAAACTGTGGTTTCTTCTAGTGAACTAACACTATATAGATTAAGATGTCTGAAATAAATAATTTGAATTGAATTGAATTGAATTGAATTAAAACTCATAAATTTTCTTAAGTTCGAGGGAAAAAAATTTAGTTCCCATAGGTACTAAGTTTGCCGATCAGCGGCGATTTGTATACAATAAGTCCAAATATATTTTTTGTAGCGACTCGACTAGATTTCCGGGAAAGTTGTTGAATTTCATGGTAATCTCTTCTTAATTAATGTATGAGCTTTATTAAGAACTTATATAAGGTCTAACAAAATTAGCTGAAACTATTTTAACTGGTGCTTCTACCCATGAAACTGAACAACTTTTCCCATGAAACCCATAGTCAAATCTCAAAAAAAATTTTGAACTTCCCATACTAAGTTGGCTGATCAGCTGTTCGAGTTAGTATGGGAGAGCCAAATTTTTTTTTGCGATTTGACTATGGGTCCATGGGGAAAGTTGTTCAGTTTCATGGGCAGAAGCACTAGTTAAAATAGTTTCAGCTAATTTTTTTAGACCTTATATAATCTGTACATATGAAAGGTAAGCGTGCCTGACTGATTTATCAACGCACAGCTCAAACCAACGGACGGGTCGGGCTGAAATTTTGCATACATATAGCAATTATGACGTAGGTGTCCGCTAAGAAAGGATTTTGCGAAATTCCCACGGGAACGACAAAAACAGGAATCTGCGCGAGCGACTACATCAGGATTAGGTACTAAATTTTAAACATGTGTCTCATCTGTATTAAATAACTTTGATTCTACTTATAAGTTTAGTCCGGTATTAGAGGTACTCTAAAACGAAATGACGTATGACGTGTTGATTTATAGTAAAATTCCTACTTTATACCTGTCAATCAAGTGTCTATTAATAGTTTTTGCGAACTTAGAAGGCTAAAAATATTAGGTATATATTATACGTTTAAATCTCATTGGTTGACTGTACAATAGAAGGTACTATTTTAATAAGGCAGAACTTTTGATCTCTGTAAAAAAAGGTCATGTTTTATTTTTGGTGATTGTACTCATTACTATTTTTTTTAACTTTGTTTTTTATACGTTTTAATTGACGTACGTATACTTTTTATTCAAGTTGAGAAGTGGCAGATGGTACCATGTATAGTTGCTTTTTAGGGTTCTGTACGTACACCCAACGGGTGACAAACGGGACCCTATTACTGAGCCTGTCTGTCCGTCTGTCAGCGGGCTGTATTTCATGAACCGTAATAGTAGGGAGACAGTTTGAATTTTCACAGATATAACAACAAATACTAAAAGTTAGAAAAAATGAAAGAATAAGGAGTTTCATACAAAAAAACGTGTTTTTTTTAAGGTCTTTAGATGTTTTTTTTTATTTAGCTTTATTGTAAAAATGATAATACATACAAGCGTGAAACTTGGTGTGATTATATGTAGTACTAATACTGAAATAAAACAACAAATAATAAAAATTGGCTAAGTGTGAGTCGTACTGGCGCTAAGGAGTCCGAACTGGATGACAAAAAAATCATATTTTTGTCGCTCGCGTTGATGTCTTTTGTTTGTAATGTGAATAGGTATCATTGTCAATATACTACGTAGTTGTGTGGAAAGGCGTGGTCACCTGGACACTTCATACAACGGTCCAGAAATGACATTTCAAAAAAGGAATGACGGAACAAACAAAATGGCAGCGAAATCCTATGCGTTCGAAAACCAAACTGTAACCAATCTGTATCAATCTGGGTGACGAGGGGGTGAGTTCGCAATCTAGAAAGCAGCAGGGAGTGTAAATACTGTACGTTACTACTAATATACAGGGTGACTGGTAAGTAGTGCAAATCCTTTTAAGGTAATAAACTACATCTAATTTGCAACAGAAAAAGTCATATTAACTGAGGGTCGGAAATCATAGGTTTTCGAGTCGAAACTAATTTAATTTTAAAATTTTCATACAAAAATTTAAAATTAAATGGGGTTTAACTCGAAAACCGTTAAATTCCGACACCCATTTATTGTGTTTTTTTTAATTGTAAATTAGATGTAGTTTATCCCCTTAAAAGGATTTGTACTACTTACCAGTCACCCTGTATATATACTTTGGTTTGGTGGTACGGAACCCTCGGAGTGCTAGTACGACTCGCAGTTGGCCGGTTTTTTGCGACTAGTACCTTCTTATGGATTTGTAATGTTTTGTTATTGTTAGGATTCAATGACCTCCTTTTGCATAACTGTAGGTAGATTACAACGACGTGATATGCCATGACGTCTTGGTACGTGTATGTGCAATGTTTAATTCAAGATCATTGTTTTATATGAGTTTACTGGTGCTTTTGTGACAAACACCAAATATCGTTTTATTACTCGACTGCCCAGAAACGAAGGTAGGTAATGTTGGGTGTATGTATGTTTATTTGTCTGAACCTGAAGCCTAAACGGCTTAATTGATCCCGTGAGCGACATAGGATACATATTTATTTTTCACCCGGCTTTCCAAAAAACAAGAGTGATTTGGCAAAAGTGTAATATTAATCAAGCTGACAAAGTGGTACAATAAACCATTGAAAAATGTTTTTTTTAGGGTACCTCCCCTACATGTAAATAAGGGGGTTATTTTTTTTCTTTTACGACCTTATCGTGTGGGGTATCGTTGAATAGGTCTTTCAAAATTACTGAGGGTTCGCTTAAACCATTTTTTTTTAATGCACAATTGGTAAACCCTTGACAACATCTCACCTGGTGGTAAGTGACGATGTTGCCGAAGATGGAAGCGGGCTTACCAAGATTCCCCAACGCAATGGGGA
The DNA here is from genome assembly GCA_947284805.1 of Coleophora flavipennella. Lineage (NCBI taxonomy): Eukaryota > Metazoa > Arthropoda > Insecta > Lepidoptera > Coleophoridae > Coleophora > Coleophora flavipennella. Next base: position 3,795,220 of record OX369302.1, read on the forward strand.
AACAACCATTTTTCGATTCAGGAATTGGTTTGTGATATATTAAGCTTTGAAGTAATAATTTTTGTTAGTTAAGTGTACGTCTCACACTTGGCGATTTTTATTATTCGTTATTTTACTTTTTTTTTTTTTTAATGCACTATTGGTAAACCCTTGACAACATCTCACCTGGTGGTAAGTGACGATGTTGCCGAAGATGGAAGCGGGCTTACCAAGATTCCCCAACGCAATGGGGAACTGGCTATCTTATCTTCATGCCGGAACACACCAATGATATCAACATTGATATTTGGCGGCAAGACTTAGATAAGATGGTGGTAGCTAGCCAGGCGGGCTTAGAAAATGCCCTACCACCAACCAAACCGAGTGTTACAATTGACCCCGCCGGGAATTGAACCCGCGACCTCCTGTGTAAAGCCAGTGAACTTTGCTTCTGAGCTACGGAGGCGGTTAAAGTATTAGTACTGTAACCACACCAAGTTTCACGCTTGTATACATATACAAGCTGTATTTCATAAACCGTAATAGGGTAGACAGGTATTTTTTTACAAAATATTATGTATCTCTGTTGCCGCTATAAAAACAAATACTTAAAAATTTGATAAAGTGAAAAACTAGGGGGGGTCGCCATAAAAAATAGTGTTTTGGACGGACAGACGAACAGACGGACAGTCAGCGGAGGCTTAGTAATAGGGCCCCGTTTGGTGTATGTAACCCTAAAAATGGCAATACATACACGCGTGGTACTTGATGTGATATATTACTTATTCTAAAATAAAACAACAAATAATAAAAAACGGTAAAGTGCGAGTCGGAACCGCGCACAAAGGGTTCCGTACCATCATACTAGATAGCGCTAGTTTCTTCACGTTTAACAAAAGTTTTTTGTATGGAGACTTTCACTTTTTCTAATTTTTAGTAAGTATTTGTTGTTATAGCGGCAACAGAAATACATCATCTGTGATAATTTCAACTGTCTAGCTATCACGGTTCATAAAATACAGCCTGGTGACAGACAGACAGACGGACGGACAGACAGCGGACGCTTGGTAATAGGGTCCCGTTTTTACCCTTTGGGTAGGGAACTCTAAAAACCAACTAAGTGTGAGTCGTGCTGGGGCTTAGGAGTCCGAACCAAATTAAAAATTTTCAGTTTTGTCGCTCGCGTTGATGTCTTTCGTGTGTAATATGAATCATTGTTGGTTATACTAAACTTGAAGAGGTGAGGTAGTGCGGAACTCTTGGTACGCTAGGCCGACTCAACCTTATCCAGTTTTTTTAATTATTAAATACTAGCTTTTTCCGGTGGCTTTCCTCGCGTGGGCATCCTTTTTTATGACCCTCTTTGAGGGCGAGTGGTGCTCGGCTCGCGAGCGTAGACAGAAGTTTTGGTACTCAGATCCCTCGATAACTTTAACGGACTAATCCTATATCGCTTGCCATCCCCTCAACTATTTCTATGCAAAAAAACACTTCAATTCGTTGCTCCGTTGCGAAGTTATAGAAATCCAGACAAAGAGTGTTTTTTCAGTTCCCTTAGCAACTGTATCGGACTATTTTATTTTCCCGGGATAAAGTTATGTTCTTCCTAATGATACAAGCTACCAGCATGATACATTTCGTCAAGATCGGTACAGGTGTTCAAGCATGAAAAGGTAACAAACAAACAAACACATTTATAACATTAGTAAGAATGATACATTTACTATAACTCAACCTTATTTTTCTTTATTCTTCTATCTGAAATCGTCATTTTCATATCCTTCCTTGGTTTCCACTCACTATCGACCACTCTATTTTCTATGACACTCTTGTAGAAATACGCTGAAAGCCTTTGTTTTCGTCTTCTGTCTTCTGCTTCAAAATCCACTTCGTACAGTCCGAAACGTTCACTAGTACCTGCGTTCCACTCTATATTGTCTATGAGACTCCAAGCAGTATAACCTCTAACATCAGTTCCATCTTCTATAGCAAAAAGAAGAGCGTTGAGATATTCTTTTAAATTTTCTACTCTGCTTATATCTTTCAAACCTTTATCTGTTGACCAACCATGTTCAGTAATAAAAATTGGAGGGTAATTATACTTTTCGTTAATGTACAAACACAATTTGTATAAGCCGTAAGGTGCACTTCTTAACCAAGAGGATTTCCCTTGCTTCCATACATCACCTTGTGTTAATTTCACTCTTATATCTGGTAGGAGTTCGTAAGAATCTTCTTTGGTTTCAGCTGGTTCGATTAAAAACGTAGTATAGTGATTAATTCCTACAAAGTCTGCTGAACCTTTTAAAAGCTTTATTTCATCATTAGTTAATTTCGGAAGTCTTGATCTGGGGTATCCTTCTTCTTTACTGTTTTTAGCTACAATATCTTTGACTAGTTGAGGAAAATCGCCATTTTCTGACCATATAGGATCCATGTAGACACCAAACATGAATTCTCTGTATTGATGAGTCACTTGATCATGCTCCGTCTTATTTAATGGATCCGCCCAATTTAAGGCGATCGCTATTCCAACATGGCCTTTATGTCTTTCCCTATACTCTTTTTCATAAAGGCTATATGCTTTTGCGTGTGCCAATAACATATTTTTAATACACAAGTAATCACCAACACCTTTTACATTTACTGCAGGTGGCATAGCATCATCTCCATAACTTTCCATACAAATGCTTGGTTGATTTATAGTGACAAAGTTTTTGACTTTGCACGCATACTCATTAAATATAACTTTTGCATAATCTTCAAACCATTGTACAACATATGGATTGGCCCAGCCTCCTAAATCTTGTAGAGGTTGCGGCAAATCAAAGTGGTAAAGAGTTACCATAGGTTCTATGTTATATTTTAACAGTTCATCTATTAAATTGTGGTAGTATTCAATACCTTTCTCATTAATATCATTAGCTAGACCATTAGGAAGAATTCTTGTCCAAGAAATTGAAAATCTATAATAGTCCACACCCAGTTCTCTTAAAATTTCCACATCACGTTTGAACAGATGATAAGAGTCACTGCCAACATCACCACTAGTCACTTCATCAGAATCCAGTTGATGGAAGTATCGATCCCATATGCTTACACCCTTTCCATCTATGTTCCACGCTCCTTCGACCTGGTAAGCAGATGAAGCTGCCCCGAAAAGAAAGTCGTCTTTGAACCTTCGAACTTTACTATCACTCCAGCTATCAGATGATGAAATTACAGAAAAAAATAGCGCAAAAACTAACATTTTATTTTTAGACGTATTTAAATAGTAAGTTGTGTATCATGAAGCGCTTCTATTAAATAAATGATAGATAACATCATATCTGTAAAGGACTAGTGTTGTTTATTAAATTGTCGAGTAAACAGTTATTAGTATTACACAATAGTAGGTACAAAGAACAACATGTTTTACAGTATGCGTTTAGCGTAATAGATTTGCCATTGGATTTACAATAAAAAGATCGTGGATTAATTTCCTAACAGGATCCGGTTTGGTTAATGGTAAACATTTTTTATTGCTAGAAGCTTCATTAGATACCACCATCTATTCATATGCGTATTGACCAAACAAAACATATTTCTTGTCTAAATCTTTCCGCCAAGTATCGATCTTAACAGCATTAATATAGCATTATAGACAGTCAATTTCCCAGTACTTTCGGCATTTCTGTTTGAGAGGATATACTTTAAAACGTGGGAAATCCCGCTTCGGCCTTCAGTATCTTCAGCACTTTCCATTAAGGCTCCTCCGTCCCTAGAATTAGGAACTCGATTCAAGACGCTTAAAACTTCAACCAAAATAGCTTGAAAATAAAGTTCTTGTCAGCTCGTACTGCAACGTGGCTGTTCCGTGAATCGCTGCGGCCGAATCATGCGAAAATTGTGGTTTTCAATTCATTATAAATAAAATAAGAAGAATTTCCAAAAAGTAAGAAAAAAAATCATTTTACATTGTTTTGTTAAAAACTTCATTAATTATCATAAGATTTTTTTATTAAAATTTCAGCATTTCTAAGGTTATAACTAGAAAAAAAGGGTGATTTAAAATTTTCTTTTCCGTTAGTTTTGTGTATTAAAATAAAATTCGAGGAAATAAAAATCATTCCTCATTTCCTCATATCCTGTAAATTACAAAAATATTATTTTTCAATAAAAAAAACCTAATTGAATTAAGAAGTGGTTACAAAGATGGTCGTTGGCAGCGGTACAAGCCATACCTGGCTTTGGTAATGGCTTAAATATTGCGAATTGAAAAAAAACCGGCCAAGTGCGAGTCAGAACTGCACACGTAGGGTTTCTTACCATCATACTAGATGGCGCTAGTTTCTTCATGTTTCAAAAAAACACGTTTTTTGTATGAAGACTTATTTTTTCACTTTTTCAGACAGACGGACGAACAGCGGAGTCTTAGTAATAGCGACCTTTGGGTACGGAACCCTAAAATCTAAATTAATTTATAAGAACTGAGAGGGTAAATATAGCACTAGCTCATCTCGAAAGTATCTGTCCTACACGTGTGCTAAGTATTTTTTATTGTTCTTCAAAAAACCATGTTTTGTATGAAAAGTCTAAAAATATCCCTAGGCAAAGTTGATGTGTGTATACTTTTAGTTTTGAATAGAATACGTTAGAGTAATTCAGGTGTATTTAATTTATCGTATCAAAAGATAACAATTGATACGTGTTCTCGGGTCTAACAATTTCTCAATTTTACATCACACAGCGTGTTACAAAACATCGATACAGACAAGTTGAGACAACACTACCCAGAATGTTATCTGTGTTGATAAATGATTATTTTATTACGAGAAATGTACAAGCTAATTCCTTGTTTTATGGTGTTCAGATAGTTATCAAATCATGTGTTGTTTTAGATATAGTTTCGTTTATCGTTAAAAAATTTTTTTTTGATGTGTAACATCTTTGCTCTCGCTTTGCTGCAATTTGTGGGAGTGATTTCGTGAAATGGGACAGAAATGTGTAACAGGAAATGCGAACGTTTTTTAATTCTCGAAAACTAAGGTTGTCATAGCCATGCCGCCTAGTGTGATGGCAAAGGCAAAGATGACATACTACTATTCGAAGGGTCGGCCCGTGAATGTACGACCCGATAATTAATTAATTTCATAAGTATTTTGTCACATGTTACACATCATATGCGAGTACTGTAGGTCTCGTTTTTTATTTTCACTTCGCAATTGGTAACCCCTTGGCATCATCTAACCTGATGATAGTCAGTGACGACGATGTCGAATATAGAAGCGGGCTTAACAAGATTACCCGACACAAGGTGGATCTAGCTATCTTATCTTCAAGCCGGAACAATGCTGTTAACACTGAAGTCTTAGTTAAGACGGTGGTAGCTAGCCAGGCGGGCTATGAAAATGCCCTATCACCAACCAAACCGAGTCTTACAAGTTGACCCCACCGGGAATCGAACTCGCAACCTCCTGGTGTGAAGTAAATGGACTTACCATTACGCCACGGAGGCGGTTAAACATAAGAACATTGCAAGTAAAACTAAAGCTTGTGGAAAACTCCTCGAGCGTGTACATTACCAATTTACCACCCCTATCTGAGTCAGGCATTGCTAAACTAAACCTCTCACTGTTTAAGTGAAAAATAATACATCTAAATGTAATTAATGAATTACCTACGCAGGGCAGATATAAAGGCAACCTAGACAGGGCAGATATATTAAGGCAACCTACACAGGGCAGATATTAAGGCAACCTACACAGAGCAGATAATAAGGCAACCTACACAGGGCGGATAATAAGACAACCTACACGGGGCAGATATTAAGACAGGGCGTTAATTGGAACCATTGTCTCTGTTTTTTCCTTTACGTGTGAAAAGTTAAGAAAATAACCGCACTTTTGTACTTTTTAATGTTTCTACATAATATAAAATGAAATCATTGAAATAAAGAATCAGTTTACAAAATAACACTTTCATATGTTTTGTAATATGGATGATGGCAGCATCAGAAATAAATTATGAACTCTTGATCGCTAAACTGTCCTCCTACTTAAACTTCGAAAAACCTTACTCGTTTTGTATTCCATCAAGTCTTCGATTTTTAATTCACGAAAATCACAAAATGAGTACATATATGACTCTGCTTAACTACGACGTCATATGTATCACATGTATTTATAACATTTTTAGAACAAAACTAGCTGAACAACGTTTCTATGACTCTTCGCAATCGCAAGCGGCTCGCGAGCGTAAAAAAAGTAGCCTATGTCGTAATCCAGGTTCTTATCTGTCTACCTACCAAATTTCAGCCAGATCCGTTCAGTAGTTTCTGCGTGAAAGAGTAACAAACATACAAACATCCATACAAACTTACAAATTTTCGCGTTTATATTATTATATTATATTAAGTAGGATGTCGTTTTTGACAGATGATAAAAAGTAACTCAAATGACTAGCATTCGTTATCCCCTTCGAAGTATCCAATAGCAAATTATATAGGTACCTATATTAGTACTAACATATACAATATTGACACCCCCTGCCGCTCTCTAAATTGCGACCTCACCCACTCGTCACCCAGATTAATACAGATTGGTTACAGTTCGTTTCTCGAACGTATGGGATTTTGCCGTGATTTTGTTTGCTCCGTCATTTGTTTTTAGAAATGTCATTTCACGACCATATGTATGCAGTGTCCGGGGTGTGCTATAATGTACCATCGTAGATATCTAGAAAATTGTTTAGCTAGGTATTGTTGTGTCGGAAACGTGGCCAACGTACGCAAATAATTGAGCAAACAAATAAACATCGTTATTTATTACATAACACACAACAATAATTACTTAATGGAGAACCAAGATTGCACATAATTATAATATTTAATGCACATATTGTCATAACTCACAATATTGGCACGAAGGAAGCATAGGTACGTCATGCCGACTATACAGGGTGTAACTGGGGACTTCTACTCATCAAACTGAACAACTTTTGTTCTACGAGTTTGTTGAAATCGCAAAGCCATACAAATCGGTCAGCTGACAGGCCGATTTTAAATATTTTTGTATGGAGCGTCGAATTTTTTTTTGGGGAATTGACTTTGGGTTCCTCGGGTAAATTTGTTCAGTGTGATGAGTAGATGCCCTAGTTAACGGGTCCTACACCAGTTTTGTTACATCCTGTATTTATAGATAGATAACAATAGATACTATTTGTAAACTTAATGAAGAAATAAACAATATTTAATATTTAATATTAATATTTAATAAAGGAAAAAAAATCGATGGAGTCGAAAGGAAAATCAACAAACTTGTATATAATTATCAAATAATCACAGATTTGGACAGAAGGATCCGCCCGTCGATCCGATTTTACTCAGATTTTGTTAATACATGCAAAAAGTAGCGCCATCTGACATAACTCGTACGAACTAGCGTGGGTTGACGATAGTGCCACGCTAAAAGGACCTTGGTAGAACTGTCGCTTTAAAAATGCGTTTATTGAATTTGTTTACAAGAAAAAATACAATGTTAGGTTACATTACGATGCTATGATATCCCATGTTTCTTTTTAGCCTTTCTTTCATGATTTTTACATTCTTTAACAACACAAAAATGCATTTTTATATGGAATATCTTACCACCGCACTCTCCAATTTCCCACAGACGACTGAGTCGCGAGTGTGCGAAACTTTCGATTTCACACCAAGTCGCTGGGAGCATTAGTCGCGCGCGTTGGCCGGGTCCTTACGCCAGTAATGTAGATGCAAATAATTAATATTTTAAAAACTTAACACGTTAACAGTCCAGTGTACCGTATGTGGTACACGGGGTGCGGTTCCGCCAAGCTCGTGTACCCTTTAAGGCACACGAACCCTGTGTTACTGTACGGGCTCACACATAATATGGACATATGACGTTCAAAACACTTGCATGGGGACTGTTAATCTGTTAATATACCCTTTAGTGGCTAACCCATTATTCGTAATTTTTGTACAACTACGTTTTTTTTTTGGATTTTTTTGTTTTGTTATTAGTTCATACAAGTGTGCAAATTTTCGAATTAATCCAACGTCCAATGTTCAAAGATTCTGTTACATACATCATCATCATCATATCAGCCGAAGGACGTCCACTGCTGGACATAGGCCTCCCCCAAGGATTTCTATGACTACCGGTTTTGCGCTGCCCGCATTAAGCTGCTTCCCGCGACCTTCACCGGGTCATAGGTTTACCAAGTGGGAGGTCTAACTACGCTACCTTTATATGTGAAGCTAATTAACGGGTATAAAAAACAAAAACAAATCAGCACAATACTAAAAAATTGAAAACAAAATGAAGGCTGAATAAACTGACGTCATTTTAAATTATTGTTAAGCTGACGTGTTGCCATTTTTTTTTTATCAAATCCACTGCAAGGATGTAATTCAAATACATATCCGTAATGTTTAATAGTAAAAAAGCGAAGATCACTCAATCATGAATGATTAATAATTTGAAAAGTTGTATCGTTAAATATTTAAAAACCGGCCAAGTGCGAGTCGGAATCTGACAGCGTGAGTGTTACGCACCGAACATAATGTAATAGGGTATATTCATGATTTTTTCTTATTGCTTTAATAAAAACTCATTCTCATAAGAATCGGTATACAAAAAATATTTTTGAATAACTATAAAAATAACCAAGTTATAAGCCATTGAATTTTTGTCTCTATCTCTTTCTAGCAAAACAGAATGTAGCATAGAGTTTATATGGACCGTGTTTTATGTCGTCACATTTACATATCGGATCTCTCTGTCTAATAGGAAGTAGTTGATAATGCTTATATCTTCCGTATTTCTTGGCCGACTTCAATTTTCATTTCACTTTTGGCATTTTTTTTTTACCGAATTTTCATTTTTTGTTAATAAATGCGATTAAAAAGTTCATGTATATAACCTATTATGTGTTATGTTTTTTTTAAATAACAACTTTCAAGCCCTTGCGTCACTTAGGTTTTTATTAACTAAAAAGACATATTTTTACACATTTTGAAATCCTTAAATAATAAAATCCGGTATAGTGTGAGTCGTACTCACACTATACCGGATTTTATTATTTATTGTTTAACTTAAGGGTTCGCACCTAAAAGATCACTATTTTTAAAACAACAAAAACAAAATAAAAAAAATTCTTGGCAAAACCACATTTCTTGTATAGGGTCCCCTTGCCCTTAATTTAAACCTCTTTTATTTCTTTGTTAACATATTTTCTGGGAAAATTCACTACGGTTCAAAAGATAAAGCCTTTTAAAGGTTGGACAGACGGATCGACGGACAGCGTAGGCTAAGAAATAGGGCCGCGTTACCTGTTGCACGGAACCCTAAAAATATGTTTTGTAAACGTAAACAAATCTTTGTTGTTTATGTCGCAGGCATATAGTGTAATTCGTCATTTTACAAATGGTCAGGCAAATTGTAAAATGCTATTAGCTGATTTGTGCAACCAGGGGTGGGGTGGGGGGCTCTTTGACTGTATAATCATTCAAACCTGACCGAACCTAACATCCTTCGCTTCGCTCGCTCATTTACAATCGGCCTACAGCATTTTACAATTTGCCTGGCTCGCATTTCACAATTTGCCTGACCGTGTGTGAAATGCCTAATTTAAACAATATGCCTTGATTATTTTACAATCTGTCTACAGCATTTTACAATTTGCCTGAACGTTTATATACGGACGAATTATACAATTTGCCTGATCATTTAAAAAATTGCCTGCGACATACATATTTAACAGAACAATATTTTCTCAATGTCATGCCAGTGGAATATTTCGCTACTCGTCGCAGTTAATGACTCTAGTATGTTATAGTCTTATGACACGATAATGCATCACTTATGCAATAGAACAATGAGCATCTTTAAAACAAATACGAGATAAAAGTATAGGCGGTTAAAAAAAAGCGGATGGGACTGTCACGGGGCATACTGCCGTTGGTTAAACGTGAAACGTCTAGATAAAAATTGCAGCCTCGCGGTTTAGGCTGTATGGCCATGGAGCTTTAGCCTTCCTGAAATAAAAGGTTACTGACTTGGTTGCTAAGAAGCCGCGGTTTGTTGCTTGGTTGCTACGAAGAAAACAGATTCTTTCGCCACTTCCGTTACACTCTTTCGTCACTTTCTTTACATTCCAGGTTTTTGACTTGGTATATGTATGTGATTTTAAGGACATTTCTCATCATAAAAACACAGATCCCTTGCATTACATTGAAAATGAATTTAGGCAAAAAATTTTTTTTTTTTCGATAAATTGAGTCCCCCTGTATACTTGCGAACTGCGGCGCTGAACGTCAGCACGATCTACATATTGTACACACTATATCTACATTTATTTATTTTTTAAATAAAGAAAAGAACCAGTCCAAGATGCACTAACTAAGATATGCGGATGACATTAACCTTTTCACCGCCAAAGGCCATAGCCGAGAGAAAGTACACATGCCATGTAACGCCAAATACGAAGTATCATGTCAAGAACTTTGAGTTCTAACAGAATAGAGTCAGCTCATCTCTTCCAATGGGTGTCGCAAGAGACGACTAAGGGACGTATCCGAAGGATGGACAGCAGCGTCATTTCCGCGTACTGTGCTACCTCAATGTGCACTGTGATCGCCAACCCACCTGCCAAGCGTGGCCCTTCCCACTCAGGGGAGGCCTATGACCACCAGTGGACGTACTTTGGTCATCGTCATCATATTAATACTATGCCGAAGCTGGCTGATTAGCATGGTCGCGTGGAACTGACGGTGCGTTGACTGGGTGTGTGGCGGTCAAATGGTTAATGAATGATTTACATTAAAATATTCAAATAAACCAGTTCAAAGCATGCAACAAACACGAACGAATATCATTTTTAAATTTGTAAAAAGTGCCAAAAGACTGAAGGTCAATTAAATATTTATACTCAAATACGCTATTGTATGTAATATTCGCTTTACATTCTTAAAAAGAAGATAGAAAATATGTGATTTCAGGATCGTAAAATAAATAAAAAACCGGTAATATGCGAGTCAGAACCGTGCACAAAGGGTTCCGTACTATCATACTATATGGGGCTAGTTTCAACACATTTAAAAAAAATATGTATTATGGAGACTTTCCCTTAATTTTTAGTATTTGTTGTTATAGCGACAACAGAAATACATCATCTGTGAAAATTTCAACTGTCTAGCTACCACGGTTCATGAAATACAGCCTGGTGACAGATGGACAGACAGACAGACGGATGGACAGACGGACCCGTTTATACCCTTAAGGTACGAAAGCCTAAAAAACTATACTTCCCGTGGCTATGTAATTTCATTACTGGAGAGTATTTTTTTAATTGCAACAATCTTATACCACATTGAGAGGTACAGAACGCAAATCTAAAGCCAAGTCACTTCATACAACGGGCCAGAAATGACATTTCAAAAAAGGCATGAGGGAACAAAATAAATGGCGAAGAAATCCTATAAATCCTATACGTTCGACAACCAAACTGTAACCAATCTGTATCAATCTGGGTGACGAGGGGGTGAGGTCGCAATCTAGAGAGCGGCAGGGAGTGTCCATACTGTATGTTAGTACTAATATATATATATATACTTTGGTCAAGTGGCAACACCATAGTCGGATAAATAAAAACGGAATAAATATAATGTAACTGCATAATAAACATTCAGTCCGCAAAATAACTACTTGAGCGGCAAGATTTCATGATTGAACGGCAGAAAAACATGTCTATAAGCAGCAACTCAACACTGTAGGAAGAGTGTGGTACGGGGAGTTCTAAATGGAAGCGGGAGCGAGCGAAGCGAGCTCGGACTTGCGGAGCACCCCGACTCGGATCCGTTAGGTTCGGAGACTGTGCGGGGAGGCGAGCTAAGCTCGCCTCCCCGCACAGTCGTAGTGTTAGGTTTAACATGAGAACACAGAAGTAGGAGCCCCGAAGGGGCTCCGTCGACCACTCAACACTGTAGGAAGAGTGTAGTACGGGGATGTTTAAAATAATTACAGCCATCCAGAATGACATAAATTGCTGATTGATTTTGAAATGTTTGCTGACCATGAGTTGCTGACCAATTAGCTATTTCTGCTCACCGATTATATTTTTCTGCTCACAGAAATAACAATACTATGCTAACCATTTAATTGACACCCAATAAAAACTCCTTGATCTGATTTTCGCTGACTGCTTTTTTTTAACGGACCGGCGGCAGCGCGGCGACGACGCGATGGCGGCGTTGTCATTAAAAAAGTAAATAGGTTGAAAGAAAAAGCGTACGTTACGACATTTTCTATATACTCTTTGGTAACGGTTTTAAATTTCAACTCAATCGGTCCAGTAGTTTCCGAGAAAATTGGCTGTGGCATACGGAAGGACAGACACACGAGTGATTCTAAAATGGTTCCATTTTTACCGTTAGAGGTTTGAAAACTAGTTGACGATTTAATAATTGATAATGAACAGAACAATTAACAGTTTTGTCAAAATAAACCAAGATACAAACTTCTTATAAATCGTCTTTGATAATTTACTTTAGATTATATGAGACTTTCATACGCGTTAAAACTTATTGCGAAAACAAATAAACTATTATTTTCTTAACAGGAACTACATACATATTTGAAATGAACAGACCGGGGGTAGGGATTGTCATACTTAAAGGAATCACGGAGTACACGGAGTCCTGTGTAACACACGTGAACTCTTTACGAATAATTTCATTTTTAATTACCGTGGATTACATAATATATGTAATCCGCGCGACCACTGCAGGGTTAACAAAATTTTTTTATTTAAATAAATTATTTTTTCATTCAGATACTATTATTTTTTGCATATAATCTGTAAAGATGAAGCAATAGAGGTTCCTGATTTGAATGAGCCCCAGGTTTCTAGGAAAAAGTGGTTCGGTGTGGTCTTAATATAATACATCATCATCACATCACATCGGCTCTTACGCGTCCCCACCTAAGAACTCGAGCCTACTCCGAATTAGGGCGATCGGGCCTTAGTCGACCAATATATAATACATAAATAATAATTATATCTTATCTTCTAGCCAGAACACATCAATGCTCTTAACATGATGTTTGGCTGCTAGACATAGTTAAGATGGTTTTCGAAAATGCCCTTCCACCAACCAAACCGAGTCAAAAGTTAGATTCTGCCGGGAATCGAACCCTTGACCTCCTGATGTGAAGCTAATGGACTTAACCATTACGCCGCGGAGGCGGTTAAAATAATTCAATTGACCTTCAGTCTTTTGGCACTTATCACAAATTTAAAAATGATATTCGTTCGTGTTTGTTGCATGCTTTGAACTGGTTGTTTGAATATTTTAATGCAAATCATTTAATAACCTTTTGACCGCCACGCACCTAGGCAATGCACCGTCTGTTCCACGCGACCATGCTCATCAGCCTGCTTTGGCATGCTAATATGATGATGATGACAATGATGATGATTTTAACCGCCTCCGTGGCGTAATGGTTAGTCCATTCGCGTTTATATATTTGTCATCAGCTTTTAGATACATAAAGTTTATTTTATCATTATTGTTTAATAGCAGTAAGTTTTCCAAATACAATAAAATAAATAAATAAATAAACATACAGTATGGAAACTCCCTGTCGCTCTCTAGATTGCGACCTCACCCCCTCGTCACCCAGATACAGATCACCCCCTCGTCACCCAGATGCCAAAATTGGTTACAGTTTGGTTGTCGAGCGTATGGAATTTCGCCACCATTTTGTTTGTTCCGTCAATTCTTTTTTGAAATGTTATTTCTGGCCCGTTTTATGAAGTGTCCAGGGTGTGCCAAGAGGTCGCGGGTTCCTGGTGGGGTCAACATGTAAGACTCGGTTTGGTTGGTGGTAGGGCATTTTCTAAGCCCGCCTGGCTAGCTACCACCATCTTATCTAAGTCTTGCCGCCAAACATTAGTGTTAACAACATTAATTTGTTCCGGCTTGTAGATAAGATAGCCAGTTCTCCATTGCGTTGGGGAATCTTAGTAAGCCAGCTTCCATCTTCGGCGTCATCGTCACTTACCATCAGGTGAGATGATGCCAAGGGCTTACCAAATATGAATAAAAAAAGTATATCATCACATCAGCCAAGGGCGTCCAATGCTGGACATAGCCCTTCCCTGAGTTGGGGGGTTAAGCCGTAATCACCACGCTTTGGCAGGCGGGGTGGCGCTATCGCCGTGGGCAGTGTGGTGGCACAAAACACGGAAAGGACGCTGCTGCCAAGTAAGTCGTCTCTTGCGATATCCATTGGGAAGAGATGGGATCGCCACCAACAAAACCTTGATGGTAAGTGAAGATGATGATGAAGATAGAAGCGGTTTTACGAATATTCCCCAACGCAATGGGGAACTGGCTATCTTATCTTCAAGCCGGAACACATCAATGCTGTTAACATTGATGCTTGGCGGTAAGACTAAGATAAGGCGGACTTAGAAAAACGCCTTTTTACCTACCGAACTGAGTCTTAAAAAGTGAGACTACACACGGAATCGAACCTGCGACCTCCTGATGTGAAGCTAATGGAGTAACAATTACGCCACGGAGGCGGTTCCTACCCGAGAGAGACGTAGCGACATGCGTCGTCATCATCATCAGCCTTTAGTAATACCTGGTTACAACAGTCTTGGTCATCAATTATTAAACTAAAAACATGCAAGTCATAAATGTATGATTAAGACTTACATATGTAAGTAGTTTAGTTTGTTAACACTTTTATAATAATTGAAAACGCTAAACACGTTAAAAAACCGACTTCCATCGCAACAAATTAGTACAATTTTGTATTATTATTTTTGGTTTTTGTTAATTTTCTACTAAAGTACTAGACCGATTTTGATAAAATTTGTATGGGACCACACGGGAAGCACTAGCTTTCAAATAAAAAAAGAATCATAAAAATCGGTTCACCCAGTCAAAAGTTCTGAGGTAACAAACATAAAAAAAAAAAAAAAAAAAAACATACAGACGAATTGAGAACCTCCTCCTTTTTGGAAGTCGCTTGAAAATACTAGCTGTCCCGGCGAACTTCGTACCGCCTTACATTACATTACACTGCCCTGCCCTACCCTACACTACACTACACTATCCTACCCTACCCTACATACACTACACTACACTACCCTACCCATCACTACCCTACCCTACACTACCCTACCCTACACTACCCTACCCTACACTACCCTACCCTACCCTACATACACTACACTACACTACCCTACCCTACACTACTCTACACTACCCTACACTACACTACCCTACCCTACCCTATCCTATCTCTCAAGTTGTGTGCGAATTTTATTATAATCGGTTAAGTGGTTTAGGAGTCCATTGAGGACAAACATTGTGACACGAGATTTATATATATTAAGATTGTAAATGATTGTAAACATAAAATCGGCTTGTCATTCACAAGGTGAATGAACCTTTCACCACCTTATTTAAAGCAGAATATCACATCTCCTGTTTTAAAATTTGGTTGTCATCATATAGCATTATTCAGTTTTTAGGGTTCCGTACTAAAAGGGTGACCAACGGGACCCTATTACTAAGCCTCCGTTGTCTGTCCGTCCGTCAGTGGGCTATTTCATGAACCGTATTAGGTAGACAGTTGAAATTTTCATAGAATGTGTATTTGTTTTGCCGCTTTAACATTAAATACTAAAAAAAATAAAAAAAAATTAAATTAATTAGGAAAATTAAAAAAAGGAGAGTCTCCATACAAAAAAACCTGTTTTTTTGTAGGTCTTTAAACACGGTAAACGTGAAACTTATACTATAGTAAAATCGGCCAAGTGTGAGTCGTACTCGCGCTAAGGAGTCCAAACTAAATGACGAAAAAAGCAAATTTTTGCCGCTCGCGTTACTTTTTGCTTGTAATGTTAATTACTGAATAGGTATCATTGTCATTATTCTATGTAGTTGTGAGGAGAGGTGTGGTGATACGGAACCTTCGGATAGCTAGTCCGACTCGCACTTGGCCAGTTTTCTGTCGCTGTCCGTCCGTCTGTCAACAGGCTGTATTTCATGAACCGTGATAGCTAGACAGCTGAAATTTTCAGACATAATGTATTTCTGTTGCCGCTATAACAACAAATACTAAAAATTAGAAAAAGTGAAAAAATAAGGGGTGTCTCCATACAAAAAAACGGGTTTTTTTTAAACATGAAGAAACTAACACCGTCTAGTATGATGGTACGGAACCCTATGTGTGCGGTTCTGAATCGCACATAGCCACTCCGATGGCGCGCCATTTTGGCAGATTATGCGGATCTGTGTTCTAACCAATATCGGGCGCGACGGGAATTTGACGCTTACGTCAAACGCCTGAATCAGAGCGGGTCTCTTTACGCGGGAAGCGACTCACTTCATACCTGATTATGGAGCGAAAACTATCGCTGCGTGCGTCTAACGTTTGCTAAAGCTCCTTGGTAAGACTAGGATAGAGTTAAGAATGAGTACAAAGCCAACGGTGAATGATTTTCGATAGAAATCTCCTTCGAATCAGTCAAAATAATAATAATAACGATTTTTACGCTAAGAAATAATTAAGTAACTCTTAATAACTGAACTCATTGCATAATCGTCAAGGGAAATTAGTGCTGCGCGGTTTTTTCAAACTCTTTATGCCTGTGACGTCATCACTTTTCATCATTTAAAAAAAATAAAATAAAAACTAACGGTGATTATAAAGAAAAATATTTAAATTATTTTCTTAAAATGGTCTATTATTTTCGTTAAAAAAGTTAAAAAAAGCCTTGATTATTTTGAACAATGCAAAAACAACGTTTTTAAAAAATGTGGATTACGAATTATGGCTTATTACTAGATGTAGATCTTTGTATCATCTGTTTAGTTCAATTTTGGCTGCACGCAATAGTTATTTATGCCACTGCCAAGTAATGAGAGCCATTTTAACATGATAGCTCAGCTTTGCTTCGTGGCACAATAAACAGCACGAGTGTTACAATAGCTAATTGCGTGCAGTGGCATACAATACTTTCTCTACGACCATGAAATAAATAAAAATGCTTTGAAATTTTGTCATCCGTTAAAATATTTTAAAAGTTTCACTGTAGTACAGTTGTCTCGTTTTGAAATGATCATTGGAAAACGAGTTGTAGGAATGAATACTTAATTTTTGAAGCCAAAGCCATGAAAATATTTAAAAAGTTTCATTGTAGTACAGTTGTCTCGTTTGGAACTGATCACTGTAAAACGACTTGTAGGAATGAATACTTTTGTGATATGATTTGAGGTTATGTATTAAGCAAATTACCAAATGGAAATAGAAAAAGGAATATTGGAACTTATTCAACAAAAAGTGAAATTTAATTCAATTGTTAGCGATAAGACCGCCTATATGTACAACTTCCTTAATCATTGTATCTTTTTTTTTCTCTTATGTTGTGCAATAAAGTGTTTTCAATCAATCAATCAAAAAATTACGTTTGAAATTTTAACAATTGATTTAAAATCGAGTCCATAATTCTAGATAAGGTTATTTTTAGCCGAGTGCCTAAGAATAGAAGTAATGTTTTTCTGGTGCATGTGTGTCTGTTTCTTTTTCTGAGCCTATAGCTAACCGGCTTGATAAGATTTGTAATGCGAGGTATCGTTTAAATCGTTTTGATCCCCTGAGTGTCTATGGTTTTAAATTTTGATATAATTAGTAAGGCTTTTTATACTATAAAAGTGGCCATTTTTAGCAGTTTTTTTACACTTTTTGCCTTTATTATTAACAGTTATAATTATATTAACAGTTATAATATAAAAAAAAAATATATGAAAATTATTTATTTATAAGTAAATTATTTATTTATATTGGCGGAGCTAGTGTGTGTGAAAGTAAATAATTTAGCTTCGCAACTTGTAATATTTCTATTTATCAAGAACGTTTAAATGTGATCAAAATGTAATTACAATAAGTAAGAATCTAAGATTTACTGACAATTTAAGGCGAGGCACCGGTGGAGAAGCGGAGAAACCCTTGTGCTAGATCAATTTTTTTCGGTAATTACTACTAAATGAATATACTTACCGATTGCTTTAACGGTGAAGGAAAACATCGTGAGGAAACCTGCACACGCCTGCGAAGAAACTCGAAGGTTGTTTGTGAAGTCGACCAACCCGCACTGGGCCCGCGTAGTCGACTAAGGCCTGATCGCCCTGATTCAGGGTAGGCTCGAGCCCCTCGGTGGGGACATATATGAGCTGTAATGATGACTACTAAATATCGGTCTTGCAAAAAATATTGGACATACTTAAGGATATTGTCTGAGGAATGTGCTAGCTAATATGTTACACGATAGTGTGTAATTTACTCGATCATAAAAAGTCCCTAAAACAGGTCTAAAGCGTCTAAAAACAATTGTTTATTAATAAAATTTCTTAATTTGCACATGGTTTTTATATGGAGATATTTCTTTTTAAGTAGGTACTACAGAGAACCTGCTAAATTTTAGTTTTTTAAATTGAAGTCTTAAGAGAAATAACAACGTAAAACATTGAAAAAGTGCAAAAGTGTGGTTATTGTCTTGACTCTTTACACGTGAAGGAAAAAACTAAAAATTGAAAACACGATTGCATAAAAAAACGTAATCAAGGCGTGCTAAGTTTTAAAACAATCGCGTTTTTAATTAATTCGTTTTTAGGGTTCCGTACTCAAAGGGTAAAAACGGGACCGTATTACGAAGACTCCTCTGTCCGTCCGTCTGTCACCAGGCGGTATTTCATGAACCGTGATAGCTAGACAGTTGAAATTTACACAGATGACGTTTTTCTGTTGCCGCTATAAATTACTACAAATTATAAACACATACTATAAATTAGAAAAAGTGAAAAAAGAAGGGGTCTCCATACAAAAAACTTTTTTTAAACGTGATGAATGTAGCGCCATCGATTATGATGGTACGGAACCCTTTGTGTGCGGTTCTGACTCGCACTTAGCCTTTTTTTATTTTTATTATTTTATGTTAGTATAGTGGCCATTCGGATAAAAATGTAGTTATCTTATGCCACCAACGGGATCCAGACAAACCTAACGACACCTCGCACTCCAAAGTCCGTCAAGCTGTTTATAGACTGCAGATCATGCTAAAAAAATAAACATACATACACTCAAAAAACATAACCTTTCATCTGGCGCAGTCGGGTAAAAATAAATTAAAATAAAAACAAAAAAAAGGATCTAGTAGTATTTATTCTCTATAGTTAATATATGAAGATGTTTCGGTACGAAACTCTCAGTGCACGAGTTCAACTCGTACTTGGCCAATTTTTTATATGGCCCATAAACCAATTGATAAACGAGTAAGACAGGTTTGCATTCTGCAGTGCGTGGTGCATGCCCCCTCTCCCCCCTCCCCCCCCCCCCATCTCCCCCCAGTTCGCACTTGACCAGCTCGCGTTACATAAATCGATTACCTTATTGCCCCCACGGTACGTTGACTTCGCGATATTCGCGTTAAGTCATTTGGACCAGTTAGTTAGTTGCTTTTAGAGCGTCGGTAGCGTAATGGCTAGTGCCACTACCTCCTGTCCGGCATGTCGTAGTTCGAATCCTGCCGCGTACCAATGTGTTTTCGAATTTCGATTTCATATGTACGTTTATCCGACGCTCTTACGGTGAAGGAAAACATCGTGAGGAAACCTGCACACGCCTGAGAAGAATCTCGAAGGTTGTGTGTGAAGTCGACCAACCCGCACTGGGCCCGCGTGGTCGACTAAGGCCCGATCGCTCTAAATTCAGGGTAGGGTCGCGAGCCCCTACCAGCGTTAAAACTGATTGAACAGAATAATATATCACCAATAATAATAACACTTGCTAAAAGTTACATATTAGCTGCTGGATTTCACTGTTCCTAACATCACTGAATTTAACCAAACATGTGATTAGCTGCATCTGATTCTATACCCTTATTAGTTAAATATAACGGGTGTCAATTAAATGGTTAGCATAGTATTGTTATTTCTGTGAGCAGAAAAATATAATCGGTGAGCAGAAATAGCTAATTGGTCAGCAACTCATGGTCAGCGAACATTTCAAAATCAATCAGCAATTTATGTCATTCTGGATGGCTGTAATTATTTTAAACATCCCCGTACTACACTCTTCCTACAGTGTTGAGTGGTCGACGGAACCCCTTCGGGGCTCCTACTTCTGTGTTCTCATGTTAAACCTAACACTACGACTGTGCGGGGAGGCGAGCTTAGCTCGCCTCCCCGCACAGTCTCCGAACCTAACGGATCCGAGTCGGGGTGCTCCGCAAGTCCGAGCTCGCTTCGCTCGCTCCCGCTTCCATTTAGAACTCCCCGTACCACACTCTTCCTACAGTGTTGAGTTGCTGCTTATAGACATGTTTTTCTGCCGCTCAATCATGAAATCTTGCCGCTCCAAGTAGTTATTTTGCGGACTGAATGTTTATTATGCATTTCAAATATATATGTATCAAATATAACTAACAATTCCTTGATAACATTTGGAGAATTAAAAAAAACGGTACCCAATAATTATTTACAAGCCCCCAATTACGTAATTATAGTTTGATTAATTAACTGTAATTTGAAAGAAAAAAGCAATTAACATAATTGAAAAATATAATTACAAATTAAGAAAATAAAAACGCTAAATTTATTACTGGAATAAGTCAATTAGCTTAATATCACATAGACTAAAATAAATATATTAATTATAAGATGTAATAGGTAACGTTAACATAATTATTACATCATCAACATCATCATCAGCCGAAAAACGTCCACTGCTGGACAAAGGCCTCCTCAAGGATTTCCACGACGCGACGACCGGTCCTGCGCCGCTGCCCGCATCCATTGGCTTCCCGCGATCTTAACCAGGTCGTCGGTCCGCCGCGTAGGAGGCCTTACTACGCTACGTTTTTCGGTGCGCGGTCGCCACTCGAGAACTTTACTACCCCAACGGCCATCTGTTCTAGAACAGATAATTATTTGCAAACCTATTATTTTACTACACCAGAAAAACATCAATTACCTCACCAATTTAAAACATTACACCTCTTTTTTAGTAGTCGGATAAAAAATTATCCTGAGTCACTCACGCGATCAAGACAAATCTAACAACACCTCACACTTCAAAATCCATAAAGAAACGGGCATACATACATACATAAAAGCCGGCCGAGTACGAGTCAGAACTGCACACAAAGGGTTCCGTACCATCATACTAGATGGCGCTAGTACACAGGTTTCCGTACCATCATACTAGATGGCGCTAGTACACAGGTTTCCGTACCATCATACAAGATGGCGCTAGTTTCTTCACGTTAAAAAATCACCTTTTTTTCACCCCTTATTTTTTCACTTTTTCAAATTTTTTGTATTTGTATCTATGCCTCTAGGCAACAAAAATACATCATCTGTGAAAATTTCAAATGTGCGGTTCATGAAATACAGCCTGGTGACAGCCGGACAGACAGACAGACGGACGGACGGACGGATAGCGAAGTCTTAGTAATAGGGTCCCGTTTTCACCCTTAGGGTACGGAACCCTAAAACATCTTCAAAAACATTACCCTCCCTTTTGGGCAGTCGTATAAAAAATCCGCTGATCATTTATTTATTTACATTTTAAAATTTATTTAAATACAATAATTTTATTTGCCGCTGGATGCGGGCAGCGCAGAACCGGTCGTCATGGAAATCCTTGGGGGAGGCCTATGTCCAGCAGTGGACGTCCGTCGGCTGATATGATGACGATTATGATATGTTTTTAAAAGTTCTTGGATAAAAATGTTTCAAGTACCTACGAATTTTGTTTTTAAACTAACAAAAAATAAAAATCTAGAATACAATAATTTAGATAAGACATAAAAACACATTGGGAGGTGGGTTTCTAGTTTTTTTTAGGGTTCCGTACCCAAAGGGTAAAAACGGCACCCTATTACTAAGTCCTTACTGTCCGTCTGTCTGGCTGTCACCAGGCTGTATTTCATGAACCGTGATAGCTAGACAGTTGAAATTTTCACACATGATGTATTTCTGTTGCAGAAAAAGTAAAAAAAATAAAGGGGCTGTCTAAACAAAAAACGTTTTTTTTAAACATGAAGAAACTACCGCCATCTAGTATGATGGTACGGAACCCTATGTATGCGGTTCTGACTCGCACTTGGCCGGTTTTTTTATACTTTTAGGTCACTTTAATTTATTTAGTTTGGCCATGAAAAGCTTAAACAAGAAACCAGCTTGGAATGGAATCTAAAATATACTATATATATTATAATGCCGTTTCTATTCTCTCATTAATTTAAGATTGGCACCATATATGTATGTCAATGACGGTACCACAGTGTAAGGAACTATACAGTGGTCCACGCCGACATTACTAGTATCTAGTAACTGGTATCCAGTAACTAGTATCTAGTAAGTTAGTAACTAGTATCACGAGGTTGCGGGTTCGTTTCCCGGCCGAGTGAAATTTTCAACCGACTTCCAAACAGGGGTAGGATCTCAACTCGACTGTATGGTTTTTTTGTATGTTGTATATCATCGAAAATTTTGAACTGATTTTCATGTTTCTTTTTTTTATCCGATCGGATATTCTGCTCAATTGCTTCCCTATAAGATTTATTAATTAAAAAGTACTATACCGACTTTTTTAGAAAACTAAACAAAGTAAATAATGGAAAATGGTATTAAGTCGTTGCGATGGTAGTAACGGTTATTTCCAAATTTGTATGAATCGTTTTAGTTAGTGAAAGTGCATTTTCTAAGGCC
Organism: Coleophora flavipennella; assembly: GCA_947284805.1. NCBI lineage: Eukaryota > Metazoa > Arthropoda > Insecta > Lepidoptera > Coleophoridae > Coleophora > Coleophora flavipennella. The sequence continues at coordinate 3,817,994 of OX369302.1, forward strand.
GCCTGGCTAGCAATCACTAACTTAATCTAAGTCTTGGCGCCAAGCTTCAATGTAAACAACATTGATGTGCTCCAGCTTGAAGATAAGATGGCCATTTCCCCATTGCGTTAGGGATTATTGGTAAGCCCGCTTCCACCTTCGGCATCATCGTCACTTATACCATCAGGTGAGATGATGTCAAGGGCTTTCCAATTATAAATGAAAAAAAATAAAAAAATGGGCACGTGCCACCGTATCTGGATTTATGAAGCGTCCCGAGATTTGAGTATGGAACCTAGGGCGCGGCATCCCCGTCTCGCTTCTCGAACCCGCACGATTGGAACGTCGGTTTACTGCATCTGATTATAAGTCCGATATAGACGTCTCCGTTGGCGTACTGTATAGATTATTTAGACTGTGACCCGTTGCGTTGCGGAGTCTTTTCACAACCGGCTTCAAAATGGAGGAGGTCCTCAATTCTACTGTATTTTTTTTGTATGTATGTGACACGATATGTTAGCAGATTGTGAGCCGATTTTGATGAATATTTTTTATTCGATGGGTATGCTTATATATAATTTTTATCAAAATCGGTTTAGTATTTTTTAGGAATTTAACAAAAACCATGAAAAAAAGCAAAATTGTACTGGTGTATTGCGATTGAACTCGGTTTTTGAACGTTTTAGCATTTCCAATTATTGTTATTAAAAATTTGGGTGTGTTTAACTACATGGCTCCTGATGGAAAGTGAAGATGTAGTCGAGGATGGTATGTATGTCGCAGAGTCGCAGCACATCTGGTTAAATACGCCATTTGATTGAAAGGCGACATTCAATTGAATGACTACAGGGCAACTGGTCAAGTCGTTGAATGCAACGTTCAACGTCTTTGCTAAACGTCTCATTTAGCTATAATATCGCAGCTAGTCGTTATGTAGAATCCGTTTGTTTGATAAACAGCGCGCTGCTTCGCAAAATGGCGGCGTTCGAAACTACGAAACTCCGAATAAAACCGATGATTTCTTCTTCTGCGAAGCATTCTGCTACCCATGGGGGGGAACCTCGCGAACGCGAGGCTCTTAGACTGTTTAATCAATCAAACCTGACCGAACCTAATATCGCTCGCTTCGCTCGCTCACTTACAGCTTTTTACTCAGTAGATTTTACACAAAGCGACGCCACATACAATGCGGCGTACTTCATTTCAGCAGAATGACAATCCGGCTTTCTTACAATCAGCCAAATAGTTAAACGTTGAGTGACGCTTCTTCAATCAACGTTCGTCCTAGTCACTTTCAGTTTCAGTCATTAACGGGCTAGCCTTTCAATCAAATGGTAGATTTAACCAGATGGCTGCGATATGTACAAGCAAACTGAAATAATGCCTATTCCCTCTTTTCTTGAAGATCCCCAAATTGTAAGAGTGGCATAATGTCTCGCTGTCCGCATCATAAATGAGGAATCATGACGCGTCTAAGGTAAGTATTATAGTACGTACGCAGATCGCGCATATAGCTTTGATCATCATTACATAGCATAAAATAATAGCTTGTTAAGTATTTTTCCATTAAAGACGTTGTCTTTGAAGTCTCCCAACTAACCGCCTCCGTAGCGTAATGGTTAGTCCATTCGCTTTACACCAGGAGGTCGCGGGTTCGATTCCCGGTGGGTTCAACTTGTAACACTCGGTTTGGTTGGTGGTAGGGCATTTTCTAAGCCCGCCTCGGTAGCTACCACCATCTTATCTAAGTCTTGCCGCCAAACTTCAGTGTTAACAACATTGATGGTGTTCCGGCATGAAGATAAGATAGCCAGTTCTCCATTGCGTTGGGTAATTTTGGTAAGCCCGCTTCCATCTTCGGCATCATCGTCACTTATCATCAGGTGATGGCTTACAATTGTGAATAAAAAAAGGCTTAGGATGAATACAATAACCTAATCGATTTAATTCATCATCATCATCATATCATCAGCCAAAAGACGTCCACTGCTGGACAAAGGCCTCCCCCCAAGGATTTCAACGACGACTGGTATTGCGCTGCTCGCATCCAGTGGCTTCCCGCGTCCTTTACCAGGTGGTCGATCCAATGTGTGGGAGGCCTGCTTACGCTATGTTTTCCGGTGCGAGAACTTTACTGCCTGACAGCCATCTGTTCTACGAGCTATGACTGTGCCGTGCTCACTGCCACTTCAGTATAGCGATTCTGTGAGCGATGTCGGTTACTTTGGTTCTCCTAAGGATCTCCCGGTTTCTGATTCGATCACGCATGGAAACTCCGAGCATAGCACGCTCTATTGCCCTTTGGGTGACCTTGAGCCTTCTTATGAGGCCCATATTAAGCGATTATGTCTCACTTCCGTATTTCATCACTGGCAACACACACTGGTCGAAGACCTTAGTCTTGAGATTCTTCTTCTTATCAGCTCATATACGTCCCCACCGAGGGACTCGAGCCTATCCTGAATTAGGGCGATCGGGCCTAAGTGGACCACATGGGCCCAGTGCGGGTTGGTCGAATTCACACACAACCTTCGAGTTTCTTCGCAGGTGTGTGCAGGTTTCCTCAAGATATTTTCCTTCACCGTTAAAGCAATCGGTGAGTATAAATGTACGTAAGTTTCGAAAAACTCATAAGTAAGTCAGTCTTGAGATTAATTTAATTAAACATTAAAAACCTGATTGCATAAAAACATTAACTCTTTTTTTAAGGGCAGTCGGGTAAAAATGTATGTGTAAACAGTTTGTTATTTAAAAGACTACTTGTAGTCATAATCACTGAGTACTTGTCTTGTAGCAATAAATTAGAATTTGCGCATACTACGGCGTTTCTTGGTATAACCACACCCTGGACACTTCATACAACTGGCCAGAAATGACATTTCCAAAAAGGAATGATTGAACAAACAAAATGGCGGCGAAATCCTATACGTTCGACAACCAAACTGTAAATAATCTGTATCAATCTGGGTGAATAGGGGGTGAGGTCGCAATCTAGAGAGCGGCAGGGAGTATACTGTATGTTAGTACTAATATTATATACTTTGGTATAACTTTGGATGTTTCACTTTAATAGGGACCACACTTTGAAACTTTAGCGGGAAGGCTTAGTTCAGCTGCTTATGTCGTTAAGAAATAAGCAGTTTACGGATGTAGGTACTGCGAGACTAGTGTATTTTAATTACTTCCATAGTATGGCGACTTACTGTGGGGGCGGGCATGAGGCTGATATACAACCTATTTTCATCATGCAGAAAACAGCTATCCGCGCAATCTATCAGATGTTAGATGCGATCACGTGAATCTTTACAGAATAAGTTCAAAGAAATCAATATTTTAACTGTTGCTAGTCAATTTATATATGCAAACATCGTGTGCGTTCTATGAATTTGCATTTATTTCCTAAAAACAGTGACAGCCATAATCTGAATTTGAGAAATGTAAATAAAATAGATACGGCCTTTTCGAGACTGAGTAAGGTTATACACTGCCCCACAAATGACTTTTTAACAGTTATACACTGCCCCACAAAGAATTTTTAACCTTACTCAGTCTCGAAAAGGCCGTATCTATTTTATTTACATTTCTTAAATTCAAGTTACGCCTGTCACTGTTTTTAGGAAATAAATGATTCGATTCTACAATAAAATTACAGAAAATGTAACTACTCGTAGTTTGTCAGAGAATAAATTCACGAATCATGTCAAAAAAAATTAAATGACAGAGATATAAGGGTATGTGTTGATTCTATAACAAATACCATAACCTGAGACTAAAATCTGAATCATGACATTATTTGTAATAGACATTAAGTTTTTTTTTAACTTTTTTTTAATTTAGATTTTTTTTTAAATCTTGTATTTAGTTAAATTGTTAACTGCGTGTTTGGCGTTACACGTTTATGGCAGAATGCGATTATTGGACATTTGCGTTATTGGCACCTTACGTCGAAACCTGACAGTAATCTAATTTTCGTACCCTGTATACTGATACTGCCTAGATATACTATGCTAAGATCAAAACATGCATTATACACTGTGACGCTACTGCACTATGAACATACATAACACGCAAAACAAGTAAATAATAGCTCGGCAGACCACACGAGTTCTGATAGACGTCATTTAGGTACAAATAAATTAAATGTTACACAAGTGCCTACCTTAGTACAAATCTGATTATACATTTATCATATCAGCCGAAGAACGTCCACTGCTGGACATAGGCCTCCCTCAAGGATTTCCACGACGACCGTGCTGCACGCATCCAGTGGCTTCCCACGACCTTCACCAGGTCATCGGTCCACCGAGTGGGAGGCTTGCCTACGCCATGTTTTCTGGTGCGCGGTCACCATTCAAGAACTTTAGCTACTGCCCCAACGGCCACCTTTTCTACGAGCTATGTACCCCGCCCACTGCCACTTAAGTTTAGCAATTCTGAGAGCTATGTTGGTTACTTTGGTTCTCCTGCGAATCTCCTCGTTTCTTATTCGATCACGCAGAGAAACTCCGAGCATAGCATGCTCCATCGCCCTCTGGGTGACTTTGAGCCTTCTTATGAGGCCCATAGTAAGCCAACATGTCTGATATACGTATTTCTTTAACTAAATGTAATTGATTTTTTGTTATACATATTTTGTTTCTATGTTTTCCTTGTAATGTGATACGAATATGCGATTATTGGTAGGTATTTATTTTCCTGTTTTCATAGGAACACTTAGTTTGAAATTTTGTAAACACGATTACTCATAGTTTCCTCGATTAAAAAATCGCTTTAAAGCACGATTTATAAGCCAAAATTCCTGCAATAAAATATCGCAGAAACTACAGTGCGCGCACTGCGTTCAAATCGGTGGTTATTGGTGTCGATTCGGTGTTACACGACTTAACTTAATTGACAGGATTAAAATAAATTTACACTTCTGTCTTTTACTTTCTGTATCGAAAAGACAAGGATAGAATGCTTAAATTTAGTTTAGTCCTGTCAAATAAGTTAAATCGTGTTACACCGAATTGACACCATTGTCGGTCGTATATGGATTTCGTACAAGTTTTATGGTTTTTATTCACTAAAGAAGAAGAAGAAAAAATCGTCAATACTAAACTCATCGTTTCACGGAGGAGAGATCTATCAAAGTATTCTTTCTTCAGAAATACAATTAATCTTTGGCGTATCTCAAAAATAATCTTTGGCTACTCATCATCATATCAGCCGAAAAACGTCCACTGCTGGACAAAGGCCTGCGCTGCCCGCATCCGTCGTTTGGCTATTAAAGAATGAAAATTACTTTTGACAGATTACTGAGAATTATTGGACATCACATTGAATACAAAAGAACTAGACGATGAAATGCAATCACGGCTGAAGAAATGCTGTCGGTTACCCATGAGATGCAGGCGATATTAACAGGGTGCGCGCGAGTCTATACAACTTCATACACTGCAGTTTACTTTTGCAACAATAGCATCGCGAGCAGTCGCAGCATATTGTGACAATATTAAATCACAATTTTAAAATCCTTACTCTTTATTCATCGCATGTTCGCGCCCTGGCGTATAGGGTAAGACCAGGATAGTTGCCCCAGGTGCCTCGATTGTAATCGCATGCTATTTTATTAATATATCGAAAGATTCTCCAACTACCTCTAAGTTGACCGTGTCTCATGTCTGTGCGATTGCATGAAAAGGCAAAATGCGATCAAAGTTTTGGTGGGGTAGGTGACCTGTTTTTCGGCCTCGCATTTATTCTAAACGTAATTTATATGGATTAGGCAACTATCCCCCATGTGGGATAGATGTTCCAAAAATATAGAGGTCCGCAAAAATCGCTAATACTCTTAAAAACATTAAAGATTTGTTTTTTACTTTTCATACATTTTTAGATAAAACACCAAAGTACCGGCCAGTTTTCCAAATATGTAAAGTATATTGCTTTTTATACTGAGGGATGTCCGTAACTAGGTTAAATCTATGTTGGTTCTAATTTTTCTAACAATTACTATCAAACCCTTATAGTCAGAGGAGGGTGATCATTGAAACAAATTTAAACGTTTTTACCTTATATTGTCCACATTAAAAAGTCTGTTTTAATTATACTAGGTAAATACTAGTTACATAAAATTAGTGTGCTGGTCGCTGGATAACTTGAGCGCGGACGGGAGACAACTGCCGGCTCTGTATGCAAAACTGGCGAGCTGCTTCTTGTTACAAAAAATGCTGACACTACTGTGTCCCTACAGGGATATAGAGTGATTTCAAAAAGTATGGCAACTATCCGGCTTTTACCCTAACCGATGCGTTACATTTTTGCGATTAAATAATCGTGCGACGAAAAATCGTAGTGCGCGCTATGCGTAATGTCAATTGTGTACCTTGGACAACTTGTAGAAAACCAAAAATCTGAAAAACTAAATACCTTTGAAGGTTTCCGAGGGAGACACTATTACCATTTTTACCCGAATGTGCCAGGAGGGTAATGGTTTTCGAGTGTATGTTCACTTATTTATTTCTTTGACACGCTCTGTAGCCTGAACGGCTTGAAAATTTTGGAGTGCGAGGTATAGTTACGTCTTGATCCCGTGAGTGAGAGAGGCTAAATTTTTAACCGACTGGCAAAAAAAGATGGGTTAAGTTTCATGCATTCGGGTTTTTAATCTTTAATTGATTAGTTTAGTTATTTGTTGTAAGTGTTTCATTTTAGAATTTTATTACCATAACCATATTAGAAGGTAAGGAACGGCCATCCTCACGAAGCACGAAAAACTGTGTACCTACCATACCATTTTGAAGAATCTGAATCACATACACACACATCATACTTTGATAGTCTTCTTTTTTTTCTCTACTTGTAATATTAGGTACTGTTATTTTGTTATTTATTTTTCTCCTCTCATTTTTTTTTTAATTTTTTACCAATATTATGTATGTGTGTTTGGTGACAAGGAATCAATAATGTCTTATTTTATTGGCTATTTCACCTCAAAGAGCGCGAATAGAGCAGTATTGGCTACAAAGTTATTACAGCAAAAAATCCTACTAATATTATAAATGTGTAAGTTTGTATGTATGGATATATGGATGTACATATGTATGAATGTTTGTTCCTCTTTCACGCTTCAACCATTGGACGGATCGGGACGAAACTTGACACACATATAGGTTAGGTCCTGGAATAGGACAAAGGCAAATTTTTACCCCAAGAAAACCGCTTATGAATGCATATTTATTTATAATATAGAAATAAATATTAAAATATTCTATAAATTTGTTTATGGCCCACTACTACCCCACTATAATGATTTTCATGTTTCCTACACCTAAAGATTGTCTGGAAGAGATCGTTTTTGAGCGATAAGACCGCCTATATGTGCAACTTCCTCAATCATTGTATCTTTTTTTCCCTCTTATGTTGTGCAATAAAGTGTTTTCAATCAATCAATCAATCAATCAATCAATCTTATTCCTACGGGAAAATCGAAAACAACGCGGGCGTAGCCGCGGGCGGACGGCTAGTATTAAATAATACTACGTTTATAAGTACTTACAATTAATTATAGATTCCAGAGATGATCATTAAGTACGCTAAGTACACAATTAACTAACAACTGCTAATTGTTCTACAGGATCTTCAAGATTTATAATTATATTGTTAACTAAGTATTTGTTTAGCAAATAATTGACGCCTCAAAACAACCACCTTCGATCGTAACAAGTAAACATATCGCTATTTTTTAATCGACTTCAAAAAAGGAGGAGGTTCCTCAATTCGACAGTACCTATAATTTTTTTTATGTGTGTTCGCGGATAACTTCGTCGTATATGAACCGATTTTAATGATTCTTTTTTTTGATGGAAAGTACATTTATCCTATCCTTAGGGTGGTACCATGATAAGAAAACCAGAATCTGATGAAGGCATCCCAGAGAAATCGAGGGTAACATTATTTGGTGCAGTTAAGGGTGTTTTTGGTTCTATCCCATACGATGAAAACCTCGTGCAAGCTGATGTCGAAAAAAGGGCCAAGTACCTGGACCTGGCGCACGAGGTTACTGATATGTGGCAAGTAGAATCCACCAAAATCGTCCCCATTGATCCGTGAACGACACCTAAGGCGGGTGGAACTCCGAGGCAGACCTATAATTGCGGCAAAGGTGCTCCTGCCACTTCGCCTCGTGCCAAATGAGCAGAGTAGCAAAAAATTATTGAAATACGAAAAATAAAATGCCTACAATAAAAATAATAATAATTAATAATTAAATTAATTAAATTTTACAATTAAAGCGAGGTCGCGGGTTTGTTTTTAACTTTGTAAGACTCGGTTTGGTTGGTGGAAGGGCATTTTCTACGTCCGCCTGACTAGCTACCACCATCTTATCACCTAGTCTTGCCGCCAATCATTAATTTTAACAGCTTTCATCTTCGGCATCATCGTCACTTACCATCAGATATTGATGAGAGATGATTGAGGGTTTGCTGAGAAGAATACGAAATAATTAATTAAATGATAAGCCGCCAACTAGCCCATTGAAAAATGTAACTTAAATGATTAGCAGCCAACTAGCCTATTAAAAAATGTAATCAAATGATTAGCAGCCAACTAGCCTATTGAAAAATGTAACTCAAATGATTAGCAGCCAACTAGCCTATTAAAAATATAATCAAATGATTAGCAGCCAACTAGCCTATTGAAAAAAAGTAACTCAAATAACTTGCAGCCAAGTAGCCTATTGAAAAAAGTAACTCAAATGATTAGCAGCCAACTAGCCTATTGAAAAAGTAACTCAAATTATTAGCAGCAACTAGCCTATTAAAAAAAATGATCCCGTGAGTGACATAGAATACATTTTTACCCGATTAGCCAAAAAAGAAGGGTTATATTTTAAGTTTTGTGTTGCTAGATTGGTCTTGATTTCGTGAGTGACATAGGACATATTTGTACCCGATTGGCTTAAAAAGAGGGGTTAAGTTTTTATGCACTCGGGTTTTTAAATTTTAATTAATTAAATAGTGTAGTTATTGTCAGGTAGTGTTTTGAATAAACTATGAAAAAATAAAAATTGTCTTTGCTCTCTTTTCAATGTTTTGTTTTTACCCCAGACTTATAATTTAAAAGACACAAATAAAAATAAAGATGTTGTATTTTTTGCATATATATTTATACGTCACTCATAAAAATTATAAGTTAACATTTTTATATGTTAATTTGTACTTTTTTATTATACCTGCTTAATCCTTTAAAGCTTTTATATAATTGAAATACATTTGCATATTATCTACTTCGAATTGCATTTATTACTTTCTTTTGAACTTCAAAACGAGTTTATATTGGTATACTTTATAAACACAATACCGTAATTTAAAAAAAAATACATTATAACATTATTTTGTTAGAGAAATAATGTTATAATGTATTTTTTTTCCATTACGATACAAGATAAACCAAAGAGATAATATCACCAACGAAGTTCCATATCAATTTTTTTTATTGGAGCGCACATGCGGTTCGCGCCATTTCTACAGCAATACAAAAAGTTTTCATTCTAATTTTTACTTATCTGTGACAGCGCCCGCTTTAACGCATGCGCGGTGATGTGTTGGTTTTTCATTGAATTTTGTTGTAGATACTAAATTTCGTGGATAATTTTCATTCTTGTGTAAAAATGTCTGAGATCAGTGAATGCATTGTTTTTACCTGTCTATGACACCGTCCGCTTCAGTGCAAGTGAGGTGATGCGCTGGGATTCAGCGCTATGACACGTTTTGTTGTACCTACTTACTGAATTTCGTGGGATTTTATTCTTAATCTTAACTTTGATCTTTGTATTTTAGTTGATTCAATCCCAATGTATGAGATTGCATAAAGTAGTGTATGAAACTGCACATAATTTGGTCTTAAAACACTCGTGTAATGCTATAAAAAAACGAGCCGTAGGCAAGTTTTTTTTTTACACTCGTATTTTAAGAACCCTTATTATGCAAGTTTCATAAACTAATATTACTGTATTAGAAGGAACCTATTTACATGTCTATTGGTCAGTAATCTATTTACGACACTCAATAATAATTAGGAGTCTAAATTTTTTAATCTAAATTTATAACCGCCTACGTGGCGTAATGGTTAGTCCATTCGCTTCACACCAGGAGGTGGTGGGTTCGATTCCCGGCGGGGTCAACTTGTAAAACTTGGTTTGGTTGGCGGTAGGGCATTTTCTAAGCCTAAGCTAGCTACCACCATCTTTCTAAGTCTTGACGCCAAACATCAGTGTTAAAAACATTGATGTGCTCCAGCTTGAAGATAACGTAGCCAGTTCTCCACACTGCGTTGAGGAATCTTGGTAAGCCCGCTTCCATCTTCGGCATCATCGTCACTTTCCATCAGGTGAGATGATGCCAAGGGCTTATCAATTGTGAATAAAAAAAAGTCTTCTTTATAGATATGACAATGACAGTACACCATATCAATTAGTGAAAATGTCACAAAAATCATATCGTTATTCTTAAAAACGTTATTTTTATGGTTCCGTTCCGTCACAGTGTTATACTTTTAGACTTCTTTCAATTCGGCATAAAATAGTTAAAATATAGAACACCGAGATAATTAAAAAAATAATGGTATTTTAAATTTGCAGAGCCTTCATTGTAAATAATTTTGTAATAGACTTCAAGCTGTGAAGTACTTAATACCTGCAGAACCCTACATTATGCGAGGTCCGACAAGCACTTCACTAGTTTTAACATTGAAAATGTTTTTTTTTCTCGCTTCGGTATAGCCGTGATTTACAGCGAGGGTGCGACATCGCCCTGGTGTCGTAGGTTTTAGGACTGCGTGGCTGATTGGGATTTTAAAACACGCGTCACAATAAAGGCTACAAAACCCAAAAAAACAAAAAAAAAGTTTGATTGCGTTTGACTACAACTCATAAATTTTAATATTTTTTTTAAACTATAAGAATCTTTTTTTTTTAATTTAAATTATTTTAAATCGATTTTTTTATCGACAAAATGCGGTCGTTTTTGGCCCGGTTGCGATTAGAAAAAAAATCATATCTCAAAAACGAAACGGGATATCGAAAAAATAAAAAAATCCTTAGAGTTACGACTTAAGGCTACATTCAAAAAATTCTACATGGAAAAAATCACTGATGGGTTAATCAAAAGTTGTACCTTTGTGACGCAGAGAGTGCGTGACCGCGGTAGTGACGGCGAATAAATGTTTTGAAAACATGATTATGTTTTTGGCCAAAGTGATTCTTCGTGAATAAATAAATATGTACTTAAAAAATAGTCTATATTAGGTGTAATATCGATTTTCGGACAAAAGTGTCGAATTGTAATAGTCATAGGTCACGCACTCTCTGCGTCACAAAGGTACAACTTTTGATTAAAGTTGTACCTTTGTGACGCAGAGAGTGCGTGACCGCGGTAGTGACGGCGAATAAATGTTTTGAAAACATGATTATGTTTTTGGCCAAAGTGATTCTTCGTGAATAAATAAATATGTACTTAAAAAATAGTCTATATTAGGTGTAATATCGATTTTCGGACAAAAGTGTCGAATTGTAATAGTCATAGGTCACGCACTCTCTGCGTCACAAAGGTACAACTTTTGATTAAAGTTGTACCTTTGTGACGCAGAGAGTGCGTGACCGCGGTAGTGACGGCGAATAAATGTTTTGAAAACATGATTATGTTTTTGGCCAAAGTGATTCTTCGTGAATAAATAAATATGTACTTAAAAAATAGTCTATATTAGGTGTAATATCGATTTTCGGACAAAAGTGTCGAATTGTAATAGTCATAGATTTAGATCAATAGTTTTACTACATAAACTATCTACTTTGTATTTTTTTTATAAATATAAACACCAGCCAAGTGCGAGTCAGGCTGGCTATCAGAGGGTTCCGTACCACCATTCCTCTCCACACAACCACATAGTATAATGACAATACTACTAATTCACATTACAAGCAAAAGACATCAACGCGAGCGACAAAAATATGTTTTTATTGTCATTCAGTTCGGACTCTTTAGCGCGAGTACGACTCACACTTGGTCGATTTTTATTATTTGTTATTTTACTTCAGTATCAGTCCTATAATCACACCAAGTTTCAAGCTTGTATGTGCTACCGTTTTACCGATAGAGCTAAATCAAATATACTTCTAAATACCTATATAAAAATACGTTTTTTGTGTGGAGACCCCCCTTTTTTCACTTTTTATTTTTTTTAGTATTTGTTGTTATAGCAGCAACAGAAATACACATTATGTAAAAATTTCAACTGTCTACCTATTACGGTTCATCGAATACAGCCCGCTAACAGACGGACACACAGACAGCGAAGGCTTAGTAAGTAATAGGGTCCCGTTGGTCACCCTTTAGGTGTACGGAAACCTAAAAAGAAATTAATATAAAGAAACAGTTTATTTGGCAGAGTTTTAGATGTACGAAGTCAGAACATACACGAGATCTGTAGATTTTTGAATGAAGTGCGGCGGGCGGCGCACCCTCCGTCAATGTCGTCGCGCACACGATAGGAAATTAAAGGAAGGGCCAGGGTTTTTTTTAAATAGAAAATTCCACTAAATACCAGAATATATTAAAATAAAAAAAGTTAAACCTCAAAATATGGTACTGGACAGATGTATCGATGAATAGGATCGGAATTAAAGTCACTGAAAGACAGTGACAATTTAAAAAAAAATACCAAAAAAAGAATGAACAAAAAGATAAAATAAAAGTAGGTTGAATATAAAAACTAAAAAGATTGACTTCGTCACAAAGATAATAAAAAATACAATCTAAAACTTACATTTCGGCTGCCTCGTGACCTGCCCCTTCTTTCTCCTCTCGAAAAGCCTGTTGATGATTGCGTCTTTTCGTTGGTTAAAACCGATATCATCATTGAATTTATTATTTAGTCCTTCACACTCCGCAAAATTCGCTTCCAACGCAGATGTGTCAATGTCATTTTTATTCAACTTATTATTTGAGATCTCTCTCATTTCTCTGTCGGCCGCATTAGCATACTGCCGGCCAGTCACTCTATTCCATATTTGAACTAGGTCCTTCATTTTTAAAAACTAAAACCTGTTCCTTTTATAAAATATTTTAAAAAAAAGAATGTATCACCTTGTACCGTTTGTTCGCAACTGTTAGATTCTTCGATGTTTTGTGTGATGTTTACGATTACAATTTTATTAATTGAATTTTAATAGGACGAGTTTTATGTCGTTAGATTTCTAGTAAGTACTTGATATTTTTAAATGATTCCTCGTCACAAACATATATTTTTATTATATTTCGTAAAGTAAAACTATACGAATGCAGTCTTTTTGTTGTCAATGTCACAAATTCCAGGGTAATTCGAATGAATGCCCGAGGTAAACTGTTCTATAACAATATAGTTTTTTGTCCTGAAAACCGCAAGATAAAAACTCCTTACTCGTGTCACAAACGAAAATAAAGTTTTGCACTCCAAAAACAAACTTATTCTATTATCAAAAATGTGTCCATTAACACTCTTTTCATATAAAGTCACATGTTTTGTTACATATAATATATACGACAAAACAACAACACAAAACAATTCCACTTGAAAAATGCACAAAGAGTTCTTCACAAAAATCCAGTTTCAAAAATCACATTTGGAACGCACAGAATAGCGCGCGCATTTCAAAAAACCGCGTTGTCAACTATAAAACGTAAACGTCAAGCATAAAATGAGTTCAATGTTTTTTTTTTTATAGAACAAAGCGACGACATAGAGATATGTCCGTCGCGATCAGCTGTCCGCACACATTAAATCGGCACGCTCTGTTGGCGATGCTTATATAAAATTTTGCAACTGGCCAGGCAGCTTTGCCGGTATCATGTAGCTTGTGTAGCATAAAAGTCTTACTGTGACGTCAGAAAAGGCAATTTTCTATGTGACTCATTAGGAGACCTATAATGCTATTTGCTACCGGATATTTACAGACTTATTTTCCCTGACGTAAATGTACATAAGTAGTATGATTGTAGAATGTAAGAAAGTATTAGATACTTTCTTACATTCATATCGAATAACTTTAGGAATCAAGTAAAAAAAAACGAGACCTACAGTACTCGCATATGATGTGTAACATGTGACAAAATACTTATGAAATTAATTAATTATCGGGTCGTACATTCACGGGCCGACCCTTCGAATAGTAGTATGTCATCTTTGCCTTTGCATGGCTATGACAACCTTAGTTTTCGAGAATTAAAAAACGTTCGCATTTCCTGTTACACATTTCCGTTCCATTTCACGAAATCACTCCCACAATTTGCAGGAAAGCGAGAGCAAAGATGTTACACATCAATAAAAATCTTACTGTATAAAAACTTAACCCTTCTTTTTTGGGCGGTCGTGTGATCATGTATCCTATGTCACTCTCGGGATCAAGATTAATCTAACAACACCTCGCACTCCAAAATACATACATACATACACACATACATACGAACATATATGCATGGGTACACTCGAACCCTTCTTCTGGCGCAGTCAGGTAAAAAGTTAATAAATGACATTCGAATAGTCTTAGTAAAATTAATTTCAAACAATAAAGTGAGTGATACAAATAAAAAAAAAACTATATGTTACATGATATAAATTTTTTGCTTCCATCTTCGGTATCATCGTCACTTGTTTCTAACAACCCAGACGTAGCCCCGTGTGTGGAGCACCCAGTTTGGGAAAATTGCGTTGGGGAATCTTGGTAAGCCCGCTTCCATCTTCGGCAACATCGTCACTTACCACCAGGTGAGATGTTGTCAAGGGTTTACCAATTGTTAATAAAAAAAAATAAAAAAAAATCATGACAGTTTTAGGGTTCAGTGCACCCAACGAGTGACCATCGGATACCCTATTGCTAAGCCTCCGCTGTCTGACACTGTCCGCGATTATAGTTATTCGTTATAGGTCTAGGTTAGGTATTGGCTTAGTTTTCTTGCAAATTTTTTCAAAGGTCAAGGAATGTTTTGTTTATCTATCAAATTAATTAAGTATCCATTACAATGGCAACCTTCGTGTGTATGCCAACATTTATTTTTGTTTTGAACAAAAAATAAATTACAACAATTTATTAAAAATAAAAATACTTCATAGTAAACTTTAAATTTCGAAAACCTGAAAACTTTTAGGTACCAGCTTTTAATATAGCATCGTCACGCGATATACATATGCATGCAAAATTTCAGCTCAATCGGAAACCGGAAAGTGGGTTTTTAATTTGCAAGATTTCATAACAGGCACCGGGACAGGAGAAACTAAAAACTTCGAAAAGGCTACGGAACCCTACTATGCGCGACTCCTACTCACACTTGGCTACTTATTATGGTTTAAAAGATACCTTTTAAAGGTCTTACTAACAGACAAAGGGATAACATAGGCTTAGGGTCCCGTTAGCGTTGCCAGGTGTCCCGATATTCAGGGATCTGGGACAAGTGCCGATTCACCCTTGGCCGGAATGTCCCGATTTTTCAATAACCTTAGTCTGTACTTTAATCGATAGTTTCGACAGGCAAGAACGAATATATCTGTAAGCTGTTACTACTTAAAAATATTTATGCTGACACATTTTTCTCAGCTAAAAAATAACCCGATTTTTTTGTAGCTGACTATTTCTAAAAAGTATACAA
Source organism: Coleophora flavipennella (assembly GCA_947284805.1). Lineage (NCBI taxonomy): Eukaryota > Metazoa > Arthropoda > Insecta > Lepidoptera > Coleophoridae > Coleophora > Coleophora flavipennella. The sequence continues at coordinate 3,833,635 of OX369302.1, forward strand.
ATTAGTACTAACATATAGTATGGACACTCCCTGCCGCTCTCTAGATTGCGAACTCACCCCCTCGTCACCCAGATAAGATTGGTTATAGTTTGGTTCTCGAACGTATGGGATAGCGACATGATTTTGTTCGCTCCGTTATTTGTTTTTAGAAATGTCATATCACGACCGTTGTATGCAGTGCCCGGGGTGTGCCTTTTGTAGTAGCGGTCCTGATTGGAAAACCAAAATCCCGATTATTTTATCTTTCCATCCCGAAATTTGACACACTGTACCTGGCAACACTAGATCCCGTTACCTGGTGCGAAACCGCAAAAAGTTGCAAATCGGCATTTTAACGAAAACTTTTTTGTCTACGTCATACACAACATAATCCCCTGGATATCACGATTAATTGTGCCACACGATAAAGAAGAAGACACAACCTAATCCCTTGGATAGCACAGTTAATTGTGCCACACGATAAAGAAAAGACACAAGATAATCCCTTGGATAGCATGGTCAATTGTGCCACACGATAAAGACGAAGACACAACATAATCCCTTGGATAGCACGGTTAATTGTGCCACACGATAAAGAAGAACACACAACATAATCCCTTGGATATCTCGCCTAATTCTGCCACACGATAAAGAAGAAGACATCATAATCCCTTGGATAGCACTGTTAATTGTGCCACACGATAAAGTAAAAGACACAACGTAATCAGTCTTTAACCGACGAAAAAATGGAGGAGGTTCTCAAGTCAAGGCGTATATTTTTTTTTAATGTACGACCACGCATAACTTTTTACAGAGTAGTCCGATTTTGATAATTCATATTTTCTTGGAAAGGGTATACCCCGAAGTTGGTCTCATGTAAATTTGGAAAAAATAAACCAACCCTAAGGGTAGGAAAAGAAGGGATGATTGATTGTACACTCAATGATTGTAATGTATGACCACGCATAATTTAACAAACAAATTGACCAAATTCAAATGTTTCATTTAAATTTATTAAATATTAATTTACTCATATAAAATTAAAAAAACTCATGATGCAAGGTACAATGCACTCAAAAAACCTCCAAAAAAATAAAACAAAAATCGAGAACAACGTCAAAAGGAGTTTCGGAACAATGCAATGCGTTCAGAATGTTTAAAAAGAAACGTCCGACACGATGTACGTACCTGGATCTAATTGAAGTCATTATAATACTAAAAAGTATAATCTTAATAATATGATGGGTAAAATTAAATCATCAAATATTATTGTCAAATATTTTTATTATAATCCTGAATTTATTGAATGGCATTCATTTATATATATATTAGCCGGCTAATCTTAATTTTATGTTCACACCTACCTTTAGCCATGAGACATGTACAGGTGTAATAAAATTGGTGTAGGTCCCGTTAACTGGGGGCTTCTATACTAAATCATACTGAACAACTTTTCGACCAATTTTGTGCATTTTAGTATTGAGGGTCCACATTTTTTTTGAGACTTGACTATGGGTTTCTTGGGGAAAGTTGTTTAGTATGATGAGTAAATCCCCCGTTAACGGGTCCTACACCAACTTTGTTACACCTGTACATGTCTCATGGCTAAATAAATAAATAAATAAAATCATTTATTTTCAGACCAAAGATCCATTTTTTTTAGTAAGAACACAACTTAACCTATATTAGTAGAAGCAAATACAATTTTGAGTTCAACGGATCAGAGTTAGTTTCTGATGCAGACATACGGACTGCGTAGGAGGCCCACCCAGTGTTTCAGTATAGGCCCCTCACACCTATCAGCAATCATCATCAATCAAAAGTAGGTGTGAACATAAAATTAAGATTAGCCGGCTAAAGTTGTTTGTGTAAAGTCCGATTATTGGTTGGTATTCGGCGTTTAACCGTACACAACAAGGTTTACCCAACACTGGCTGAGTAAAGTTTTTGAGGTGATGAGCGAGGGAAGCGAGCGAATTTAATTTACGTTCGGTCAGGTTTGATTGATTTTACAGTCGAAGAGCCTCGCGAAGGGTCTAAACTTTAGCCGGCTAATCTTAAGTTTATGTTTACACCCACCTTTGGCCGTAACATTTTACTGTAAACTGTAACGGGGCCGTGTCTGTACATGAAATATTTTTGGAAAATAATAACTGTGTTGGATATTACTAACAACAACTGTTGGAATTTTTGTCTGTCTGTCTGTATATTCGCGCATCACGCAAAACAACCAGGCCGATTTTGATGAAATATTGTATGGTTCCATATAGCCCGTAACATATAGTATACTTTTTATCCCGGAAAATTCAAGAGTTCCCGTAGAAAAATTCAAAACCTCCACGCGGACGAAGTCGCGGTCACACCTAGTGTTAAAATAAAAACCTAATGATGCTTGGTACAACGAACTCAAAAAATCCTCCAAAAACAAAACGAAAATTGATAACGGTTGTCGTCGAAACGGGTTACCATGCAAAACGATGCTTCTGAGATTTTTAAGAAAAGAAACGACCGACCGGTATACCTGGATTTAATTAAATTCGTAATAATAAAAAGATTGATTTGATGGCTAACATCCTATCCTACTAATATTATAAACGCGAAAGTTTGTAAAAATGTATCGATGTATGTTTGTTACTCTTTCACGTAAAAACTACTGCACGGATCTGGCTGAAATTTGGTAGGTAAACAGAATAGGACCTAGATTAACATAGGCTACTTTTTTCCACGCTCGCGAGCCGCTTGCTGCTCGCTAATAGAATCGTTATATTAGCTCGCTTATAAAAAGTTATAGAATCGTTGTCCACGCAGGTCAAGCCGATAAATCTGTCAAAACCTGATCGTATGTGCTTCGGACTCTATACTGAGGTTTTGGTCCCATCAGTATCAATATATTATATTACACTAGTCAACTTTGTATAAGACTTCGGACTCTATACTGAGGTTTTCGTCCCACCAGTATCAATATATTATATTACACTAGTCAACTTTGTATAAGACTTCGGACTCTATACTGAGGTTTTCGTCCCACCAGTATCAATATACTATATTACATTAGAAAACTTTGTATAAGACTTCGGACTCTATACTGAGGTTTTCGTCCCACCAGTATCAATATACTATATTACATTAGACAACTTTGTATAAGACTTCGGACTCTATACTGAGGTTTTCGTCCCACCAGTATCAATATACTATATTACATTAGACAACTTTGTATAAGACTTCGGACTCTATACTGAGGTTTTCGTCCCACCAGTATCAATATACTATATTACATTAGACAACTTTGTATAAGACTTCGGACTCTATACTGAGGTTTTCGTCCCACCAGTATCAATATACTATATTACATTAGACAACTTTGTATAAGACTTCGGACTCTATACTGAGGTTTTCGTCCCACCAGTATCAATATACATATTATAATACACTAGTCAACTTTGTATAAAGCTCAAACCTTCATTCGAAGACATTTGAAAATCTTGAGAATTTTTAAATAAACAATATTGTATAAATAAAAGCAGAATTAAATGCCTGGTTTGACAGTAAAATAAGAAACTTTATAACAAGATCAACCTTCTGCCGCCAATATAATCGAAAATGATGTAAAAGAGAAGAATTATATTGTTTGAATTTTTGAAAATGGAACATTATTTATAGATTTTTTATTTCGTTTATAATTTTATAGGGGCTAGTTTCTTTTTTCGAAGAGATTATACTAAAAAGTTCATTTTGATGTTTGATTCGTACACAAAGTTGACTAGTGTACTAGCGTTTGCCAGCGGCTTCGCTCGCGTGCAAATAGTTTCTATGACTGTCTCCGAGGGTGCGCAGTGCGCGAGCTGCAAGCGGCTCGCGAGCGTGGAAAAAGTAGCCTATATGTTAATCCATTTCCTAATTTGTCTACCTACCAAATTTCATCCAGATATGTTTAGTTGTTTTTGCGTGAAAGAGTAACAAACATCAATACATCCATAAATTCAAACTTTCCCGTTTATAATATTAGTAGCATAGGACCCGACCGTAACCGACATAGCCCACATAATCGTTAAACTTAGATAGCCTTTGGGAGAAAAGTTCTCTAGTGGCGACCGCGCACCAGAAGACAAAGCGTAGGCAGACCTCGCACTCGGTGGACCGACAACTTTGTAAAATTCGCGGAAAGCCACTGGATGCGGGCAACGCAGGACCGGTCGTTGTGTAAATCCTTGGGGGGGGGGGAGAGACATTATCCAGCAGTGTACTTCATTGAGCTAATATAATGAGGACACCACTAACTGGGTCTCTGGGTTACTATCCACCATACTGAACAATTTTCACAAAAGATTGGTCTAGCGCCGCCAATAGAAATCAATAATTTAATTTAAGTCAGTTTGATAAGCACACTAGCACCGTCAATAGAAATCAATAAATTAATTAAAGTGGGTTCGATTAGCACTAGCTCCGCTAATAACAATCAATAATTTAGTATAAGTCAGTTTGATTAGCATACTAGCGCCACCAATCGAAATAATTAATTTACTTTAAGTCAGTTCAATTAGCACACTAGCGCCGCCAATAGAAATCAATAATTTAATTTAAGTCAGTTCGATTAGCACACTAGCGCCGCCAATAGAAATCAATAATTTAATTTAAGTCCGTTTGATAAGCACACTAGCGCCGTCAATAGAAATCAATAATTTAATTTAAGTAAGTTCGATTAGCACACTAGCGCCGCCAATAGAAATCAATAATTTAATTTAAGTAAGTTTGATTAGCACACTAGCGCCGCCAATAGAAATCAATGATTTAAGTTGGTTCGATTAGCTCACTAGCGCTGCCAATAGAAATCGATAATGTAGTTTAGGTCGGTTCGATTAGCACACTACCGCCGCTAATAGAAATCAATAATTTAATTTAAGTCGATTCGATTAGCACCTAGTGCCGCCAATAGAAATCAATAATTTAATTTAAGTCAGTTCGATTAGCACGTTAGCGCCGCCAATAGAAATCAATGATTTAAGTTGGTTCGTTATGCACACTAGCGCTGCCAATAGAAATCAATAATTTACTTATTCTTATAGACTTTAATCGAAATTATTGAGCATTTTACGCACAATATAGGGGAGCAACAACTATTTTTTAAATGTTATTTTACAAATTTTCATATTAGCAACAAGTTACTTTTAGGTTCAAGACGGTTCGATTAGCACACTAACGCCGCCAATAGAAATCAATAATTTAAGTTTGTTCGATTAGCACACTAGCGCCGCCAATAGAAATCGATAATTTAGTTTAGGTCGGTTCGATTAGCACACTAGCGCCGTCAATAGAAATCAATGATTTGAATTGGTTCGATTACAATACTAGCGCCGCCAACAGAAATCGATAATTTAGTTTAGGTCGGTTGGATTAGCACACTAGCGCCGCTAATAGAAATCAATAATTTAATTTAAGTCGATTCGATTAGCACCTAGTGCCGCCAAAAGAAATCATAAATTTAATTTAAGCCGGTTCGATTAGCACACTAGCGCTGCCAATAGAAATCAATAATTTACTTATTCCTATAGACTTTAATCGAAATTCTTGAGCATTTTACGCTGGTATAGGTGAGCAACAACTATTTTTAAATGTTTTTTTTTACAAATTTTCATATTAGCAACAAATCCCTTTTAGGTTCAAGTCGGTTCGATTAGCACACTAGCGCCGCCAATGGAAATCGATAATTTAGTTAAGGTCGGCTCGATTAGCACACTAGCGCCGTCAATAAAAATCAATGATTTAAGTTAGTTCGATTACCACCGCCAATAGAAATCGATAATTTAGTTTAGGTCGGTTCGATTAGCACACTAGCGCCGTCAATAGAAATCATTAATTTAATTTAAGCCGGTTCGATTAGCACACTAGCGCTGCTAATAGAAATCGATAATTTAATTTAGGTCGGTTCGAATAGCACACTAGCGCCGTCAATAAAAATCAATGATTTAAGTTTGTTCGATTACAACACTAGCGCCGCCAATAGAAATCAATAATTTAGTTTAGGTCGGTTCGATTAGCATACTAGCGCCGTCAATAGAAATCATAAATTTAATTTAAGCCGGTTCGATTAGCACACTAGCGCTGCCAATAGAAATAAATAATTTACTTATTCTTATAGACTTTAATCGAAATTCTTGAGCATTTTACGCACAATATAGGGGAGCAACAACTATTTTTTAAATGTTATTTTACAAATTTTCATATTAGCAACAAGTTACTTTTAGGTTCAAGACGGTTCGATTAGCACACTAACGCCGCCAATGGAAATCAATAATTTAAGTTTGTTCGATTAGCACACTAGCGCCGCCAATAGAAATCGATAATTTAGTTTAGGTCGGTTCGATTAGCACACTAGCGCCGTCAATAGAAATCAATAATTTAAGTTTGTTCGATTAGCACACTAGCGCCACCAATAGAAATCGATAATTTAGTTTAGGTCGGTTCGATTAGCACACTAGCGCCGCCAATAGAAATCAATGATTTACTTATTCTTATAGACTTTAATCGAAATTCTTGAGCATTTTACGCACAATATAGGGGAGCAACAACTATTTTTTAAATGTTATTTTACAAATTTTCATATTAGCAACAAGTTACTTTTAGGTTCAAGACGGTTCGATTAGCACACTAACGCCGCCAATGGAAATCAATAATTTAAGTTTGTTCGATTAGCACACTAGCGCCGCCAATAGAAATCGATAATTTAGTTTAGGTCGGTTCGATTAGCACACTAGCGCCGTCAATAGAAATCAATAATTTAAGTTTGTTCGATTAGCACACTAGCGCCACCAATAGAAATCGATAATTTAGTTTAGGTCGGTTCGATTAGCACACTAGCGCCGCCAATAGAAATCAATGATTTACTTATTCTTATAGACTTTAATCGAAATTCTTGAGCATTTTACGCACAATATAGGGGAGCAACAACTATTTTTTAAATGTTATTTTACAAATTTTCATATTAGCAACAAGTTACTTTTAGGTTCAAGACGGTTCGATTAGCACACTAACGCTGCCAATAGAAATCAATAATTTAAGTTTGTTCGATTAGCACACTAGCGCCGCCAATAGAAATCGATAATTTAGTTTAGGTCGGTTCGATTAGCACACTAGCACGGTCAATAAAAATCAATTATTTAAATTGGTTCGATTACAACACTAGCGCCGCCAATAGAAATCGATAATTTAGTTTAGGTCGGTTCGATTAGCACACTAGCGCCGCCAATAGAAATCATAAATTTAATTTAAGGCGGTTCTATTAGCACACTAGCGCCGCCAATAGAAATCATAAATTTAATTTAAGGCGGTTCTATTAGCACACAGCGCTGCCAATAGAAATCAATAATATACTTATTCTTATGGACTTTAATCGAAATCATTGAGCATTTTACGCAAAATATAGGGGAGCAGCAACTATTTTTTAAATGCACTATTTTTTAACTGTAAACAATATTAGCAACAAGTTACTTTTTAGTTTAAGTCGGTTCGATTAGCACACTAGCGCCGCCAATACATATCAATAATTTAATTTAAGTCAGTTCGATTAGCATACTAGCGCTGCCAATAGAAATAAATAATTTGCTCACTAAAAAAACCATGTACAAAATTTCATATGAATTTAAAGTTCATATGAATGAGAAAATAATTTACTTCTAGTGGCGGCGCTAGTGAACTATCGGACCACCTTAGTATGCTAATTAATTGTATACCGGTTTCCATACAATAAATAAAAATATTTCGTTCCTTGAAACTATGCTACGCAAATACATAACAAGAACAGAATAACGTGTCACTACAATTCTAGAGATTTTAATAATAAACGCATGAATAAGCAGATAATAGCTTGGAAACTCCAAATTATACACCTTCTGTATAATACCAACGTGTTGTGATGGAAGCAGATGTGTCTTGATGCAAAACAAGTGAAAATCAACTTAAGTTGTTTTGCTTTGAAAGGATGCGGTTCTAGTTAACAACGCTCGACTCATAGGTGTTAGGTATTAATTAGAAACGAGTCATACGTGTTAGGTTTTAATTGGAAACGCTGAAAATGTTAAAAAAGCGGCCAAGTGCGAGTCGGACTCGCCCATGAAAGGTTTCGTAGCAGCAAGTACCGTAATAAAAAAGTTCTTGTATTAAAAAAAACTACTTACTAGATCTCGTTCAAACCAATTTTCGGTGAAAGTTTGCATGTATATCATATATTTTTTTTAGTTTTCTCATTCTCTTATTTTAAAAGTTACAGGGGGGGGACACATTTTACCATTTTGCCCAATTTCCCCCTTTGCACATTTCACCCCCTTCCCTTAAGGGGTAGTAGCTGAAAATCAGCGCTGTGGTCTTTGTGATGACAGCATATGCTGAGCTGCTATCTTTTCAGTCATAGGTACAAACTATTGTATTTTAAAAACTACTTTTTCACTTGTGTGCACTTATCACTGAATAAACATTTATTCTATTCTATTCTAATCTTTGGAAGTGTCTCAGACGCAAACTATTTAGTTTAGAAAAATCATTTTTGAAGACCTATCCGTATGGGTTTGATGAAAAAAAATTTTTGAGTTTCAGTTTTAAGTATGGGGAGCCCCAAAAAAAATATTTTGGCTACGGAACCCTAAAAAATGACTTCAATCGTTACAACTTAGTACGATTTTGCATTATTATTTTTGGATTTGTCAATTTTCCAAAAAAAAAATCGGCCAACTGCAAGTCAGAACCGCACACATAGGGTTCCGTACCAATATTCTAGATGGCAATATTTCATCTATGCATCCGCCTTCGTTGGATGTAACGCCACGTTCCAATGTGATTTCGAATTTCGATTTCATATGAACGTTTATCCGACGCTTTTACGGTGAAGGACAACATCGTGAGGAACCCTGCACACGCCTGCGAAGAAACTCGAAGGTGGTGTGTAAAGTCGACCAACCCGCACTGGGTCCGCGTGGTCGACTAAGGCCCGATCTTCCTAATTCAGAATAAGTTCGAGCCCCTGGTGGGGACGTATATGAGCTGATATGATGATGATATTTATTTTGAAAACAACTAAAATAATAAGTATACCAACAAAAAATTGGCAGGCAATGGGGCTATTTTATCTTCAAGCCGGAACACATCAATGCTATTAACACTGATTTTTGGCGGCTAGACTTAGATAAGATGGTAGTAGCTAGCCAGGCGACAATGAAAATGCCCTACCACCAACCAAACAGATCTTACAAAGTTAACCCGCCAGGAATTGAACCCGCGACCTCCTGGTGGGAAGCCAAAGGACTAACCATTACGCCACAGAGGCGGCCTTGCTGGAAATCAGCGCTACACTGTGCCATTGCTGAGACGAGGGCCAATGTTTTGGCATATCTAGCTGTTTCCCGCGGCTTCACCCGCGTGTACAACGTTTCTATGACATTTCGAAGGTGCGAATTGTGCGAGCCGCAGGCGGCTCGCGAGCGTGGAAAAAAGTATGTAGCCTTTGTGTTAATCCAGGTCATAATCTGTCTACCTACCACATTTCAGCCAGATCCTTTCAGTAGTTTTTGCTTGAAAGAGTAACAAACATACATCCATACATTCTTACAAACTTTCGCGTTTATAATATTAGTAGGATAGGATAGGATTTTGTGATTTCATTTTTAAGAGCCGGCTGCCAATATTAGTGCATTTTTGTTAGAATAATATGTTAGTATAGTCGGACGCAAGCTTGCTGAACGTGATAACTAACTACACAGCTGATTCTTTAAACCTTCTACTGTCTATGGCTAAAACAGAAACACGATTTATTGGTTTTCTCTAGATACTTTTTATTTTGCAAAATTATGTAATTTTAATTTTTCGCCTACAATACATAAGCTTATTAGGTTATTCTTTTAGTTTTTTTTTATTTGTAGCTTTTTGTACCTCAAAAGGAAAAAAACGGAAATATTACAGAATCACTCGCGTGTCTGTTTGTCCGTCTGTCACAGCCAATTTTCTCCGAAAATACTGGACCGATTGCGTTAAAAGTTAACTTAAGTAAGTTGACCCAAAGACGGACGTGTGACGTAAATAAATGAATTTTAAACAAGGAAGACACTTTTTGGGGGTTAATTAGAAAATTGAAGAAAAAATTTTGCAAGCTTATCGTGTGATATATTAAATGAAATTAAGAATTTTCAAAGTATTTTTTTAAGATAAATAGTTTTGAAGTTATAAATATGCGATAATTGACCATTTACTTACCCCCCATACACTGACTCCCTTTTCTCCAATAAAAAAAATACGAAAAATAGTTTTTAAAACCTATAAGAAGTCTATGGTATTTAAAGTGACATAGGAAATGTTTTTATCAACGTACGGAACCCTATCCATGCAAGGTTTACTCGCACTTGACTGGTTTTTTAGTTACGATTAGATTTCTTTATCACACGTTAAAAATTTATGAAATATAAATGACTAATTGTATTATTATTATTATAACAGCTCATATACGTCCCCACCGAGGGGCTCGAGCCTATCCTGAATCAGGGCGATTAGGCCTTAGTCGACCACGCGGGCCCAGTGCGGGTTGGTCGACTTCACACACAACCTTCTAGTTTCTTCGCAGGCGTGTGCAGGTTGCCTCACGATGTTTTCCTTCACAGTTAAAGCAATCGGTAAGTATATGTACGTAAGTTTTTGAAAAACTCATTGGTACATTGGCCGTCCAGATTTGAACCCGGTACCTCTGGTTAGATGGACCGAGTCGTTACCGGTTGAGCCACCGACGCGACTAATTGTATAAGATATGTCAATTGTGACGTGTTCGTCAAAATCAATTATACATTTAAATTGTAAATTTAGATTCCTTGAACTTGTTCCGGGCCAACAATGACGATGCACATATTAACTTACATCCTTCTCTATTCCATTATCGGCACGGGGGCGATTCTACTCCCTTGTCGTTAAGGCGGTAATATTACAGATTTTCTTTAATTTTGACGTCAATTACTCCAAAACAATGGAAAAGCGAAGGTTGAAAATAAATACCTTTATTTTTGATGATGTTCTTTAAAGTCAAAAGCTATTATAAACACGATTGAGCAGTTTTGGCTCAATTGAAACAACACCAAAGATAGGTCTACACCGTTACTTGCAACTCTAGTTATGACTAATATTTTGAAGTATAAATTTTAATAAATATACAACAATATTTGATATGATAATACAAAGTGAGTAATGTTATTATTTTTTATACTTTCTTTGTAGTTTTTGATTGGAACGAATAACCATTGAAAAAGTGAAAAAGTGTGGTTATTTTGTTTACTCTTTACACGTAAAGAAAAAGACAGAGACAACTGTTCCAATCAATACCTCGCCTTAATATTTTACGGCCAAGGAGTAGCATCCCCTACCGGCGTCTGTGTCCCCTGATTCGTATGACCCAATTTTTAATAAAAAAATACAATTAGTAAAATACTGCAAAGTCAATTTGATTTTCATTTTTTTTTCGATTTTTAGGGTTTGCTTACAACGTAACGGAACCCTATTACCCACAGTCTTATATGGATCCTTACGCTGTGCTATTAAGTCTACGCCGTCCGTCTGTCTGTCTGTGTGGTATCTTATGAACCATGATGAGCAGCTAGCTGAAAGTGTGTTATTAAAACTCTTCCAGCGCGCGGAACAAACGAACTGATAATAAAACAAGCGCGCGGGGGGGGGGATAATTTCGCCGCGCACGCGCGGTTCAGCCGCGCTGCAGATTTCCGAAGATTTTTGTATGACACCTGTAAAAAAAACCAAAATAGTTGTGTTATCAGCGTACATGATACACCCCTTTAAAAATATTCGGCAAGTCATTTATATAGCACAGTTATAACAGTGGGCCTAGGATACTCCCTTGTGGTCCACCACAACTAATTAACTTAAAAGTTGTTAAAAGTAGCTTTATGAGTTCAATTGTGAATTAATGATCTCTTTTCATTTCCGTAGATTCTAAGCGATTTTCAAGGTAGCTTCTTAGCCACGAGTGTGCTAAACCTTTAATCCCATAATAATATAACTTATTAAGTAAAATAGAATGATTAGCAAAATCGAGAGCCTCACTCATATCAAGTGATTGGTACTCACTTAACAGTCCATATCTTGAAAACTAGAGAACCGATTTTGATGAAACTTTCATTGTTCCCTAAGTTGAAAGGTGCCTAATCCAATAAAATAAAATAATAAAAAAACCCAGGTTCTGAGAAATACGTGGACAAACATACAAATATAAACTTATGAAATTTGTCACACCTGTTGAGAAGCCCACATACAATAACATACACGAATATTATGCAGTTACAACATATTACATACGAGTACATACATACAGGTCGAATTGATAATCTCCTTTCTTTAGACTAGGGCTTCCAATCCCGCATTGCATTGCGGGATCTCGGTATCGGCGGGATCCAAAATTTTCAAAGGTGCGGGATCCCGGTATAACGGGATCCCGCATTATTGATAAGAGTGGTCAAAAATAACAAGTCGACAAAGAAACTAGAGCGCCGACCCATGCATGCGCAGAACTCAATTTCTGTGTAATTTGTATGAGGGTAAACATGCGCGACGCATTCGTTCAGCGTTCAAGAATCGTTGGTCAAGGAAGGTATAGTATAACATAGCATAATAGCATTTATTCAAACATAAGTCAAAGAGAAACATTACTGGTATCATAGTTTTATTTAATAAGTACACTCGGAACAGAATTAAAGAAGAAATACAAAAATATAGAATCACTTTTCATTTTGAAAGTGTTTTCGAAGGAAACACAACATCCCCAACGTATCGTCAGCCAAACTACTTCGTATCTTACTGGCAAGATAACCGGCAGAAGAGAACGCCCGCTCAGCACCGCTCCGTTAGGTAGGTCAGTCAGGACCCGAGCGACAGCGCTCGCGAAAAGACATCCCTGTATTGCTTATCAATCCCGCAAAATCCCGCGGATCCCGCACTTCCAATCCCGCAGTTAGCGGGACTGAAAAATCATGCGGGATCTCGGTATTTCGGGATCTCGGTATACCGAGATTGGAAGCCCTACTTTAGACATAAATGTAGGCCCGTTCACTGAATTATCTGATTGACCTCTTTTGTGCATTTTTGTATAAAAGATGAAAAAGGTTTTATAAATTTTACTATCGGTTATAAAGCATCGGTGGCGTAACGGCTAGGGTTGCTACCTCCTGTCCGGGAGATCGTGGTTCGAATCCTACCACGTACCAATGTGTTTCCAAATTTCAATTTCATATGTACGTTTATCCGACGCTCTTACGGTGAATGACAACATCGTGAGGATACCTGCACACGCCGGCAAATAAACTCGAAGGTTGTGTGTGGAGTCGACCAAACCGCACTGCCTGTATCTGTTATTATTATATCAACTCATATACGTCCCCACCGAGGGGCTCGAGCCTACCCTGAATCAGGGCGATTAGGCCTTAGTCGACCACGCGGGCCCAGTGCGGGTTGGTCGACTTCACACACAACCTTCGAGTTTCTTCGCAGGCCTGTGCAGGTTTCCTCACGATGTTTTCCTTCACCGTTATCTGCTATTATATAACAGCAAAAAATATTTTCGTTTTCTCCAAACAAACGGTTACTTGATATTTATCTTCTATTGTCCGATCACAGGGTCAATGGCAAAAGTCATCATAACGGCGGCGTATCTATGAATTTACTATGGTACTTACTGTAACTATTAAAATACAATGTTATGGGCTATCTACGCGTATATTTTATAGTTTTAGAAAACGTTTCTACCATCAAAATGCGTGATGTATTCAGATATTAATAGCAACTCCGAGTATAAATAATTTATTAAAAATCAACACAGCTCATACATGTTTGAACACCTCGCCCGCTAAGAAGGCTCAAGGTCACCCAAAAGGCAAAGGAGCGTGCCATGTTCGGAGTTTTTCTGCGTGATCGAATCAGAAACGAGTAGATCCGCAGGAGAACCAAAGTAACCGACATAGCTCACAGAATCGCTAAACTGAAGTGGCAGTGGGCATAGTTCGTAGAACAGATGGAGAGAACAGATTGGGGCAGAGAAGTTCTCAAGTGGCGACCGCGTACCGGAAAAAGTAGCGTAGGCCGGTCTACCACGCGGTGGACCGACGACCTAGTGAAGATCGAGGGAAGCCGATAGATGCGGACAGTGCAGGACCGGTCGTCGTAGAAATCCTTACGGGAGGCCTTGGTCCAGCAGAGGACGTTTTTCGGCTGATATGATGACGATGATGATGATGATGACTTCGCCTGCTACGATTTATCTAATGGCGACTGTAAGGTACTTTTTATCACGCTTTTATTAGCTTCACCTGTATGTTTGTATGTAACCGACTCCTTTGGACTCGATTTTGACCCACTTTAAACGGACAGATTTAATTCAAACTTTGTTGACTTATCAAGAATCAGCGACAATATACTCGTAATAAGCCCGCTTCCATCTTCGGCAACATCGTCACTTACCACCAGGTGAGATGTTGTCAAGGGTTTACCAATTGTGAATAAAAAAAAAATAAAAAAAAATATAGTTTAATAAGTTTGAACTAAAAAATAAAAAATAAATAGAGTCTAAAAAAACTAAAAAACACGCTTTTAAAGCACATCAAACTAAAAAGTAAAAAATAATTCTTAATATAAGTTGAAAATAATAATTAACAAATTATATTTTATTTTTCCTGTGGGAACGGAAGATTTTCTCACAGATTTTCCTGTAAGCTGTGCATTCAACTTTATATAGTGAAATTTTAAAATTTTAGGATATTCTTTTTCCGACTAGTATTTTCTTAAATACTTAACTTCAAAACGATTTAATCTAAAAATTTAAAAAAATATATATTTGAAATTCTCACAACAAATCCTTTCATATTTTGATCAATTTTATTCTCAGTAATTTTTTTTTAATATTCTAACTTTTTACAAATCCAACTGTACACCTTAAGTTGGTCGACTAATTACTCCTAACCTAAGAACTAGCCTACTTAGCCGTGATAGTTTTCCTTTTAAATTGAGTTTACGAGTATGTGCTACTATATGTATTTACATTTCTTTTCAGATATCCCCAAATAGCGGTTTACTTGTGGGGGTAAAGTACACAAAAATTAAAGCCTAATATTTCGCAAACCGATTTCTGAATCAATAACATATTATTTTAAACACTCAGTATATTAGATGTATGTATTTAAATGTATAAAATATGTATATAAGTCTCTGGTTCCTACAGTGCAGGGCACGTACCAGGAATTCAAGTGGGCGGTCAGATGACCGTGTGTGATTTGTCCTTAATATGTAATTAAATTTTCCATTAAGTAGGTATACACGAGAATCTAGACTGGATTTGACATAGGACTATATTTTACTACCCACGCATTCGCAACACTATCAAAGACCTTTTATTATTATGTGGACGAGGCATTCCCAATCGTTTTTGTAAGTGTTTTTTTTTTAAATTTCTTGAATCCATTAAGAAATTTCTAATAAATACTAACGACAGTATGAAAATATTGGAGTATTTTATTAAAGCTATAGAAAAAATAACGAACAAGTGCGAGTCGGACTCGCCCACCGAGGGTTCCGTACAAATTTGCAGGTACATATTATAAATCATAACAGTGCAACGATAGTTATTTAAAATACAAGGGTGGTAAAAAGGTCAATAACAAAGCAAGCGAGGGATTACCATCGTTACGAGTTTGTTATTTTTGAATACAGTTGTGAGAAAACCGATAAAATAAAAAAACAACCATTACAGAAAACCAAAATACATGTGTACATACTTATCAAAGTTTCGGCAACCAAAGTTCATTAGACGCGACTTGGGGCTCATTTTAAATGTCTGCCGGGGAGTAATCTCACTTTGTTTTTTCTTATACATACACAATAAGTATATTTAATTTACTCATATATTAACTATTCATAATTTTAGTTGTTTTCACAACTAAAACATCTCAATTCAGATTCACAAAAATTCCGCCATATTTTGACTTGTACACGTACGCATGCGTAAGTTTTCATAAATATTATCTTAAGTAGACTACAATAAGGCTTCGGATAATATTAAGCTATTGCATAGCTTTTATCGCGGGCTTTGAGCGCGGCGACCAAATCAAGAAATTCCGTAACGAAAATAAAACCTAACACCGCACGCTCGGCCGAGTTCTAAAAAACTTACAGTGTCATTTATTAGCGATTTGCGGTACTAAAAGGACTTAGTCAATTTTACTGGTGTAACTTTCTTAGTGTTAATTTATTACATAAACATCCTGCTCCCCAA
The DNA here is from genome assembly GCA_947284805.1 of Coleophora flavipennella. Taxonomy (NCBI): domain Eukaryota; kingdom Metazoa; phylum Arthropoda; class Insecta; order Lepidoptera; family Coleophoridae; genus Coleophora; species Coleophora flavipennella. Next base: position 3,849,908 of record OX369302.1, read on the forward strand.
GGACTATATGGTACTGGTAAATACTGCATAAATAAAAAATAAATAAATAATTATAATTGCATAAGTTGATAATAAATGTTATGCAATAGCTTTACCGCGGCAGTCCCCGAGTGCCACACGTTTTTAATTATTATAAGCATTAATACCTCCTTGGAAAAGATGATATATTCCTTGGTGTAATCTATGCGCTTCATTCATATATTCTCTTTTATTCACAAAGATATAACCCAATGAGAATCTAATCAGCTAGCGTTAAGTACTAACCTCACGGAGGAACAAACTATCTCTTTTCAAATTCTCCTATCAATAGTCTTAAAGAAGATTCAGTATCTTTGGTTATTATACTTTTTATTTTCTAGAAATGTCTTGTTCTTCCGAGCTAGAAATTAAAAAAAAGTGGTAAAGTAAAAGCACGTTTCCTGTAAAATCATTTTTGCACACACTTGACTGGCATATAAAAGACCCCCTTTCGAGCAATTGTATTGAAATAGTTATTTATGATACAAGGGTGGTAAAAAGGTCAATAACAAACGAGTGACATTTGTGAGCCCGAGCCGCAGGCGAGGGTTTATCATCGTCACAAGTATCCTATTTCCTTTTACACCCAACTATCTTACGAAGTTTTTCAATATAGTTGAGAAAACACATAAAATAAAAAAGACCGTGACAGAATAAATAATTAAACGAACCCCAGCCCAATGAAAGCCGAATATAACGTATTGCATACTTTTAATAAATTATACAGCCACGCTGAGCATACTTTCTCACAAAGCCATGTATCCTACAGAAATCAACGTTAAAAATACAGTTACTTAGTAGCAAAGAATATAAAAAGATATTTTTTTTTTTTTTTTTTATGTTGTGATGCAATAAAGAATATTGTATTGTATTGTAAAGAATAGAGATATAAAGACTTGATGAAAAACATACAGTCTGGGTTTATATGGGAGGTTTTCAAATTTTCTTTGCAATAATGAACTGCCCTGAACTGGGCCTTACGAAATAATAAATTAAATAGTAGGCCTTATAAATTTATAGTTACTCACAAAGTTTTATTAAAATTATTAGAGAAAAAAAAAGTGTTATAATGTAGTGGCCTTTTTATGGCTACGGCCGCGTACGCAACCAGAGCTTCGTAGTATGTAGTGCGGCCCCAGAATAATACCATCCCGTCCCTTCCTGAGAGTGTCGTAAGAGACGGCTAAGGGGTCGAAAACCAGCGTCCTTTCCGCGTACTGTGCCACTGCACTGCACACTGCCATCGCCATTTCGCCTGCCAAGGGTGGCAATCGCACAAACTCGGGGGAGGCCTAAGTCTAGCAGTGGTCGTATTTTGGTTGATGTGATTGATGGTCATAATCATCATATGCTAATAAAGGTTGATTAGTAGATCCTCGTCCATATACATAAGGTCTTTGAAGACTCTTAATATAGTAATATATCTCATAATCATCACATGATAATTAGTAAAGTCCTCGTCCATATACATAAGGTCTTTGACGACTCTTAATATAGAAATATTTCTCATAATCATCACATGCTAATTAGTAAAGTCCTCGTTCATATACATAAGGTCTTGGACGACTCTAAATATAGGAATATGTTTCATAATCATCCCATGCTAATGCAGGCTGATTAGTAAAGTCCTCGTCCATATACATAAGGTCTTTGACGACTCTAAATATAGGAATATGTCTCATAATCATCCCATGCTAATGCAGACTGATTTGATTGGTAAAGTCCTCGTCCATATACATAAGGTCTTTAACAACTCTAAATATAGGAATATGCCTCATAATTATCCCATGCTCATGCAGGCTGATTTGATTAGTAAAGTCCTCGTCCATATACATAAGGTCTTTGACGACTCTAATTAATAGGAATATGTTTCATAATCATCCCATGCTAATGCAGGCTGATTAGTAAAGTCTTCGTCCATATACATAAGGTCTTTGACAATTCTAAATATAGGAATATGTCTCATAATCATCCCATGCTAATGCAGGCTGATTTGATTAGTAAAGTCCTCGTCCATATACATAAGGTCTTTGACGACTCTAAATAATAGGAATATGTCTCGTAATCATCCCATGCTAATGCAGGCTGATTTGATTAGTAAAGTCCTCGTCCATATACATAAGGTCTTTGACGACTCTAAATATAGGAATATGTCTCATAACATAAGTTGTAAAAGAAGCCTTTGTGTTAAGTCGTATATTGAATGCGTAAAATGCGTAAAAGGATGGAACCGCAGACGGACCTTCGGTAAAACCACGATCTTGGAATTGACAATAATTCTCAATTATATATTTTTATTACTTTAATTACCAAATAAAGAAGTTCAAATGTAGGTTTGTTAGGTAGGTATGTTTTTCGAGTGTATGTGTGTATGTGTGTATGTACATTTATTTATTTATTTATTTAGCCTAAACGGCTTGATGGATTAAGGCGTGCGAGGTGTCGTAAGATTCGTCTTCATTCCGTGAGCGACATAAGATACATTTTTACCCGACTGGGCAAAAAGTGAGGTTACGTTTGTATGCAGTCGCGTTTTAAATTTGTAATTAATCAGTGTAGGTAGTTATTTGTTCCTTAGATCCTTATTTTAACCTCTGATTAAATAAAATGTTCAGTTAGAAATAACATCCGTATTGTGTGTGTATGTGTGTGTGTCTTCGACGACGTCTCAGCACATACTATCGAGAATTTTGGAGTGGTTTAAATGTCTATGTGTGCGTGTATAGTGTACGTTCAAGTTTGGAGTGTTTTTGATTGGCTTCATATTGAACTTTTTTTTATCTGAGCATCATTCAAATCGGTCTATAGAAAACAAGGTATTTTTTTTAAACTACCAGCGACTAGTTAATGGGTTCAGATTGTGGCGAAGTCAATTTTTTTAGTTCATATTTGAACTGTTTTTTATTTTCTTCTTTTTAATTAGTTTTTATTATTGTTTTTCTAGTTTTTTGAATTGGACACTGTCATAATTGTTCTACTATCACCACTTTTTCACGTGAGCGATGCCGCTGGCAAAAGCTAGTTTATAATATTAGCACAGTCTAAGAATCCATACAGTCGTCCAACGGTGGGCGTCAAGACAGGCAATCGTGCGGGGGCTGAGGGGCGGGTAGGGCCCACTAGGCCATTGTCACCGTTTGTATAGTGCGGTGGGCCCATTCAACAAAGGTCGTCACGTCGCATTTTTCAATCATTCATGCACGGCTCATTTTCATCTCTTGATTTAGTTTGGTTTATATTTTTTTTAATTATTAAAAGTTATTTATTATAATATAAATAAATATAAAAACATTTTGTTACAGTTATTTTAACAATAAATTTAAAAATAAATTTAAAATTAAATTTATTAAAAAATTAATTGTAACAATTTTTTTTAATAATTTAATTTATAAATTAAATATTATAATATTATTGTAGCAATATCGATACTTTTTTTTTAATTAAAAATTTGAGTGCGTTAGACGACATCTCACCTGATGGTAAGTGAAAATGTTCTCGAGGATGGTACACGTAAACTCAAACAATACCTATTCTCTCTCGCCTTGAAGATCCTCATGTGGATTATTTTATAGGTATTAATGGGGTGTATTTTTTACTAATATGACATAATATATTCTATAATCCGCTGTTAACGGTCCAGTTACAAATAAGTTCAAACTTTTTTCAATTCTGACAACGGTTTTGTGATTAGGAAATTCAGGGACCCTCAATTTTGGAAGCAATCGTTTTCGTAACTTAAAAGTTCAAAGCCAGCCACTTTTTTCAATTTTGACAACGGATTCGTGATTAGTGACATCAGGAGACTTCAGATATCGATTTTAGAAGCTATCGGTTCAGTAACTAAAAAAATCAAAATGGCCGCCATTTTTTGATTCTGACAACGGATTCTTGATCAGAGATCTAAGGTACCTTTTAATATCGATTTTACACTATTAAAGTAATTGTTCTACGTAATCGCATTTTCTTTCATTTAATTATCAAGTATTGTGACAACCCTTGGTTCTGTGATCAGTGACTCGTGAAATCGGCGATGACGCGATTATTATAGGCGTTGGACGACTGTATGGATTCTTAGACTGTGATATTAGTAAGGATTTTATCATCAAGTCTTTATTCTATGCGCTGAACCGTTACTCGAGACCTATAGAGTGAGACAGCATGACCTACGTCATCGTTGAACCGCCAGCTCCACCCCGTCGTACCTGCTCATTTGAGAGTGGAGGGGATACCCAACTTGCCACCGAGGCTGGCGATCGCTTGTCACATTGGCATTGACTTTCGTCGTGTGAAAACCCCTTTAAACAGCGTTGTTGTTCGGGAAATAATTTACAACAAATAAGTGCTCTGCAGAAGAGCCATTTATGTGTATGCGGAATAGACTAAGACAATCGCAAAACGAACGCCTGCGAAAGGCTTTCAAGCGCCAGCCCTCAACGTCATCTAATTTTCGAGGCTCCTACTTTGCAGAAAAGAAATCCTCAGGCAACAAGTCCGGTACCAAACAAATTGACAATAAAATGTATTCCGACCAAAGTAAACGTGAATACAACAAATATTAAAAGTGACTATATACAAAATCATTTTTACGGCGGGTGTTTAAAACATTACATCGATGTTTGGAAAAAATTCAACGCACCAGCCTGCGCAATAGAAATCATGTCAGATTATCGAATTCCTTTTTTCAAAGTACCGCCATTAGTGAACACAAAAACAAACACCATGAAAAGATAAATAAAATAATTAAAAAGGCAAAAGCTCTAAGTTCAGCTTAATCTACTCCACGTTTGATATGCCAATGTTTTTAGTAAAAAAACCTGACCCAACCTAAGATACCTAAATCGATACGTAAATAAATTCAAGTGTCGAGTAACTGATTTTTCTGCAAGAGGAAGATTGGGCGGTAAAAATCGATTTATACCAAGCAAAATTCCACATTCCTGTATCACCATCTCATCAACCGTTTCTACGAGTAATGTACCAATCTGAATCAGAGTTCGAATTGTTACAAATCACATGTCTCTCTGTCGGGCTGTTATCAGCACCCAAGGCATTCGCAACGGTTTCCAAGTTGGTTGCTCAGGTTCTCAGAGTAATCGTGTATTTAGACGATAACTTATTGTGTGTGAATCGTTGTCGTAACACTTTGATAAAACAAACTGCAGAAGCTGTGCATGTTCTAACCCAGCTGGGATTTACGGTGAACTTTCAGAAGTCAATTCCGATACCAACCAGAACGATAGATTACTTGGGTGTGGTATGGAATCTCAGCCTGAATTCCAAATACCTTCCGGAGATCATTCAACAAAAAATCGAACAAATGGTAATACCGCACTGGGCCCGCGTGGTCGACTAAGGCCCGATCGCCCTAATTCAGGGTAGGCTCGAGCCCCTCGGTGGGAACGTATATGAGCTGACATGATGATGGCAATACCGCATAAGACATAATTTTATGATAATTTGATAATGCTATAGATTTAAGAAATCTTGTTACAAACAGATTATTTCTCATTATGATACTCTTATCATTTTAGGTCAATGGAATCTTAAAGGCGCTCAGCGCTTGTAAGGGTTGCTGAATTTCACGTCATTTGTCGTTAACAGAGGTCGACTTCACTGCCTCCCTATACAAATAGCTTGTGCTGTTCTTACCGTATAAAAAGACCCATTGTAGTAGCAACTGTCATAAAATAGGTACCGCTAATAAGGACAACAATTTGTCGCAATTCTTTCATAGCGTATAATTATTGATTAGTGATTGTAATTAATAAGAAAGTGCAAGTGCAGTGGTGATTAATAAGTTTAACATTAAACTTAATTAGAAAGTGTTAAGTTAAACAAATTGAAAAGTAAATAATTAATTCATTGTTAATTGTACATTATTATAATGATTTGGTTTTGTGTAATTACATTTATAAAACACTAGCTTTTGCCCGCGGCTTCGCCCGCGTGGACGTCGTTTTTGTGACTGACATAGAGGGTGCGCGGTGCGCGAGCCGCAAGCGGCTCGCGAGCGTGTACATAGATTTTCCCCACATCTCTCGGGAACTATGTCAGGATATGCTTATTAGTAAATCGTGTCATTTCCCACCCCCTCAACCATCTCGATACAAAAAATCACACAATCCATTGTTCCGTTGCGATGTTAATTAACCAAAAAAGAGTATATTTTCAGTTCCCTCGGGAATTGCATCGGGCTATGCTATTTTCACGAAATAAAAAGTAGTCTATGTCCTTCCTTGTGATACAGGCTACCTGCATGCCAAATTTCATTAAGATTGGTCAAGGCGTTGAAGCGTGAAAAGTAAACAAACAAACACATTTTCACATTTATAATATTAAGTAAGGATTAACCACGTTAAATATTGCTTAATTTACCATCTTCTCTTTCATTCTGGTAAAGTAATATAATTATGTATATTCATTTTACTACCATATCACACATTGGCATACATAACATCTAAATGAATACTTGCCACCAGACGATAACAAACACATCTCACTCGATAGGTCTCTAATACCGGTTCAGCGCATATAATATATCTATTTTACCTAAAATTAAAATAGTTATTATAAGCAGAAACCTTATTCGAGACTTATATTTCTAATCCTGCTTGGTTGTCAATTTCACCAGCCACATACTGTGAGATGAGATCGCCAGCCTTAGTGGCAAGTTGGGTATCCTCTCCACTCTCAGATGAGCAGGTAAAACGGGGCGGAGCTTCGGGTGGCGTGATGTAACATACGCGAGAGAGGATGGAGGGGAGGATTAGGGGCTGTTCAACGAGGACTTAGGTCATGCTTTCTCAATCTATAGGTGAGCGCGCCTACAGCTCCTGGACCTACCTGGACAGTAGGTAGTGGTTCTCTTCCACGAGACACTCTCCTTGCAGAGTACCAGGACAAGCGTCTTGGCGGCAAGACCTACCGTAACTGGTCCTTGTCTTCACCTTATGGTGTTGGCAGGAATAGCGGCCCTCACTTTATGACCTAGCTGTCGGTGAGTGGGGACGCTATATCATAAACCTGGTAGTCTAGCGTATCTGGTAGATATACGAGAGGGAATGTCTCAATCTATAGGTCTCGAATAACTGTTTTAATTTCAGGTAAAACAGATATATTCTTTGCTACTAAGTGAGTGTAATGTTTATTATTGATTTTTGATCTAAATATATTTTCCGCCCCCAAAAATACCCTTATACTAATTTTCAAATAAATCGTGAGGGCCGTTTCCGAGATTCAGATTATACGAGTACATACCATACAAGTTATATACAACATATATACAAGAATTGTTCGTTTAAAGGTATTAGATGTATATGTGTATGTATTTTTTATAAAAAGTAAAATTTATTGATTGTCATAGTCAGACAGAAACTCATTAAGTTTCCGACTAGTCGGACAAAGCAGTCGGACTACGTGCCTACAAGGGTTTTTCCAGTCCAAGAATGTCATGCATAATTTTACTTTACCTAAACACATAGGGGTTATATAAACACATACGCACCATTGGATACTTATACTTCCTCATGAGATGTGTGTAACTTCGAGTACGTTATAACGTTACGCTAACATTAGGCCAAGACCAACCTAATAACAGTACTCAGTATCACGTTGTGGGTTGCGAGCTTCCTGGGAAAACCGCTATAGTGTCCACCCAATGGCAACCGAAACCAAACCAAAGTATATTTATTTAGTACTAACATACAGTAATGGACACTCCCTGCCGCTCTCTAGATTGCGACCTCACCCTCTCGTCAACCAGATTGATACAGACTGATTACAGTTTGGTTGTCGATCGTATAGGATTTCGCCGCCATTTTGTTTGTTCCGTCATTTGTTTTATGAAATGTCATTTCTGGCCCGTTGTATGAAGTGTCCAGGGTGTGATCAAACCCTACCTATAATGCATGCCACTAAAGATGACACTTGACACACTACATTAAACCTTTAAAAAACCGTACTATCACACTAGATGGCGCTTGTACAAAGGGTTCCGTATCATCATACTGGATGGCGCTAGTTTTTCACGTTTAAATGAAACACGTTTTTTGTATGGAGACTCCCTAATTTTATCACTTTTTTTTCAAATTTTTAGTATTTGTTGTTATAGCGACAATAGAAATACATCATCTCTGAAAATTTCAACTGTATAGCTATCACGGTTCACGAAATACAGCCTGGTGTACAGGCAGACAGACGAACAGCGGAGTCTTAGTAATAGGGTACCATTTTTACCCTTTGAGTACGGTACCCTCGATACCGGCCAAGTGCGAGTCGAACTAGCACTCCGAGGGTTCCGTACTACCATACCTCTCCACGCAACTAAATAGTATAATGACAATGATACCAATTCACATTACAAGCATAAGACATCAACGCGAGCGACAAAATATGTTTTTTTGTCATTCAGTTCGGACTCCTTAGCGCGAGTACGACTTACACTTGGCCGATTTGTTTAACTTGTGTACCTATTAGTACTATAATCACACTTAGATTCACGCTTGTATGTATTACCGTTTTAAAGTTAGAGCTAAATCAAATATACTTATAAAAAAACAGGTTTTATGTATGGAGACCCCTTATTTTTTCAATATTTAAAATTTATAGTATTTTTCGTTATAGCGGCAACACATTAAGTGACAATTTCAACTGTTTTTCTATTATGTTTCATGAAATACAGCCCGCTGACAGACGGACAGACGGAGAGCGGAGGCTTAGCAATAAGGTCCTGTTGGTCACCCGTTGGGTGTATGGAGCCCTAAAAAGACAAAATAGGAAGAAATACAAAATAATTTTCCATTAAATGTATATAGTTATCCAAATATTTAGTTATCCATGTTGAATGTTTTACGTGGTGTGTCATGTCTCATCTATACTGGCCAGGCTATACTGGCTAAAATGGTTAACCCGAGTGGGCTTCTGGAATTGAAACCAGAAATAATAACGATTCAAAAAAAAATCAACTACTTTCTAGTTTTTCTTATAAATATAATAAAATAATTTATCTAATTTCCTCTAAGAATCTTATTAACATATTATAATGCAAAATCTGAATGTGGATAATTGGGTACTTACCTGCCTATTGTATATCATATAGGGGAAAAATATATTTTACCTGCCTATTGTATATCATATAGGGGAAAAATATATTTTTATCATTATTTGGCCATCCTTTCATTATTAGGCCATCTTTACATTAACTGGCCATCCTTTCATTATTTGGCCATCCTTAAAATATTTGGCTATTCTTTCATTATTTGGGCAAGCTAGTGTATAGTATCTGGCATTACCTATTTGTGTACTGACGACTGTTATGCAGGACTAACGACTTTTATGCAATTATGTTTGTTATATTTGTTTTAACAGTAACTTTCTCAGGTCAAAATAACATGACATACCTACGTTATCATTATTTAACTAGCTTTTTCTTTTGACTTCGCCCGCGTGGATATTGTTTTTATGAATTAATTCCCATTCCGTGGGAATTTCGAAAAAGTCGTCCTCATTCCTGTCATGAACCACACCCCAGACATTTCACACAACGAGTGAAAAATTACATTTCTAAAAACAAATGACGGAACAAACGATTTCACGGCGAAATCATTTACGTTCGAGAACTAGCGCCAATCTGTATCAACATGGGTGACGGAGGGGTGAAGTCGGAATCTAGAGAGCTGCAGAGAGTGTCCGTACTGTATGTTAGTACTAATATAATTCTAAACTTTAGTTGCACCCTAAAAACAGCATATCGTCATCATTAGTTCCAGGACTTAGTAAAAAACTTACGAATATAATATAATATAAATATCAATTGCAGTTTTTTAGAAAAAACCTACAGAAACGAAACCGATACCAAAACATACACAACACAGCACTATGACCACTCTTGACCTTGTCTGAAAACTGTGTTATAGTGAGTAGTGGAATCTTTGCGTGTACGCCACGGTCCACCGGGCGAGATGATGACGAGGGAGACTGGCTGGTATGATGACGCAGAATACAAGACAGATGGGGTTTTGTACGCGTCGTCGTATCGCATTGAGATAGTTTAACCACACTCCGGACACTGCATACAAACGTTCGTGTAATGACATTTCTAAAAACAAATGACGGAGAAAAAAAAATCACGGCGAAATCCTATACGTTCGAGAACCAAACTATAACCAATCTGTATCAATCTGGGGTGACGAGGGGGTGAGGTCGCAATCCGCAATCTAGAGAGCGGTAGGGAGTGTCCATACTATATGTTAGTACTAATATAACTACTTTGGTTTAACCCTATAGTAGTCGCGCCGAGTAGTGAAACGCGAGTGGTCGCGTGGGGAGCATTTTGCCGTCTATGTTAAAATGCTTTTATTGCACGCAACGGTCTCAAAAAACTTATAAATGTTTTTAGAAGAATAAATATCAATCATGTACGACACAAAACAGTAATATTTATTTAAAAAAAATTAAAACTTAAGAAAAAAAAACACTGGACAAGATATTTGGGAAAATTGCTGAATTTTGACCATATCTATGTATCTTCCTAAGTCTTTGTTTAAATCTTTAATTTAATGGCGGATTTATTACTTTCGTCGTATCTTTTAATAAAAATAAGTCCTGAAAATGTACAAACAGTGCTCGCTTTACAGTAAATTTGCTCATATAATGCAACTATTTTTGGTCCTGGCAAGCAACAACACTTTCCTAAAGCGGTCATCCGCGCACTTATGTTCTTCCAACTTATGATACAGGTAGGTAAATGGCAAAGAAGCAGCTACTAGGAGGCTTGACCTTGGCGAGTGCATTTTTTATAAAATATTATACACTAGCTGTTTCCCGCGGCTTCACCCGCGTGGACGACGTTTCTATGACTTTTCGAGGGTGCGCAGTGCGCGAGCCGCAAGCGGCTCGCGAGCGTGATAAAAAGTAGCCTATGTCTTAATCCAGGTCCTAATCTGTCTACCTGCCAAATTTCAGCCACATCCGTTCAGTAGTTTTTTGCGGGAAAGCGTAACAGACAGACAGAGTTACTTTCGCCTTTATAATATTAGTAGGGATTATTTGCCGAGGTGCTCGCTATATGAGCATTTTGCCGAGGCGGCAAAATGCTCATATAGCGAGCACTCTAGGGTTAAGGTGGTAGTATCCTTCTACAGGATGTAACAAAATTGGTGTAGGTCGTGTTAATTAGGCCTTTTTCATACTGAACAACGTTTGCTATATGACTTTGCTGAAATCGCAAAACCATTTGTGCATTTTTCTTTTTTTTATTCTCAGTTGGTAAGCCCTTATGGTATTTTTTTATGGAGGATCAATTTTTTTTTAATTGACATGGGTTCTTTGGGGAAAGTTGTTTAATATAATGAATAGAACCCCCAGTTAACGCGTCCGACCCTAATTTTGTTTCCTTTACATTTCTCCCGTACTAACAAAGAATTTAATCTAAACTAAAAAGAAACAGTTTCGGCTATAATAAAGTGTCCAATCAAATAACGGCGCGCGCAGCTATTTTGAATGAAATCGTTCTAAAATATTTGAAAAGTCTTAATTTCAAATGTCAACATACGGCGAACAGTTTTTGTCACTGATTTTGTATGAGATGAGATCCGTAATCTACATGGTGATAACCTTAATAAATAATATATCTGTCGCAGCCATCTGGCTAAATCCGCCATTTGATTGAAAGGCTAGACCCTTGATTGAATGGCAACATTTATTAGAATAACTTAAAGACAACTGACCAAATCGTTGAATTTAACGTTCAACGACTTTGCTGACCGTTATTTAGCCAAGTCGTTGAATAGGATATTCCAAATATACTCCGAATAAAAAACCGATAATTTCTTCTTTTGCGAAGCATTCTGCAAACCGGGGGGACTTTGACTGTATAATATTAATATATATATAAGTAATAATAATGTAATAATTTTAATGTAAGTATAATATTATTATTAGCGATATTAATCGCTCGCTTCGCTCACTCATTTACAGTTTTTTAGGAAAAACTAATTTTTGTTAACTCCTTTTTCGTTGTCTGGTATTTTAAGTCCGCCATGTTCAAAAGGCTAGCCTACAGTCAGCCAACTAGTTGAACGTTGAGTGACGCTTGTTCAATCAACGTTCGTCCTAGTCATTTAATTGAATGTCGCCATTCAATCAACGGGCTAGCCTTTCAATCAAATGGCGGATTTAACCTGATGGCTGCGATATATAAATGGGCACCGCTTCAATACTACCAATACACGTTTTGACGTGAACTTGATAAACGTCTTCCTCCGATGAAGTATTCCACTGAAGGCACTCCTTTTAAAGGCACCTTTTCTCAGGGCACCAAAGTATTCCACTGAGGGCACCTAGCCGTGGCCGTGGTGACCTCATGAGGATCAACAAAAATCTCGATGCTTTTCTCACTGAGGACACCTGCGCTAGGTATATGTCCAGAGATGGGCTAGCATCAAATTCAAATAACTATATACGGGCTTTCCAAATGTCTAGCAGTGGCCTATGTCCAGCAGTGGACGTCCTTCTGCTGATAATGACGGGCGTTTTAGAGAAATAGCGTTACTGAAAACGTGTAGTTTCGAGGTATTCGTACAACTAAACTGTACTGTAAATTGTACCGTCTAATGGACTGATTTAAGAACAATAAATAAATATAAATTTGGATCCACTCTATATTTGAACCCATCTTGTATTTGGACCCAACCTGTATTTGGACCCACCCTGTATTTGAAACCACCCTGTGTTTGGACTCACCCTGTATTTAGACACAACCTGTATTTGGACCCACCCTATATTTGGACCTCTAAAAATTGTCGAATTTACGCAAAAAAGAAATGTTGGTAATGTTTCACTTACACGCACGAAGCGTTTTGCTTCTTCGTTCATTATGCGAACGGCCCAGGAGTGGAATTCCCTGTCGGCGTCTGTATTCCCCGATTCGTTTATTTAAGCATCTTCAAGACGAGAGTGAACAATCATCATTTCAGTTTGTCTTAGACATCCTCGGCTGCATCGGCACTTACTTAGGTGAGTTGCCGCCAAACGCAATCAAATTTTTAATTTAAAAAGAAACCAGCGGTAGTAGCCTTGACTTCTACCCACCCTTTTTTAATAAGGCTGTCATACAAGGTCGCACGAGAGTGAAACGCTTTTGTTGTCGCCAAAAATAGATCCTAAAAAACATCGAGATCAACAAAGAGCGTCGGTGGCGTAATGGCAAGTGCCTCTACCTCCTGTCCGGGAGGTCGTGGTTCGAATCCTGCCACGTACCAATGTGTTTTCGAATTTCGATTACATAATAACGTTTATCCGACGCTTTTACGGTGAAGGAAAACATCGTGAGGAAACCTGCACACGTCTGCGACGAAACTCGAAGGTTGTGTGTGAAATCGACCAGCCTGCACTGGGCCCGCGTGGTCGACTAAGGCCCGATCGCCCCAATTCAGGGTAAGCTCGAGTCTTTCGGTGGGGCATACATGAGCTAATATGATGCAAAACATTAACGAGTACGTTATTCATTTCAGTATAAGACATTAATTAGACAGACAGGTAAAATGATATTTTTTTTCAGTTTGGGATCCTAAGTCGGTCGAGATAAATGCAACTTACAACCAAACCCATCCAGTTAGTGACCATTCTCAGGGTCAGTTAACCTGCGTAGTCGACGCGACCACACAAGTCATACTGAACTACGACCACCTTGATAAAATATAATATAAGTATACTTACGGTTCAAAGAAATCATCTTGACTCTTGAGGCCTTCTTTTCTTCAGTTTTCTTTTGTCTTCCTGTATTAGTGTCTAATTGGTTGTTTTATTGTTTTGCTGTGTAATTACAAGATAATTTTATTGGTGTAGATTTTTATGTGTTATTGTTATTAAACATTATAAATTTACAACGTTATTAAAACACATATTATTATAATGAAACTGAATACACGGAATATTAAAATTGCTATAAAATTACCTACTGTAATAATATATTATTTTTACTATGATTTGTAGTTAGATAAATGAACTTGGGTAATTAAACTTAATAAAGAGTACAGCTATGGTTTTAAATATTTTTATGTTTTGATTGTCATTTTATTCCAGTTAGATCCAACACTGTTTCCGTAATTCCTGTAACAAAAGAAGTTTTGCGTCAGTACGAAGTTTGGCACTATTATATGTAATAATAAAAAACCGCACACGTAGGGTTCCGTACCATCATACTAGATGGCGCTAGTTTCATTTTTCAAAAACCGTCAGACTAGATGACGCTAGTTTCTTCATGTTAAAAAAACACGTTTTTTTGTGTGGAGACCCCCTTATTTTGTCACTATTAGCATTCCTTGTTATAGCGGCAACAAAAATACATCATCTGTGAAAATTTCAACTGTCTAGCTGTCAAGATTCATGAAATACAGCCTGATGGACAGACAGACAGACGGACGGACAGCGGAGTCTTAGTAATAGGGTCCTAGTTTTTACCCTTTGGATACTGAACCCTTAAAATCAAGTTTATCTTGTTTTCCATTTTATATTTATGTAGGTATTTAAGAAAAAAAGCGTCGGTGGCTCAACCGGTAACGACTCGGTCCATCTAACCAGAGGTACCGGGTTCAAATCTGGACGGCCAATGTACCAATGAGTTTTTCAAAAACTTACGTACATATCATTACCGATTGCTTTAACGGTGAAGGAAAACATCGTGAGGAAACCTGCACACGCCTGCGAAGAAACTCGAAGGTTGTGTGTGAAGTCGACCAACCCGCACTGGGCCCGCGTGATCGACTAAGGCCTAATCGCCCTGATTCAGGGTAGGCTCGAGCCCCTCGGTGGGGACGTATATGAGCTGTAATGATGAGATATTTAAGAACGCGTCTATTTGATAAAATTATTTTAACTCAATTCACGCTGCGAAAACGAATTAACCTAACTTCAATGAACTTAGATAAAAAAACTGTAAAGAGATAAGTTACGAAATAAGAAGAAAAATGTAAAAATAATATAGTTCTGAGTAGGGATGTTAGGGAGCTCCGTAACCGTAACCGAAAGTATCGGATATCCGATATAAAATAATATCCATAACCGTAACCGAATCCGAAATAAAACATTCGGATAATATCGGATAGGGGCGGAGCTTAATTGCGACACGTTAGGACAGGTTATTTTCTTGATTGGCCGGGCAGCGGTCGACACACGCGCGCATTGTTTGTTTTCTTCTGTTGTAGTCTTATCATACGTCTTACATTTATATTTTACTTCTGAAATTCCTTAAAAATCTAATATCCTTATCCGAAACTAACGGATAATCCGAAATAATTTCATATCCGTATCTGGTATAATTCAAATCTGGATGGCCAATGTACTAACGAGTTTTTCAAAAAAAACTTACGTACATATACTTACCGATTGCTTTAACGGTGAAGGAAAACATCGTGAGGAAACCTGCACACGCCTGCGAAGAAACTCGAAGGTTGTGTGTGAAGTCGACCAACCCGCACTGGGCCCGAGTGGTCGTCTAAGGCCTAATCGCCCTGATTCAGGGTAGGCTCGAGCCCCTCGGTGGGGACGTATATGAGCTGTAATGATCTGGTATAATAATCATTTCTATATCCGTATCCAATCCGTATCCGAAATTATATATCCGTAACATCCCTGGTTCTGAGTACTAATAATGTAGTTGTTTTAGTCATGAAGCTAGTGCTTAGGGTTCCGTGCACCCAACGGGTGACCAATGGTACCCTATTGCTAAGCCTCCGCTGTCTGTCTGTCCGTGTGTCAGCGGGCTGTATTTCATAAAACGTAATAGGTAGAGGTAGGCCTGCGAAGAAACTCGAAGGTTGTGTGTGAAGTCCACCAACCCGCACTGGGCCCGCGTGGTCGACTAAGGCCTAATCGCCCTGATTCAGGGTAGGCTCGAGCCCCTCGGTGGGGACGTATATGAGCTGATATAATAATAGGTAGACAGTTGAAATTTTAAAAGAATGTGCATCTCTGTTGCCGCTGTAGCAAAAAATACTAAAAATTAGAAAAAATGAAAAATAAGGGGGTCTCTCAAAAAGAGAGTTTTTTTTATAGGTCTTAAAGAGGATATTATTTTATTTAGCTCTAACATAAAAAAACGGTAATACCTACAGGCTTGAAACTTAGTAAAAAAACCGCCCAAATATGAGACGCAGTCGCGCATAGTGGGGTTCCGTAGACTTAAAAAAAAATTAACTAAACAAATTTTGCAGTTGGTAATAGAACATTTTGTATGGAGAATCTATGAACTTTTTACAAATCAAACTGCACTTCTTAAGTTGGTCGAATATTACTCCTAAACTAAGAAAGTCTACTTAGCCGTGATAGTTTTCCTTTAAAATTATATGTCCTACAATTTTTTTTTAGATGTTCTAAAATCGCGGTTTAGCTGGTGGGGTGAGGGGAGGGGAGGGGACTTAAATAACAAAAATAAGCACTTTAAAGCTTAATATTTCTCAAACGGAACCTCGAAAAATAGTTTTAATAAACCCTCAGTACCTAGTTTTAAAAGACTTTTTCAACAATACCCAACGCGATTGGGTCATCATCATTACAGCTCATATACGTCCCCACCGAGGGGCTCGAGCCTACCCTGAATCAGGGCGCTAATCGCCTTAGTCGACCACGCGGGCCCAGTGCGGGTTGGTCGACTTCACACACAACCTTCGAGTTTCTTCGCAGGCGTGTGCAGGTTTCCTCACGATGTTTTCCTTCACCGTTAAAGCAATCGGTAAGTATGTACGTAAGTTTTTGAAAAACTCATTGGTACATTGGCCGTCCGGATTTGGACCCGGTACCTCTGGTTAGATGGACCGAGTCGTTACCGGTTGAGCCACCGACGCTTTTTTTTGCGCGATTGGGTACGTCAAAAAAAACATCCCCTCTTTACAACAGGTACAGGAGATAACCTAAAAAAATATTTTAAGATTTTATTTTACCACTTTGTCGGCGTTATTATTATGTATGCGCATGCCAAATTACATGTTTCTGGTACTAATAGTCTCTGAGCTTAGCCGCTAACAGACGTGGAGAAACTATAAGGGTTCCTTGACTGCGGACGGAACCCTAATTATGCACAATAGCCGAAAAAAATACTTAACAATTAACTGAACGTTACTTTTGTACGACTCCCCCCCAAATTCTTTTACTCCCCGGGGGGTCGAGGATGGCTATCGGACTAAATCAGCTCAGATTTACATAATATTATGATACATCTGTGCCATGTGAATTAAAAAAAAATGAGCTTATGGCATTAGAAACTGCACTATAGATGACTATAGTAAGCTTAGTTCAGTTTGCAACAACATACGTAGCGGAGCCCCTGAAAAACAATTTATTTGTGGCCCCATTTAATACAAATCTATCAAGACCCAACCTTAAATAAAATGTAAATTATCAAATGGGCTCATATGTATATGAAAAGAAGCCACAGATAACAAAAAAAAATGCATGTTATAGTTGTCTTGTATCAAAGTAAAAGTTGTAAATATCGTAAACAAAAATGACTGAAATTAGTCCTTTTCTTTATCTTTTGTTTTCCTTTCTCGTACAAATCGATCAGCTGATAGGAGAAATTCGTATGGAAAGTCCAAAATTATTCTGCGAATTCCCATAGGATCCTTGGGGAAAAAATGTTTAGAATCACTGGAAGAATCCTGATTAAAAGGATAACTGCTAATAAATAAAGACCTTATTAAGTATATTTTGAAAGAATAAAGGACTTTTTGGTATATTATTTGAAATTTGTTTACCTTTATAACATCACAGAAGGAACGGATGAACTTTTGACCGAAACAACTCAAGATTAAACGTTTACAACGTACGTACGTTTACGTTCTTAACGTTTTACTTAACACAAAACAGATATTCATAAGTTATTTTTAACACAAAGCAAGGTTCACTACATGGGAACTAACTTATTTTGGAAATGCACTTTTATAGAACTACCTACAAAAAAATTAAACCCATAAACATCTCACTTCTACAAATACCCGCAAAGACAGCACTAATAAGGAAAACTTTTATTGAATTAATTTACTCAACTTGCAATAGATGTCGCCAGTAGTTTTAATTCGCTTCGTGGCATCACAGACAGGCATGAGTGTGGTGTGACAATGGCTAATTGCATGCAGTGGTATACAATACTTTTTTTCATCCATGAAATAAATAAAAAACATTGAAAGTTTGTCATAATCATATTAAATTAGATTTTCAAATGTTTGTAAATCGATATCTTCGCCGATTGTGAACCGATATTCATAATTCTTTTTTTATCCGATAGGGTATGCTCCCAGTTGGCCCCATATAAATTTTATCAAAATCGGTGAAGCACTTTATTAGAAAATTAACAAAAACCAAAAATAATAATTAAAGCCAAAACCATAAAAATATTTAAAAAGTTTAATCGTAGTACAGTTGTCTCGTTTTGAAATGATCATTGTAAAACGACTTGTAGGAATGAATACTTATTTTTGAAGCCAAAGCCATTAAAATATTTAAAAATTTAATAGTAGTACAAGTTGTCCCGTTTTGAAATGATCATTGTAAAAAGACTTGTAGGAATGAATACTTTTGTGATATGATTTGAGGTTATGTATTAAGCAAATTACCATGTCCAAAAAAATTATTGTGTATCACCATTGTATCACTTTTTCTGTTTTTCTTATGGAGTGGTTATGAGTGTATGAAATAAATGAAATAAAATTATATCACCTCTGATTAAATATATCACACAGAGTTTTTTGATTTAGAAAAAATAAAATAACATGATCAATAAGTAAACATATGTATTTGAACAAAACACAAGTTTAAAGTGCAAAGTTCCTTGCATTAAAATAATCTCTATTGGGAGGTAATTAGACAATTAAAACATTAAAGATATAATTACAATGTAATCCTACTAAGTTATTACTTTACTAGTAATTTCATAAAAAAATACCTACAATCTACAGACCTGTTTTACGGTCCACTGAATATTTGGTTTACCGCCAGTAATATAGAAGTCATTGGTTTACCTACAATGTTTCATTTGAGGGCAGGTCAGCGTTTCTCAATCTTTATTAACATTTTTTTAAAAATTTCAATAACTTCTCCACCACCACGTTTACCACCTTAGTGGCGCAATGGTTAAGGAGATTAGCTTTACATCAGGAGGTCACGGGTTTGATTCCCGGCGGAGTGTAACTTACGCAGTGCGCGAGCCGCAAGCGGCTAGTGAGCGTGGAAAAAAGTAGCCTATGTGTTAATCCAGGTCCTAATTTGTCTACCTACTGAATTTCAGCCAGATCCGTTTAGTAGTTTTTGCGTGAAAGAGAAACAAACTTACATCCATACATTCTTAGTAACTTTCGCGTTTTTAATATTCAGTAGGATAGGATGCTTTATGATTTGTGTCATCATGCTGGAATCATCATCAGCCAAGACACGTCCACGGACAAATGGGGAGGCCTTAGACCTTATACAGAGTGTAAAAATAATAAAATTGGTGTAAGTCACATTAACTGGGGCTTCTACTCATCATACTGAACAACTAATGATCTATGATTTTGCTGAAATCGCAAAAAACTTTTGACTCTTCACACAAGTCGATCAGCTAATAGACCAGTTTTGTGTATTTTTGTATGGGACATTAATTTTTTTTTTTGACAATTGATTATGGGTTCCTTGGGGAAAGTTGTTTAGTATGATGACTAGAAGCCCCAGTTAACGGGACCTACACAAACATTGTTACACCCACAGAGCAGAACCAATAATTAAAATCGCATTAAAGCTCTACTTAGTTTCATTACTCACTGTTAGGTGGCCTACGCCAACGGTAACGTCCCGCTCACCCCGCAAGTCGGCTTCACCTAGTTAAAGTGCGGCCGTCCAGAGAATGCTGATTTGACACTTCAAGACAGCGATAGAATGTAACATTCGATGAATCTCCGAAATTGTAAACAAATCAATCTTTAGTTTCTAAGCTTAAAAAAACATACAAAAATCATTTTTTTTACTAAATAATAGTAACGGAACACATATATAGTTTTATGTTTATGTATAAAGACAGCAGAATGTGTATTTTGGAATTGCATGAAACGTTAGTAAAACGTTTACGTTCTATGGTCATTTCTTCTTAATCATAGTGATGTCACCACATGTAACCATTGATAACGTATTTGTAACTGTTATGAATATATTATGAATAATTCATTACCACACAAACAATTATTTCTTGTTGCGTCAATCAACCAACCATAAAAGTGATATGTTTAAGTAATAACAATAGTATATTGTACAACAAGAGAATAAAACAAGCCATTTTTCCCGAGACGTTTATTTAGCAAACCGAGCTGGTACAGCGAGGTTGGATAGTCACGTCGAGGGTAAAATGGGTTTCATGCTCGAGTTCTACACTCTGCTTTTCGCTTCGATTGCAAGGAAGTAATAAATATTCAACCGCAATACTACAAATTTGAAAATCAAATTTGTTTGATTCCGTTGGTCTTATTTGTTTTTTTTGTGTTAACTTTTTTGTTTTTATTCTGTTTCTATGTGTTTTACTTCTTTTTTATGTTGTGTAATCTGTGTGTGTTTTTGTCAAATAAAAATCTGTCTATTGTCTATTGTCTACTTTTGACGAATAATTAGTTTCCCGCCACACAATTTTTCTTATTTTCCACCCCCCTTCACCCATTACCACCCCTAAAATCGACGGTCCACAAAATACACTTTAGCCTCGGGTTTGGCAACACTATTTTGGTAATGGTTATTTTATTTCGTTTTAAGTTACATCTACATGATAGATACAAAGTATTTACTATGGATGGGGACAAATCACTAGTTACGTCAAACTAGCATTTGTCAAATCAGCATTCTCTGGACGGCCGCAGTATACCTAGAGAAAATGACATGATATGCTGTCTCTTCTATTGGTTCTGCTCTGTGGTTACACCTGTGTAGCAGCCGCCGCCTAACACTATCGTTGTTCACTCACACAAATGTACGAGTAAAAACCTTCTCTCGCTGATTTGCCTGTACGTTACGCGACTTTAGCTATTATTTCTTAAATGGTTCCCAGTACTGTAAAGCACATAATATGATTCTAGAACCATATTTAGGGTTACTACGATGAAAACTAATTAAAAACATTGATATGTGTCTACTCAATATACATGCTAAGTTTGGTTTCAATCCATCATTTAGTTTTTGTATTACAGCGGAACTACGTTTGTATGGAAAATCGAACCTCCGAGGTCTCTTAACGACTTACTGAATATCCATGCATTCTATTCTAGGATACAAATAATATTTTTAATTATTCATCTAAGTATTATAGTTATTGTTGTCACGTGCACGCATCGCACTTTTATCACAGAACATATTATTATATTGTTTTACTGCGAAATGTCAATACGAAAGTGAAGTGAAGTTGTGTGTTAGAACGACTCTAAACTATTTCACTAGTGACATTGTAAACTCACTAGTGGCACTTCATACAACTGGCCAGAAATGACATTTCAAAACACGAGTGACGGTACAAACAAAATGGTGGCGAAATCCTATACGTTCGACAACCAAACGGTAACCAATCTGTATCAATCTGGGTGACGAGGGGGTGAGGTCGCAATCTAGAGAGCAGCATGGGAGTGTCCATACTGTATGTTAGTACTAATATAAATACTTTGCTAGTAGCATTACAATAACACTAAGCGAAGTGAAAAACACTAAATAAAAGGGCGAGGCTTCCCCCCCTCCGCCTCCGGGTAGCGTTTTATTCGAAGGTACAAGAATAGGCCGTGATATTGTGATCCGATTCACAATTATCATAATCTAACTAGTGAGATTGTAATATCGCGGTTTTCACGGCGACATAATTATACACTGTTACTTTGGTTCTCCTACGGATCTCCTCATTTCTGATTCGATCACGCAGAGAAACTCCGAGCATAGTACGCTCCAAGTAACCGACATAGCTCTCAGAAATGCTAAACTTAAGTGGCAATGCGCGGGGCACATTGCTCGTAGAACAGATGGCCGTTGTGGTAGTAAAGTTCTCGAGTGGCGACCACGCACCGGAAAGTGTAGTGTAGGCAGGCCTCCCACTCGGTGGACCGATGACCTGGTGAAGGTCGCGGGAAGCCGCTGGATGCGGGCAGCGCCGAACCGGTCGTCGTGGAGATCCTTGGGGGAGCCCAACCCAATGTCCAGCAGTGGACGTCCTTCGGCTGATATGATTATGATGATATACACCGACCTCCATTATAAAAGTAAGCTGGACTAAATATTATATAAGAAATGACAGTTGTTTTTTGTGCCGATTAAAAGCGCCCCGCTCGAGTGTCTCGGGTACTAAAATTGACATTTGCCTATGACATGACATTTAACTGTCAATATAGTTCCATGGACACTCACGGCTCACGCTGCTATCACGCTGCAATCAGCGCCAAAATGGCGAAAATCACTTCATTTTGACGTCAATAGCAAAGTATATATTAGTATACTGATAGCAGCATCCAGCGTACTTGTGTAGTGGAGGTCAGTGATTGTATAATGTT
The DNA here is from genome assembly GCA_947284805.1 of Coleophora flavipennella. Lineage (NCBI taxonomy): Eukaryota > Metazoa > Arthropoda > Insecta > Lepidoptera > Coleophoridae > Coleophora > Coleophora flavipennella. The sequence goes on from OX369302.1 coordinate 3,872,461, forward strand.
TAACGGCGGGACGGACTCGCATAAGATTAAATATTTTTTTACCCGACTGCGCCAGAAGAAGGGTTATGTTTTTTGAGTGAATGTATGTATATTTGTATGTGTATATGTATGTATGTTTATTTCCTTGGCACGCCCTGTAGCATAAACAGCTTGATGGATTTTTGAGTTCAATGTGTTGTTCGATTTGTGCATATGATACAATACATTTTTACCCGACTAGCCAAAAAGAGGTTATTTGTTTCTTTGGCACTCTGTAACCTAAACGGCTTAATGGATTTTGGAGTGCGCGGTGTCGTTAGATTCTCCTCAATCCCGTGAGTGACATAGGATAAATTTTTACCCGACTAGTCAAAAAAAAGAGGTTATTTATTTCTTTGACACTCTCTGTAACCTAAACGGCTTAATGGATTTTGGAGTGCGCGGTGTCGTTAGATTTGTCTTAATCCCGTGAATGACATAGGATACATTTTTACCCGACTAGCCAAAAAAAAGGTTATTTATTTCTTTGGCACTCTCTGTAATCTAAGCGGCTTAGTGGATTTTGGAGTGCGAGGTGTCGTTAGATTCGTCTAAATCTCGTAGATGACAGAGGATACGTTTTTACCCGAATAGCCAAAAAAGAGGTTATTTATTTCAAGGGCACTCTCTGTAACCTAAACAGCTTAATGGATTTTGGAGTGCGCGGTGTCGTTAGAATTGTCTTAATCCCGTGAATGACATAGGATACATTTTTACCCGACTAGCCAAAAAGAGTTTATTTATTTCTTTGGCACTCTCTGTAACCTAAACGGCTTAATGGATTTTGGAATTTGAGGTGTCGTTAGATTCGTCTTAATCCCGTGAATGACATAGGATAATTTTTTACCCGACTAGCCAAAAAAAGAGGTTATTTATTTCTTTGACACTCTCTGTAACCTAAACGGCTTAATGGATTTTGGAGTGCGTGGTGTCGTTAGATTTGTCTTAATCCCATGAGTGACATACGATACATTTTAACCCGACTAGCCATAAAAGAGGTTATTTATTTCTTTGGCACTCTCTGTAACCTAAACGGCTTAATGGATTTTGGAGTGCGTGGTGTCGTTATATTCGTCTAAATCCCATGAGTGACATACGATACATTTTAACCCGACTAGCCATAAAAGAGGTTATTTATTTGTTTGGCACTCTCTGTAACCTAAACGGCTTGATAGATGTTGGATTGCGAGGTCTCGTTAGTCTGGTCTTGATCCCGTGAGTGACATAGGATACATTAATGACAAATTCAATAATTGAATGTACATACTATGTATGTACCGACGACCTGGTGAATATCGCGGGAAGCCGATGGATACGGGCAGCGCAGGACCGGTCGTCGTGGAAATCCTTTGTCCAGCAGTGGACGATTTTTGGCTGATATGATGATGATGATGATGATGACTATGTATGTTGCTTCATTCTTTATAATTTATTTTATTTCATGTATAACTTCTCGTGTCATATTATTTCTACGTCCTGAAGATTTGTTTATATTATTAATAATTTTATTTTAATATTATTATTATTTTATAAAGTTGCCGGGTGACCGTGTTTGATTGTCCCTGAAAGTTTATTTATTTACGTGTTCCTTCTGAAAATCCAAAACATAAAAAATCTGCCAAGTGCGAGTCAAACTCGAACACTGAGGGTCCCGTGCTAAAAAACTGTTTATTTTCTACAGCGCCATCTATAGATGTAAAACGGAACTAATTGCTGTTGTATTACTGCGTAAATTACCTATGTAGAAGATATCACTAAATATCGCTAGTTTCTAAAAAAACGTCTTTTGTATGGGTATTTTTATCTTTATTATTAACTAGCTGTTTCCCGCGGCTTCAACCGCGTGGACCACGTTTCTATGACTTTTCGACGGTGCGCAGTGCGCGAGCCGCAAGCGACTCGCGAGCGTGGTAAAAAGTAGCCTATGTCTTAATCCAGGTCCTAATCTGTCTACCTACCAAATTTCAGCCAAATCCGTTCAGTAGTTTTTGCGGGAAAGCGTAACAGACAGACAGAGTTACTTTCACATTTATAATATTACTAGCTGTTTCCCGCGGTTTCACCCGCGTGGACAACGTTTCTATGACATTTCGAGGGTGCGCAGTGCGCGAGCCGCAAGCGGCTCGCGAGCGTGGTAAAAAGTAGCCTATGTCTTAATCCAGGTCCTAATCTGTCTACCTACCAAATATCAGCCAAATCCGTTCAGTAGTTTTTGCGGGAAAGCGTAACAGACAGACAGAGTTACTTTCGCATTTATAATATTAGTAGGGATTATAGTAGGGATAGGGATAGTAGGGATAGGGATAGTAGGGATTTGTGGTGTGGTGGCAATAGAAATACATACTGTGAAAATTTTAACTGTCTAACTGTTACGGTTCATAAAATACTGACCACTGACAGACTGCCAGAACAAATAAAAATTACGTTACGTTCCGGCTTGCGCACCGCGCACCCTCGACGTCCACATTGAAATTGTCAAATTTCAGGCTGCGCGGGGTGTTCAGCCGCGCTGCATATTTAATTAATCAAATTTAATGCATATTTAATAATTTTTAATATTTATTTAAGAAGCTGATAAAACCATATTCATGTTCAGAATGTGACAAAAGGTTCAGTCAAAAAAGTAATGTGGTAACTCACATGAGGAATCACACAAGAAAGAAACAATATTCATGTTCAAAATGTGACAAATTTTTCAGTCAAAAAGGTAATTTGGCAAAGCACATGAGGATTCACACAGGAGAGAAACCGTATTCATGTTCAGAATGTGACAAAGCGTTCAGTGTAAAAGGTAATTTGATAACACACATGATGATTCACAAAGGAGAGAAACCGTATTCATGTTCAGAATGTGACAAAGCATTCAGTGCAAAAGGTAATTTGATAAGACACATGAGGATTCACAAAGGAGATAAACCGTATTCATGTTCAGAATGTGACAAAGCGTTCAGTGCAAAAGGTAATTTGATAACACACATGAGGATTCATAAAAGAAAGAAACCGTATTCATGCTCAGAATGTGACAAAGCGTTCAGTGCAAAAGGTAATTTGATAACACACATGAGGATTCACAAAGGAGAGAAACCGTATTCATTTTCAGAATGTGACAAAGTGTTTAGGTGAAAAAGGTAAATTGGTAAATTACAAGAGGATTCACATAGGAGAGATATAATATTCGTGTTCAGAATGTAATATGTTACTTATTGACAGAAATGATTTTGTTAGACATTAGAGGAAAAATGAAAGGGAGAAAAACTCTTATTGTTTAAAATGTGACAAACAACATGCAGGCAATAAACTTGTATGGTTGTGGCTCTGAATTTAATAAACGATTCAGTGAACAAAGGCAAATTCCTTGAAAATATAATAATAATAATAAAATTTCCAATCTAACGATATTTATTTTTTTAGTGTTGGAATAGAAGTACATTAAATACAGGACTTTTAAATTCATATTTGACAAAAGGCGATTCGGCAGACGCCCCGCTTGAGCAGTGTAAGCAGCCTAGGCGATTCGGCAAGCGTCGCGCTGAAAGAGTTTTACGTCATTTTGTTTGACACGACGACGCAAATCTATAATACTAGTATAGGCAAAGTTGCGTAAGTAACTAGTATCTAATCTGTGGTAGCGTGCAGAAGCTACAGTATGTTATAACTGTTTTATCAAGTGTTTTGATAGCACCAATGAAACGTGCTGACCCCTTTGTAATAGAGGTTCACGTGGCTATTTCGAGTCGTCAGAGCTATGTAGATTACCTATTATAAGACTAACTCAACTGTATGTGATGTGACCGAGTTTTAAACAGTAACTTCCTACTAATATTATAAACGCGAAAGTTTGTAAGAATGTGAGAATGTATGGATGTATGTTTGTTATTCATTCACGCAAAAACTACTGAACGGATCTGTCTGAAATTTGGTAGGTAGACAGATTAGGACCTGTACACACATAGGCTACTTTTTTAAGTCGTAGAAACGTTGTCCGCGCGGGTAAAGCCGCGGGAAACAGTTAGTTATGAATAAAAGTTTTAAAGGTATAAAAGACATTAAAATGTATTTCGCGACCTTAGCTTACCTAATATACAGGTATTGTAACCCCACACTAGGCTAGGCATGTCTCGTGCGTGGCGGTCAAAAAGTCATAGAATTTAACAAGTGCCGACTAAGCAATTTATCGAAACCTAAATATAACAGGGGATCGGACTGCATCAAAAATAATTTCTAAAATTGGATTTCCTAAATTGCTCTCCTCTTGAAGTTACAAAAACCCTTACTTGTTTTGTTTTTCCATCACGTCTTTAATTTTTAATTGATCTAATTCACAAAATAAGTTCGTCAATGACGCTAAAAATCTATGACGTCACTTGTGGGTATTTCAAACATTTTTAGAACAAAATTTCGTTTTTGACAGATCATAAAAAGTAACTCATATGACTAACAGTCCGATCCCCTATTATTTTATGTATACCTTACACGATTAAGAAAAACATTGATGTGTTCCGGCTTGAAGATAATATAGCCAGTTCCCTATTGCGTTGAGGAATCTTGGTAAGCCCGCTTCCATTTTCGGCATCAATCAATGGGGACCTGGCTATCATAACTGCAAGCCGGAACACATCAATGCTGTTAACACTGATGTGTGGCGGCAAGACGTACATAAGATGGTGGTAGCTAGCCAGGCAGGCTATGAAAATACCCTTTCACCAACCAAACCGAGTCTTACAAAGTTGACCCCGCCGGGAATCGAACCCGCGACCTTCTGGTGTGAAGCGAATGGACTAACCATTACGACACGGAGGCGTTTATAGGTTTTTTTTGTTGCTCTATTGTAAAAACGGTTATACATACAAGCTTTGGACTCGGTTTAATGAGAGTTCTAATCTTAAAAATAAAACAACAACAATAAATACAAGTTAAACAGCAAATAACAAAAACCAGGCAAGCGTCAATCGTACTCGCGCTAATCTTAATAACCAAAGAGGCTTTTTTCTGCCGCTCGCGTTGATATCTTTTGTTTGTAATGAAATGATATCATTGATAATACTTATTAAGAGAGATGTGGCAGAACGACTTTCTCGGCTCGGAAGGCCGACACGCACTTGGCCGATTTTTTTAAGAACTACTCGATAATTTTCAGATGTGCTCTTAAACAGGGTGTTTTTTAACACCGAGCAATAGACACAAAGATCCCATTGGTTCGAAGTGTCGCTGCAACTGCAGCCCCTACTTACAAAGATCAACTCCGAGCAAGCCTTTAAGGGTAGGCTCTATCCATGAAGCTGAACAACTTTCCCCAAGAAACCCATACTGAAATCGCAAAAAAATCTACTCTTCATAAAAAGTTGCCTAATCAGTATTATCGATTTCTATGAAAAGTAAAAAAAAATAATTACAAATTTAGTATGGGTTTCAAGGGGAAAGTTGTTAAGTTTCTTGAGTAGAGCCCACCCTTAACGGCTTGCTTGGTGTAATAAAACACCTTGTATTTGACCACAATTTTAGGGTTCCGTAGTACAACAAGGAACCCTTATAGTTTCGTCATGTCTGTCTGTCCGCGGCCTATCTTCTAGACTATTAGTAGTTGAGAGCTGTTTGGCAAAAATATATTATCATAGAAACACGTTTGCGTTGGCGTATTAATAATATTGAACAAAAAAAACCGACTTCAAACAGGAAACTAAGGTCCCCTCGATTTCTCTGAGATGCAATCATCAGATCCTGGTTTCCTTATCATGGTATCACCCTTGGGATATCTCCTTTCCAACAAAAAAAAAAGACGCGTGGCACTCGGGGACTGCCGCGGTAAAGCTATTGCATAGCATTTTTTATCAATAAGCAATTATCATCATCATCATCATATCAGCCACAAATCGTCCACTGCTGGACAAAGGCCTCCCCCAAGGATTTCCACGACGACCGGTCCTGCGCTGCCCGCATCCATCGGCTTCCCGCGACCTTCACCAGGTCATAGCAATTATAATTATTTATTATTTTTTTATTTATGCAGTATTTACCAGTACCATTATAGTCCTTGGGGCGCGGGATGTGTATGTATATGTAATAAATTAACACTAAGAAAGTTTATCATCATCATCATCATCAATCAATCAATTATTCAATCCATCAATCCATCAATCAATCAATTAATCAATCAATCCATCAATCAATCAATCCAACAATCAATCCATCAACCAATCCATCAATCAATCAAGCAATTATAATCAATCAATGATAACATATTCAATCAATCATCATCAATCAATCAATCCATCTATCAATCAATCCATCAATTAATCAATCATAATCAATCAATCATCGTCAATCAAATTCATCAATCAATCATCATCAATCAATGAATCCATCAATCAATCAATCATAATCAATCAATCAATCATCATCAATCAATCATCAATCAATCATCGTCGTCAATCATCATTATGATGGATAGATAGATGGCACCGTAAGTTTTTTAGAACTCAATATATATTTTTTGGGGTGTCAGGTTTTATTTTCGTTACGAAATTTCTTGATTCGGTGCCCTCAAAGCCCGCGATAAAAGCTACACAATAGGTTAAAAATCATCAAAATCGGTTCATAAACGACGAAGGTATCCGCGAACACACATAAAAAAAATATTAACGGTCGAATTCAGAAGCCTCCTCCTTTTTTTAAAGTCGGTTAAAAAGTGTAATTTTAGTCACTAAATATTACAAATCTTAAATTTATACTAGGTCTGGGTTTTTTGCTAAATGAAGTCGTAAAAAACCATTCAAATTAGAATCCAAAATAACTTTAAAACATACTCACAAGCTGTAATCATTATCAAATTATAGCGTTTGCACAAATCCAACCATTAGAACAAAATTATTCATAGCTCTTTGAATCGACTCTTAAATTGAAGTAATTTTCGCTTAGACAAAGACAAAAAACTAATTTAAAGCCAAAACAATGCAAGTATATCATTACCAAACTGATTGCGTATTTCTTCTTACAATTTAACCTCTACGTACCCAAGAACCAAATCCTTTTTCACTTCGCCTAAGCCAATCATTGTTTATTAGCACATTTTTTGTTTAATAAAACTGTTTCTTTATAAATAAAATCTCCTTAGAGGTAGGAATATCGCACTAAAATCACGTTTCTGTACTTAAAAACGATTAGAACAAAATTATCCATAGGTATATTTGAATCGAATTTTCAAGCGACTTCCAAAAAGGAGGAGGTTCTCAATTCGTCTGTATGCTTTTTTTATGTGCGTGTTACCTAAGAAATTTTGACTGGGTGAACCGATTTTTATGATTCTTTTTTATTTGAAAGCTAGTGCTTCCCGTGCGGTCCCATATAAATTTTATCAAAATCGGTGTAGTACTTTTTTAGAAAATTAACAAAAACCAAAAATAATAATAATACAAGTTGTTGCGATGGAAGTCGGTTTTTTAACGTGTTTAGAGCATTAAAGTAATTTTAGCTCAGACAAAGACAAAAAAACTAGTTTTTAGCCAAAACAATCCGAGTAGGTATATCATTACAAAACTGATTGTGTATTTCTTCATAAAATTAGACCTATATACATACCCAAGAACAAAATCCTTTTTCACTTCACCTAAGTCAATCATTGTCCACTAGCACAGTAATATATAAGTCACTGACTAGCACAATATTTTTTTTACACAACAGTTTTTTTTTATAAATAAAATCTCCTTAGAAATTGTAAGTATATTGCACTAAAATCGCGTTATTTTAGTTAAAATATTTGTACGTGTGAACGTCTTATAGCGAGACGAACAGAAAGACTAAAATGATAAAGATATTGTTGCGAAACGTTTATTGATAACCTATTATATGTATAACATATGTAAAGTTAAGTCAAATAGTAAGTATTTATTATTATAAATTATAATAATCGCATTTTGAATGTTCCAAACAAGTTGAAGACCAGTTATTATAGAGAGGTAGGTGTCCGTCCACTATCGAGACAAGTTCTAGCATGGATGAAAAATTGAAAAGTCGCATCTCAAATATGTTAATTTAATAGTTAGCAATTTAGAAAAAAACCGGTTAAGTTCGAGTCGGACTAGCACACCGAGGGTTCCACACCTCCACACCTCTCCACACACCTACATCAAAGTATATAAATTAGTACTTACATACAGTATGGACACTCCCTGCCGCTCTCTAGATTGCGACCTCACCCCCTCGTCACCCAGATTGATACAGATTGGTTACAGTTTGGTTGTCAAACGTGTAGGATTTCGCCGCCATTTTGTTTGTTCCGTCATTCCTTTTTTGAAATGTCATTTCTGGCCTGTTGTATGAAGTGTGCAGGGTGTGCCTAAATAGTAATAATGACAATGATACCTATTCACATTACAAACAAAAGACATCAACGCGAGCTACAAAAATATGCTTTTTTGTCATTCACTTTGGATTCCTTAGCGCAAGTGCGACTCACACTTGGCTATTTTTTAGTGTTTGTTGTTTTACCTCAGTGTTAGTACTATAATCACTCCAAGTTTCATGCCTGTATGTATTACTGTTTTTACGATAGAACTAAATCAAAAATACTTCTAGCTACCAAAAACATGTTTGTGTCACGTCACGGGGTAGGTTCAGTAATAATAAGGGGGTAGGGCGTGGGTAATAACAACCGTGCGTCCACAAAATCACAGTTTATTTTGTAATAAAAGACTTTTAAAAAAGTACACAGGAATTAAAAAAATATTTTACACATTAAATACTTATCACATCACAAAAAAATAATTTAATCTTACCCGAGATAAAAACGTAGCGTAGTCGGGCTTACTACGCGGTGGACCGACGACCTGGTGAAGATCGCGTGAAGCCGATGGATGCGGGCAGCGCAGGACCGGTTATTATGGAAATCCTTGGGGGAGGCCTTTGTCCAGCACAGGACGTTTTTAGGCTGATATGAAGATTGATGATGATGATGCCCGAGATAGGTCTTTAAAGAAATCATCAAGTTCTTTATACAAGTCTTTTATTGTAATTTAATTTAGTGATGAAATTGCATAGGAAAGAATTTTAGATTTTGAAACACGTGTGTCACACTTTGTTTTCAAAATGTGACACATGGATTGTTATGTCCCAGCGCATGAGAAACAGATGAAATAGATTGAAAGGAACAAGATAAAATAACAGCGTTGCCGCTTTACAACTTTTCTTAATTTTTATTATTTACTAGCTGTTTCCCGCGGCTTCACCCGCGTGGACAACGTTTCTATGACTTTTCGAGGGTACGCAGTGCAAAAAAAAAAGTGAAAAATGTAGCTTAGGTATGTGTTAATCCAGGACCAGGTCCTAATCTTGTCTACCTACCAAATTTCAGCCAGATCCGTTCAGTAGTTTTTGCGTGAAGAAATAACAAACATACACACTGACAAAGTTTCGCCTTTAAAATATTAGTGTGATTGTTATAGCGGCAACAGAAATACATATTTTGTGATAATTTCAGCTGTCTACCTATTACGGTTCATGAAATGTCTAACCGCCTCCGTAGCTCAGAGGCCAAGTTCACTGGCTTTACACAGGAGGTCGCGGGTTCGATTCCCGGCGGGGTCAATTGTAAGGCTCGGTTTGGTTGGTGGTAGGGCATTTTCTAAGCCCGCCTGGCTAGCTACCACCATCTTATCTAAGTCTTGCCGCCAAATATCAATGTTGATATCATTGGTGTGTTCCGGCATGAAGATAAGATAGCCAGTTCCCCATTGCGTTGGGGAATCTTGGTAAGCCCGCTTCCATCTTCGGCAACATCGTCACTTACCACCAGGTGAGATGTTGTCAAGGGTTTACCAATTGTGAATAAAAAAAAAATACAGCCCGCTGACGGACGGACAGACGGACAGACAGCGGAGGCTTAGTAAAAGGGTCCCGTTGGTCACCCAATGGATGTACGGAACCCTAAAAAGGTTAACCTTGAAATATACCTTTAGCACCTTAAAATATACTTATAAAAAAATCTTTATATTAAAAATATTATGTGCGTCTGTAAGTGACCGTGTAACTTTTAAACGACTTGACCGATTACGATGAAACTTTGGCACACCTGGGAAGGTTTTTTTTTTTGATAGTACGAAACCCTCAGTGTGCAAACCCGACTTGCAATTGGCCAGTGTTCGAATCCTCACATAAAAGCGCATCTCTTAACTAATGGGTATGATTTTATCGATTGTCAATTAAATAGATTCGATCACTAAATAAAAAAAATGAAATTCCCTAAATAGTATAGTTTGTACTCAAAATAGTAGATCTGTCGCCAAAGTAAAGTCATCAAACAACACCAAAACAATACTCAAAAGGAAAAGATTTATCACCAGAAAAGTCTTTTATCGATTGTCAATTAAATAGATTCGATCACTAAATAAAAAAATTGAAATTACCTAAATAATATAGTTTGTACTCAAAATAGTAGATCTGTCGCCAAAGAAATGCCTAAATTACTAACAAAGGTGACCTACAGATACTCCCACATCCTCTTCGGATCCCGAAGGTTTGTTGATGTTCGAAATGGGGGGCGAGGGCTACGCCCCCGTTAGGGGTCATATTCCGATGATTTCTTCTGCTGCGAAGTACTTTTGTACCCAGGGTGGGGAGCCTCGCTTCGCGAGGCTCTTTGACTGTTAAATCAATCAAACCTGACCGAACCTAACATCGCTCGCTTCGCTCGCTCATTTATTTATTGTTTTTGACCGATTACCCCCTAGTTTTCGATTTGTTACCTATTATTATGGATCTTTGGCATCGAATTGGCCCTGACCTTGACCTTGAAAAGACGTTGACCGATTACCCCCTAGTTTTCGATTTGTTACCATGCAATAGCTTTACCGCGGCAGTCCCCGAGTGCCACACGTATTTTTTAATGACAGTTCTATCAATTTGATGACAGATCTATCAATTCGATGGCAGATCTATCAATTTGAGAACGAAAATATTGAATACAGATGAATCTATTTAATTGAGGACGAAAAATATAATTCCCTTAACTAATTGCATTAGAAACGTCAAATTGACATTAAGTCACCATTACCTATGGATGTCGAAGGAGTAGGTTAGCAACTGTTACCTTCTACCATAATTTTAGATTAAGCTATTGTAAGTCTTTTTTTTTTTATTAAAAAATTGAATGCGTTTGGCCGCACCTCACCTGATGGTAAGTACCGATGCAGCCGAGGATGTGACACGCAAGCTTAAATAGTGCCTATTCACTCTCGTCTTGAAGATTCCTAAATTGAACGAATCGGGGAATACAGACGCCGGAAGTCGCCCTAATTCAATATAAATATAGTCCATTAATTAACATATGTTCAGTGTTTTAATAAACTGCAACAGCCAGTTCTTATCTTTGTCCGCAAATACGTCCAATAACCTATTTAGATGCTAAACATCAAGTTAAAAAGTCACCTGGAAGTGGTCTATATAATTATTTTGGTGAGTAGTGGTGGTACTCAACACTAATTTGACTGACTCGGTGGCTCAGTGGTTAGTGCTCTTGACTACTGATCCGAGAGTTGTGGGTTCGATCCCCACCCAGGGCAAACATTTGTGTGATGAGCAGATTTGTTTGCTTTGTGTCTGGGTGTTAAATATCTATATATGTATGTATTTAAACGTATATAAGTATGTATATCAGTCTCTGGTTCCCATAACACAGGGAATCCTACTTTGGAGCCAGATGACCATGTTTGATGATGATGATTTGTCCCAGAATATTTATTATTTATTATTAATTTTGCGTTTCAAACTCACACTTGGCTAATTTTTCTTTTTCATTGTATACGTCTAATAACTTATATAAATGCCAAACAAGTTTCTAAGTCACCTGGAAGTGGTCTTTAATTTTATTATTATTATTTTATTTTTAAGGAAAACTAGGTTACATTATATGATCAAACATTAATTAGATAAGGAACATTGAGAAGTTGAACATTGATTTGATGAATACAAGTAGTCATCATTACAGCTCATATACGTCCCCACCGAGGGGCTCGAGCCTACCCTGAATCAGGGCGATTAGGCCTTAGTCGACCACGCGGGCCCAGTGCGGGTTGGTCGACTTCACACACAACCTTCGAGTTTCTTCGCAGGCGTGTGCAGGTTTCCTCACGATGTTTTCCTTCTAAGTATATGTACGTAAGTTTTTAAAAAACTTATTGGTACATTGGCCGTCCAGATTTGAACCCGGTACCTCTGGTTAGTCGTTACCGGTTGAGCCACCGACGCTTTTATTATGAATACAAGTAGTAAGGAACCCTAATTTTACAAGTCTCACTACTACTTGGGCAATTTTTAGATTTTTATATACATTTATAACTTATCTCTATGCCAAATTTTATTTATTTATTTATTAGTTTATGTGCTTGTTTGTTTTTATGTTTATAAGTTACATGGAAGTGGTCTATATATTTTGATGAGTAGTGGACACGTGGCTGTTTTTAGAATTTTTTCTTTGTACTCGTCCAACAACTTACGTTGATGCCAAATTTCAAGTTTCTATGTCACCTGGAAGTGCTCTATACATTTTAATGAGTATTGGTTATACGGAACCCTTGGTGCGATAGTACGACTCACGCTTGGCTTTTTTTGAAATTTCCCTTTGTATACGTCGAATAACCTACATTGATACCAAACTTCAAGTTTCTAAGTCACCTGGAAGCGGTCTATATATTTTGATGAATATTGGTGATACAGAACCCTTTGTGCGAGAGTACGACTCACACTTAACCGCATTTTGAATTTTCCCTTTGTACACGTCCAATAACCTACCTTGATGCCAAATTTCAAAATTCTAAGTCACCTGGAAGTGGTCTATATATTTGATGAGTCAGTCAGTGAGTCATAAAAATAAGTAATTTTCGGACGTCGATATCTCAGAAATGGTAGAAGATATTATATTTATGAAAATTGGGATTCTAGGTGATCGTAAAGGTTTGACTTGACACATAAAATCGCAAGTGTGTAGTTCAGACAGATTTTGAGTTACAGGTAGGTCAAAAGTGGCCCGAAATTGTTCGTGTAATATAGGTAACCTACGGCCGGTGTCGCCCTTTTAGAACTTGGCTGACACACTGCCGTATGTCTAGATAGTAAAACAAAAAAAAACAGTGAAGTGCTAGTTAGAACCGCGCCTAAAGGGTTCCGTACCATCATACTAGATGGCGCTAGTTTCTTCACGTTGAAAAAAAAAACACTTTTTTTGTATGGAGACTTTCACTTTTTCTAATTTGTAGTATTTGTTGTTATAGTGGCAACAGAAATACAACATCTGTGAAAATTTCAACTGTCTTGCTAACACGGTTCATGAAATACAGCCCGGTCACCAGGCAGGACAGACAGACAGACGGAATCTTAGTAATAGGGTCCCGTTTTTACCCTTTGGATACGGAATCTTTAAAAAACAGCGAAGTGTGAGCCGTACTCGCGGTAAAGAGTCTGAACTGAATGAAAAAAACATTTTTTTCTGGCGCTTGTGTTGATGTTTTTAGCTTGAAATGAATAGATATCTTTGTTATACTTGCGTGGAGAAGTTGATGGTGCGGAACCACAAATGCGCGAGGCTGACTCGCAATTGGCCAGTTTTTAAACAATAAAAAATATAAAATTTACCTTTTGTACCTACAAGCTTCATATTAACTTGCTATGTTAGTTTGGAACAAATTTTCGAGTCTAAATTGGAACCACTTCCAGATTCCGATTGAGCTGAAATTTTGCATATACGTAAAGTTTGGAGAACAATGCATAGTTATAGTTAAGTGACGTCATTTTAAATCTGAACTGGCAGACTCCCAAAGATGGCGGACGAGTTATTTTTTATGCACCCCATGATACGGTTATCAAATAAAAGGGTTTGCTGTGAAGAATACAAAATAATTAAAATTATTTTCAAATAAAAGCTTGTACTTAAAAGTCTTTAGGTTTTTCGAAAATTATTTGACTTGACTATGATAACAAATGGCCGTTGGGGCTGTAAAGTTCTCGAGTGACGACCGCGCATCGGAAAACGTAGCGTAGACAGGCTTTCGACTCCTTGACCGATGACCTAGTGAAGTTCGCGGGCAGCAGCTGGATGCGGGCAGCACAGAATCGGTCGTCGTGGGTATGGCCTATGTTGCCTATGTCCAACAGTGGAAGTCCTTCTGCTGATGATGACGATGATAACGGAAAAGAGCATCACCTCCGCTAAACGCCATACGACTGATGACACAGCTATACCTACGTATTTATAATTATGTAGTTCCAAAGTTCAAATAAACGCTTCGACATCATACAATATTTTTATTTAATTTAAATTATTTTATCACAACTGGAAATACATGTTGTCACGTTACATGTCACATGACATAATTTTAGTTAAATATTTAAATCATTGAGATAACCTTTTCGTGAATTAGCAATATTGTGTAGGGCTATCATCATTAGAGGTATATCTCCGGAACCTGCGTACAGTAATAAAACTTAAAATTATTAAAAAAACCTTATATATAAAATTCTAAAAAGTAGAAAATAATTTGTTTTGGCCCTTTAAGTTTAATGTAAGTAGTTACATTTTGATCTCAGAGTCGTCGCGTAGGGGGACCGCTAAGTTGTGAAATTATTATTAATTAGCTGTAGTAAAGTAAAACAGTTGTATTCTTTTTTATTATTTAATTTAATTAGCAGTCCCCCTACGCGACGACTCTTAGATCAAAATATAACTACTTATATAAAAACCTAAAGGGCCGAAAAATATTATTTTCTACTTTTTAGAGGTTTTTGTCGCGAGTTTTTAAATTTGAAATTTAAGTTTTATTTAATGCTTTTTATACTTTACGTATACGACACTTCTGATGTAAGTTGGTAAAGAGTTGGGTATCCTGCAGATACCAGGAGATACTGCAGCATCAGGCCAATGTAACCATGTTCTATCTCAAACCTATTCATCGAGACTATTCCAATGAGCCCAAACACGATACCTCTGCTGTAAATTGGCGAGGAGTTGGGTACCCTGCAGATTCCAGGAGATGCTGCAGTATCAGGTCAAGGTTATCATAGTTTTGTAATATTATCGCAGTTACAGGGAACCAAATTTCGAATCGATCAGACCGGTATTAGTTACCAACATCCCTTCTTCACCTAGATAAGAGCTGATGATCTTTAAACGGCTGAACAGATCCTCATAAATTATAGCTAAGAACCACCTCGATCACGTCGGCTTTCAATCTTCAACTTCCATTACAATTTTGCGTTTAAATCCCTACTAATATTATAAATGCGAAAGTAACTCTGTCTGCTGTCTGTTACGCTTTCCCGCAAAAACTACTAAACGGATTTGGCTGAAATTTGGTAGGTAGACAGATTAGGACCTGGATTAAGACATAGGCTACTTTTTACCACGCTCGCGAGCCGCTTACGGCTCGCGCACTGCGCACCCTCGAAAAGTCATAGAAACGTGGTCCACGCGGGTGAAGCCGCGGGAAACAGCTAGTATTTAATATTTCAGTTACCTATACAATCAGATTTTTGAAAAATTATAGCAAGCAATGTGCGATTCAACCTTGACCATTTTTTTATCGATACGGTATAAATGTTACAAAACATCACTATCAATGGCTTCACGCCCCCACAGGGTTTATGATGGTAGCGTTCTCACTCACGAACATTATTAACTCTTCTTAATAACCACCTCCGTGGCGTAATGGTTAGCCCATTCGCTTCATACCAGGAGGTCGCGGGTTCGATGCCCGATGGGGTAAACTTGTAAGACTCGGTTTGGTTGGTGGTAGGGCATTTTATAAGCCCGCCTGGCCTGCTACCACCATCTTATCTAATTCTTGCCGCCAAACATTAGTGTTAACAACATTGATATTGTGTTCCGGCTTGAAGATAAGATAGCCAGTTCTCCATTGTGTTGGGGAATCTTGGTAAGCCCGCTTCCATCTTTGGCATCATCGTCACTTACCATCAGGTGTAAAAATGCCTAGGGCTTACCAATTGTGAATAAAAAAAACCTAACCACTACGGGAGTGCCAATTGAAAACTTGTTGTGAAGTGAAAACTTTTTACAGTTTTATAAGTTTTGACCATGCGAGTGTTCCTGGTAAGGTGTTGGTTCCGTTACATGGTTACAGTGTCAAAAGTTCAACGGTTTTTTACCATCTCAAATATGTACAGTTTTATAAGTTTTGACCCTGCGAGTGTTCCTGGTAAGGTGTCGGTTACGTTACATGGTTACATGTTTACATTGTCGCGAGTTCAATGTTTTTTCCATCTCGAAAATGCCCCAAGGGCCTTAAGAAGTTTTCACTTTAAAAATAGGGCCCGATAACTGAGGGTTTTACTCATGATACTAAAAAAAAATTGGACCCTCTGTACAAAAATGCACAAAATTGGAACCTCTTTACAAAATTCACAAAATTGGACCCTCTGTACAAAAATGCACAAAATTGGAACCTATTTACAAAAATTCACAAAATTGGACCCTCTGTACAAAAATACACAAAATTGGAACCTCTTTACTAAAATTCACAAATTTGGACCCTCTGTACAAAAATGCACAAAATTGGAACCTCTTTACAAAATTCACAAAATTGGACCCTCTGTACAAAAATGCACAAAATTGGAACCTATTTACAAAAATTCACAAAATTGGACCCTCTGTACAAAAATACACAAAATTGGAACCTCTTTACTAAAATTCACAAATTTGGACCCTCTGTACAAAAATGCACAAAATTGGAACCTCTTTACTAAAATTCACAAATTTGGACCCTCTGTACAAAAATGCACAAAATTGGAACCTCTTCACAAAAATGCACAAAATTGGACCCTCCGTACAAAAATGCACAAAATTTAGCTAATCGATTTCTACGAAGAGTTACTATTTTTTGCAATTTCATCAAAGTCATAACTCATAAGACACAAGTTGTTCAGTATGATGAGTAGAAGCCCCAGTTAACGGGACCTACACCAATTTTGTTACACCCTTTATAATGAGGGCCGCTATTCCTGCCAACGTGGAGGACCAGCTGCGGTATTTCATATAAAATTTTATCATTGACACGAGTGGTGCATGCTCGCTCGCTTAATTGTTCTTGCGGATGGTGGCGCATCGGAATCCGGGTCGTTCCTTTCCCTCTTATATGGTTGATGGGAGCGATGTCTGACTCTCGCGTTATACTCGTGACCGGGTGGTGTCCGTGTGAACTGGCCTACTCTTGTTAAAGGCATTAATGACATTCAATGATTTTAATGTACAACTTCTCGTGTCATATTGTTTTCATGTTCTAATAACATCATCATACCAGTTTATATACGTCCTCATCGAGGGGCTCGAGCCTACCCTGAATTAGGGCGATAGGGCCTTAGTCGATCACGCGGGCCCAGTTACACACAACCTGCGAGTTTCTTGGCAGGCGTGTGCAGGTTTCCTCACGATGTTTTCCATCTCCGTAAGAGCGTCGGATAAACGTACATATGAAATCTAAATTCTAAATCACATTGGTACGAGGCAGGATTCGAACCACGACCTCCCGGACAGGAGGCGGCGGTCCTAGCCGTTACGCCACCGACGCTCTTTTGACATACCAATTCTGTTTTATATTAATGATTTTAACGTCATTAACTAGTGATCGTTTATTTGTTTGTTTTTCACAAATGACATGTAAAATTATGTTATTATTATTTTATGACTGTCAGAAAGAGTGTAATTTGAACCTATTTTGAATAAACATCTTGAAATACTTGAAATTTCATTTAACATAATCATTAAACGATATAATATTGTATCTGAATATCTCAAATCTACAACTACAGAATAATAATTATGTGAAAGATAAGTTAATTTTAGCTAAAACAACGCAAAGCAATGGGTCTGCAGTATCAGCGGTGACGGCTTGAACTTAAGGGTCTTCTTTAAAGCATAGTTCAATCTATACTGGTTACATTACCAATTAATTTTTTTATGCACTATTGGTAAGCCCTTGGCTTCTTCTCACCTAATGGTAAGTGACGATATGATGCCGAAGATGGAACCGGGCTTACCAAGACTTACTGGCTAGCTACCACCAGCTTATCTAAGTCTTGCCGCCAAACATCAGTGTTAACAACATTGATGTGTTCCGGCTTGAAGATAAGATAGCCAGTTCTCAGTTAGTTTCTTTAACATTGCAACAGAACTATGGATTCCTGTGATTTTTTGCACAGAGATGGCTGAAGGGGTGGGAAATGAAATAATTTACTAATTAGCATATCCTGACATGGTTCCCGAGGGATCTGGAGAAAACTCATTTCCGCGCTCGTGCACGTCAGCGTCGCAACGGAGCTACGGACTGAAGTAGTTTTTGTATAGAATTGGTTGAGGGGAATGGGAAGGGACATAGACTTCTAATCAGAATAGCCCAATATCGTTCCTGAGGGATCTGAGGACAACTTATGTCCGCGCTCGCGAGCCGCTTGCGACACACTCACCCTAAAAGACAGTCATTAAAACGATACCCACGCGGGCGAAGCCACGGGCAAAAGCTAGTTATACATAATAACATAATTTTTAATTTATTTTTCATTTCATGCAAAGAAAAACCAGTATCTTAATAACATACAGATAAATAAAACAATAAGTATAGACAATAATACAAACAGAGAGCTAGTGTTATAAGATGTCGCTGGTTATAATAATTTGGGTAGGCGTTTGTCCAGCAGTGGATGTTTTTCGGCTGATTTGATGATGATACTTACATCTATTTTATTCTGTGATGTGATGAATATTTAGAAGGGTAGGTAGACACGAAGGTCGTGGGTCCAGCTGTGGACGTATTTCGGCTGATATTATGATTATGATGACAAAATCAAAATCAAATCAAAATTAAAAATATTTTTTAAAATAGGTGTTTACACACACTTATGAATATACAAAAAAATACTTAATGTCTATTACAAATACTGTCACGATTCATATTACAGTATCAGGTTATGGTATTTGTTATAGAATTAACATATTACCTTATATCTTTGTCATTTACATAATCTATTATTTTATAATTTCATCTAGAGCACAAGTATTTTTTGACATGAGTCTTAAATTTATTCTCTGACATACCAGATACATTTTCTGGAATTTTATGGTGGAATCTTATACACTGGCCCACAAACAGAGATATGCTATAGACATATAAGGGGAGGTAGATAGGTTACATACGTCTAAAAAGTAAAGCAAAAAAAAAAAACGAGACCTACAGTACTCGCATATGATGTGTAACATGTGACAAAATACTTATGAAATTAATAAATTATCGGGTCGTACATTCACGGGCCGACCCTTCGAATAGTAGTATGTCATCTTTGCCTTTGCCATCACACTAGGCGGCATGGCTATGACAACCTTAGTTTTCGAGAATTAAAAAACGTTCGCATTTCCTGTTACACATTTCCGTCTCATTTCACGAAATCACTCCCACAAATTGCAGGAAAGCGAGAGCAAAGATGTTACACATCAAAAAGATGCCAATTGGCATCTCTTTTCTTAGTAACATTCAGTGCAACCTATAACATTGGTGTGTAAATGGCTTCGATTTTCAAATGTTGTTTGTTAGTGCATAACCCATCTATGGTAACAAATCTCTGCCCACAAATGACTTTTTAACCTTACTCAGTCTCGAATGGGCGATATCTATTTTATTTACATTTCTTAAATTTAAATTATGCCTGTCACTGTTTTTAAGAAATAATTGCAAATTCTTACGAACAAACGTACATGATGTTTCTTATATAAATTGACTAGCAACAGTTAAAGTATTGATTACTTTGAACTTGTTCTGTAACAACTCACGTGTTCGCATCTGATAGATTGCGTTTACAGACAAAATAATGAATTGGCCATTGTTTTTTTATTCACAGCTGGTAAGCCCTTGTTTTCGTATCGCAATTTCGCATATTTTACATAAAATATTACCTGAAATATTCTACATTGAGTTGTAGCCCAAGAACGTTTATTTTAAACGATATTGTTGCAGCTAAACATGTATGTTTACTAATAACATAAAATTATTACAACTCTAGCTATTTTCAATTAAATATTTCTGCACAGCCCTACAATATAAAAAAAAAATTCGTGGCGCTATCACTGAAATTTACTATTTCATGAAATGGTTATGCGGATCATGGCAAAATTATGAAAATCTGAGCTGAGCGAGCGAAGCGAGCGAATATAGGTTCGTTCGGTTTGATGATGATTCTGCCGAAGATCCCCCAGGTAGTAAATAGTCTTAATTGGATGGTGGAAAGCAGTTTCAATTTGTTTTATTTCGCATGGTATGGCCGGCCATTATATGATCTGGTCAATACATTTAATGATCTGGTCAATACATTTAATGATCTGGTTAATACATTTCATGATCTGGTCAATAAATTTCATGATCTGGTCAATACATTTTATGATCTGGTCAATACAATTTATGATCTGGTCAATTCATTTATGATCTGGTCAATACATTTTATGATCGGGTCAATACATTTCATAATCTGTTCAATACATTTAATGATCTGGTCTATACATTTATGATCTGTTCAATACATTTCATAATCTGTTTAATACATTTAATGATCTGGTCAATACATTTCATGAGCTGGTCAATACATTTCATGATCTGGTCAATATATTTCATGATCTGGTCAATACATTTCGTGATCTGGTCAATACATTTCATGAGCTGGTCAATACACACATGAAATTGCCAATTCTATGATATCGCTACGACATATACCTATCTCACGCGGCGCGGTGACACCGCGTGATCCCTGCACGTGATAAATAAATAAAAATGGCGATAGTGGGATTTCATTGCTCGTAATGCCTTGTAACTGGCTTATGCAAACGTCAATATAAGTGATAAAATGGCTAACTTTATCGGAATTTCAAAAAATAAGTGACTTAAGGGTGCCGTGTACGGTGACAAGAAAATGGATCCATAATTAACGTAGGAAATATCTTAAGTTATATACAGGGTGTAACAAAATTGGTGTAGGTCCCGTTAACTGGGACTTCTACTCATCATACTGAACTTCTTTTGTTTCACGACTTTGCTGAAAGTTTAAGTTGTAAAAAAATTGTATGGGAGGTCCAAATTTTTTTTTTTGAGAATTGGCTATGGGTTCCTTGGGGAAGGTTGTTCAGTATGATAAGTAGAACTCCCAGTTAACGGGGCCTACGCCAACTTCGTTACACCCTGTATAATATATATCTCTCTCTCTTTACTTTCGTTAAAAACCTATAGCGTCCCCAGTGCTGGGACCCGGGTCTCTTCCCAAACTGGGGAAGGTGAGGCCATACTCCACACACGGGAGCCGAGTCCAAGTTGTGGAGGATGTAGAGCTTTTCAAGCCGCCTATAAGGCAGCTGATATGGCTTAACGACTGCCATCTTGTAATAGCAACCGGCACCAACGGCTTAACGTATACCTTGCGAGGCACGGAAACGGGTAATGACCGTGCTTCAGGTCAGTTGACCTGCGTGATCAACCCAACCACCCAAATCACACTGAGTTACAAGCTACAACAGCTTTGCTTTAATTACTATTATTTTTATAAGAATTTTTAGCTAGATACTCGCAAACAAACTGTTTTTATACTTTTGTCTGCAAACACCGGGTGCTCTGGAGGAAATCACTTTGATCAATAATACCGCCCAAATTTTACTGCATACCTACATAAGATTTTGTTTATTTTGAAGTGAAATCTTCTTTAGGCGCGTTGGGCATTTTTTGTGATGGGAAAAAACCATTGAACTCGTGACACCTTACCAGGAACACTGGCCGGGTCAAAACTTATAAAACTGTAAAGAGTTTTCATTTCTGTTGGTACTCCTGGAGCGCTTAGGTTAGTTTTTTTACTATACCTCCCTATTATAGTGTGTGCAATAAAGAGTATTTATTTTATCTCTCTATCGCGAAGCTAAATTAACCGTGCTATCAAAGGGATAGACAGTGGTCGCCTCGTGCTGTACTTAACATCACCCGCGGTCGTGTGCACCTACGTCATCTTTAGATTAACCCACCTACTGACCTGTGCAACGAGGCTTTCACACACATCTGGAATCAGATGTGCACGCTTCCTCACGATGTTTTAATTTACCGTCAAAGCAATCGGTACGTAAATGTGCGTAAGATTCGAAAAACTCATTGGTACATTGGCCGTCCGGATTTGAACCCGGCACCTCTGGTTATAAGGACCGAATCGTGAAGGTAGAGCCACCGACGTTTTTTTTTATTATTATTTTTTTATTTATTCACAATTGGTAAACCCTTGACAACATCTCACCTGGTGGTAAGTGGTTTTTTGGTTTTGTACCAGATAACAGGACCCTATTACAAAGTATGTGCTGTCTCTCTGTCCGTCCTTTACAGGACTGTATCTTTTGAACTGGAACAGCTATCCGGCTGAATTTATCACAGATAATTTTGAACAAAAAAAAAACCAACATCAAACAGGAAACTAAGGTTACCCTCGATTTCTCTGGGATGCCATCATCAGATCCTGGTTTCCTTATTATGGTACCACCCTTGGTATATGTCCTTTTTATACAAAAAAAGAATCATTAAAATCGGTTCATAAACGACGAAGTTATTCGGGAACACACATAAAATATATAACGGTCGAATTGAGAAACCTCCTTCTTTTTTGAAGTCGGTTTAAATTAAAAATTATAAAAGTAAAAATTAAGCCCCATTAAATTAATTACAAGAAAATGTCTTTTTAATCCTTGGGGGAGGCCAATGTCCAGCAGTGGACGTCCTTCGGCTGATATGATGATGACGATAAGGTCTTTTTATCGTCAAAATGGTAAGACATACAAACGTGAAACTTGGTGTGATTATAGTACTCATCCTAAGATAAAACAAGTGGCTAAGTGTGAGTTGTTACCGCGCTAAGGCGTCCGAACAGTATGTAAAAAAATATTTCGCTCGCGTTGATGTTTTTTGTTTGTAATTAGATAAGATAAGAAAAATCTTTATTCCAGACACACACAGAATACTATGTTGTTATGTTACAACAATGATAAATTAAACTAAATATAAAAATACATCAATGTAACGAAGATGAAAAAAAAAATTGGAGCGAGACCTACAGTACTCGCATATGATGTGTAACATGTGACAAAATACTTTATAAAAGGACGGCAAAGATACGGCAGACTAGGCTGTATGGTCATAGGTACCTTTGCCTTTTCCGCGCTTTTAAAGCCTGGAAAAACGCGACTTCCTGTTACAATGGGACACATTTCCGTCCCATTTCACGAAATCACGCCCACAAATTGCAGGAAAGCGAGAGCAAAGATGTTACACATCAAAAACCTGAGCTGGAATGGGTACCGGCTCAGTATACTGCCGCGGGCGAGACCTAGTGTTACCTAGACAACCTACGACGCTGTCATTCTGCCAGAACCCTTAAAAGTGAATCTCGCGCCCTCGTGAGGTAAACACACTCTAAAGTAAGTAAATTAATTAAATTTATAACAGCAACTCTGTGTATTTTTACGTAGTATTCAACCTCAGGAATTGGTTGTATAGCATTAGGTTCGTGCTTAATGTCAGCTAAAAACTATAGCACCTTCCTAGACAAATATGGGTTATGTATAAATGATTGATTACTTACTTGCCCATCTACCTAGTCATTAATTTCTCGTATCACACAAGTCGCTAAATAGCCGGTAGCTGCAATGCGTGTGCAAATGTATACTAATATTGCACAGAGGTAAAGTTTGTATGTTTGTATGTAGGAGGTAATCTTTGAAACTACTCATCCGATTCAAAAATAATAATATGTTTCTGAATTAATATGTTTCATAGTATTTTACTTGTGTGAAAAGGTGTGACGAAGCGTAGGCAGGTTTCCTACGCAGTGGGCCGACGACCTGGTGAAGATCGTGGGAAGCCGCTGGAGGCGGGCAGCACAGGACCGGTCGTCGTAGAAATCCTTCTGGGAGGCCTTTGTCTAGCAGTGGCCGTCTTTTGGCTGATATGATGATGATGAAATGTGTGGTGGTCTTGGTTCGAATCCTGCCACGTACCAATGTGTTTTCGAATTTCGATTTCATACATATTTACTAAACCGCCTCCGTGGTTAGTCCATTCGCTTCACACCAGGAGATCGCGGGTTCGATTCCCGGTGGGGTCAACTTGTAAGACTCGGTTTGGTTGGTGGTAGTGCATTTTATAAGCCCGCCTGGTTAGCTACCACCATCTTATCTAAGTCTTGCCGCCAAACATTAGTGTTAACAACATTGATGTGTTCCGGCTTGAAGATAAGACAGCCAGTTCTTCATTGCATTGGGGAATCTTGGTAAGCCCACTTCTATCTTAGGCATCATAGTAGTAACGATGGTAAGTGTACCATCAGGGCTTACAGTGAATAAAAAAAGCGTCGGTGGCATAACGGTTAGGTCCGCTACCTCCTGTCCTGGAGGTCGTGGTTCGAATCCTGACACGTACCAATGTGTTTTCTACACGACGC
Organism: Coleophora flavipennella; assembly: GCA_947284805.1. NCBI lineage: Eukaryota > Metazoa > Arthropoda > Insecta > Lepidoptera > Coleophoridae > Coleophora > Coleophora flavipennella. Next base: position 3,896,974 of record OX369302.1, read on the forward strand.
TCTTACGACGAAGGAAAACATCGTGAGGAAACCTGCACACCCCTGTGTGTTGCCCTTATTCAGAGTAGGCGCGAGCCCCTCGGTCTGTCGGTGGTATGAATATGTTAATTTGAGCTGTTACGATGATGAATGAGTATATGTATGGTACTAAGAACGAGTATAATATATTGTACTTGTTTGATTTTAGCGCAACGACCCGAAGTGTAATACGATTTTAACATTATGTAACATATCGCAACCGCAAGGATGAGTAATATCCTCTAAGGTCAATATGTCAAAGGGGCGGCGGCAGCCGGCGCGGGCGGCTTCCGAGCGTAGTCATGCGTAGTCTCGAAGTGATAAATGGTAATAAATGGAACAAAATGAAGACTGTTCTTGTTGATAAGGACCAAAGATAATTAGTTTGTGTTTTTGTTTTTGTATAACTTTTTACTTGACATTTTTTTAAAATTAACAATAGGGGTGACGACAGCATCAAAAATAAATAACGAATTCTTGATCACTAAATTGCCCTCCTAGTGAAACTTCGGAAAACCTTACTCTTTTTATTTTCCATTAAGTCTTCGATTTTTAATTCACCAAAATCACAAAATGAGTACATAAATGACTCTGCTAAACTATGACGTCACGCCCAGGTATTTCAAACATTTTTAGAACATAGTCGTTTTTGACAGGTGATAAAAAGTAAATCCGATGACTAGTATTCGTCATCCCTATTGGTGTGCCCTTACTATCATCTCACCTAATGGTAAGTGACGATGATGGCGAAGATGGAAGCGGGCTTACCAAGATTCCCCAAAGCAATGATGAACTGGCTGTCTTATCTTCAAGCCGAAACACATCACAGTTGTTAACACTAATGTTTGGCGGCAAGACTTATATAAGATGGTGGTAGCTAGCCAGGTGGGCTTAGAAAATGCTCTGCCACCAACCATACCGAGTCTTACAATTTGACCCCACCGGGAATCAAACTCCTGACCTCCTGGTGTAACGCGAATGGACTAAAACTTTTTAGGTAACTATTAAAATTTTAGGTACAATGAAATTTTAAAATAATTTTAATTATTTCGTATTTATCTCGAAAAACCCTTTCATTTAATTCCCACACGCTTATTTGCTCGCATGAACATAGTTTCCATGACTGTCTTCGAGGGTGCGCAGTGCGTGAGGCGCAAGCGGCTCGCGAGCGTGGAAAAAGGTAGCTTATATGTAAATCCAGGTCTTATCCTGTCTAACTACTAAATTCCATCTACATACGTTCAGTAGTTTTTGGTTGAAAAAGTAACGAACATCAATACATACAAAAATTTCATATTTATAATATTAGTGGAATATAATAATAATAAGTGAGCAGAGTATCTTAGATTCTATATATTTCAATAATAATAATAATAAATTCTTTATTTGCAGTCAAAAAGCCATAGTACAAAATTAAATATAAAATTATATAAAATAAAGTAAAATGAAAACAGTGCAGTACTGTGTGAAGGTACTTTGTTATTTATATTACCTATAACTAATTTTCAGTTCCCGTTCTGATGAATGGATAGCCAGTAACTAAATATTGGGCTGTTTAGACTAACAGCTACCACTTGCAGGATGCTCTTGTCCGAGGCGCGCAACCTTTCCCAGCAGGAAGCTACGCGCGACTTCATCACTAATATATATACTGTGACCGCGAAAAAGTCGGGCACCCTAAGCACAGTATATATATTAGTACTAACGTACCCTAAGTAAGCGTCGGTGGCTCAACCGGTAACGACTCGGTCCACTAACCAGAGGTACCGGGTTCAAATCTGGATGGCCAATGTACCAATGAGTTTTTCAAAAAAACTTACGTACATACTTACCGATTGCTTTAACGGTGAAGGAAAACATCGTGAGGAAACCTGCACACGCCTGCGAAGAAACTCGAAGGTTGTGTGTGAAGTCGACCAACCCGCACTGGGCCCGCGTGGTCGACTAAGGCCTAATCGCCCTGATTCAGGGTAGGCTCGAGCCCCTCGGTGGGGACGTATATGAGCTGTAATGATGTACCCTAAGTGTAGAAACACTGGCAGTAGGCATTGAACAATGTCAACTTAACCTCGTCGCTACACTTACCAAATCTGCGCGCAAGCATGTTACGTAAGGTGCTCGTGTAGAATCTTGTAAACGCTTCCCGATCCAATTTTAAGTGTATGCTGAATCTCTTCGTATTTAATTCGCCTGTTTTTTTTACTGCCAGCACACTTCCTTCCGTGACAGTCGTCGTAGGACGACCACTCCCTTGTTCATCCCCCAAAGTAAGGCGACCGCGCTTGAACTCGCTATGCCAATGCTAGATCGTATTAACCTAACCTACAAAAAAAAAACCTATTCCTTGGTGTCATCAATTTTTCTTACAGTAAACAAGCATATAAGTACCACTTTTCGAGCAACTGTATTCAAATAGTCACTTACGATACAAGTCCGAGCCGCAGGCGAGGGTTTATCATCGTCACGAGTTTGCCAATTACATTTTACGCCCATGTACCTACTACGTAAAGTTGCAAAATTAATGGGTACATTCTTATCGAGGTTTTGGTAACCAAAGTTCATTTACGCGATTTGTAGCTCATTTAAAATGTGCGGCGTTATACATATATTATTTATCTATCACATATAATTTATTGTACATTATTTAAAATTACATTCAAAAATAAAACATCTTTATTCAGTTTTATGAAAATGGCGATGGCGTCTAATTTTAGCTAGGCATACATACGCATGCGCAAGTTTTTTTGATATAACCTTAAAGAGATTACATTAAGGCTTAGGATAACAAGGTGAGCATAAAACCTCCTTGGCATGACCTATGCGCTTCATGCGTCATCACATCAATCTATCTAGAGATAGATGTATTGTTAGAACTGACACAAGCCACTTTTCTCACTTCAAATTCTCCTTTCAAACGTCTGAAAAAAGGTTCTGTATCTTTGTTTATTGTATTTTTTTATTTACAAGAAATTAAAAACTTGCAATATAAAACGCACATGTTCGGTAAAATCAATTTTGCGCACAGCAAAGAGCTACATAAAGTAGGTAACACTTTTCGAGCAACTTTATTGTAAAATTTCTTGGCAGACTGCGGTGTCGTCGATTCAAAGTTAGGTAGTTCCACCATCTTGCATCTCTTGTATAAAATTAAGGGTGCACAGCTTCAATAAGGGAAAATAAAAAATAATCATTGTTTTATTGATCTCTTTATTAAACTTACTTGAATTTTAATCACAACGTACGTAGTTACTTAAATAAAACTAAATTATTGGTAAATTCTATAATAAAACTTAAGTACTGGTAAATTTGATTAATAATAAACATATTTTATAATACTTTTAAATAGTTAAATTAAAGTCCTTTAAATAAAAATAAATAAAATTATCTTTGGCATTAAATTACATGAAGTATTTTCGTATATAGTACTAGTTGTATTCGTAACATTGTTTTTCAACCGACTTCAAAAAAGGGGAGGTTTTCAAATGTGTTTTTAGGGTTATACCCTATTACTAAGACTTCGCTGTCCGTCCGTCTGTACGTCTGTCACCAGGCTGTGTATTTCATGAACCGTGATAGCTAGACGGTTGATATTACCACAGATGATGTATTTCTGTTGCCGCTATAACATTAGAAAAATACTAAAAATTAGAAAAAGTAAAAAAAATAAGAAGTTCTCTATACAGAAAAACGTGTTTTTTTCTAAACGAAGGAACTAGCGCCTCTAGTATGCTGGTACGGAACCCTTTGTACAAGCATCACCTAGTATGATGCTACGGAACCCTCTGTGTGCGGTTCTGACTCGCACTTGGCCGGTTTTTTTGCTAAGTGATTCTGTCGCTGTTCTTGAACCAATTTTAATGATTCTTTTTGAATTGTAAAGTTATGCCTATACTTTTAAATCAGATAATAGGTCTTTACCTATGAAATTGCTGATTCAGTTTTTGAAGTTCAATGCCAATTTTTATTGAAATAAAAAAGTTATTATTGTTTATTTTAGATTAAGCCGGCTCGCACATCGTACGGACGGACGGACGAGTAGAAACCATAACAATGTGACAAAACATAAAACTGCTGTAGCCATACTTTATGAAATTATTGCACAAAATTCAAAATATTGTAAAGTGTGAAAAAATTACTTCTAGATTTCTTTTTTTTTATTAAAAATTTGAGTGCGTTTGACTACATCTCACCTAATGGTAAGTGACGATGTAATTAAGGACAGTACACGCGAAATCTAATAATACCTATTCACTCTCGCCTTGAACATTCCCAAATTATAGATTTCACGCAATCCGGACCTGATGTTATTTCTGAAAATGGTAACCTTCATTCTTAACTTTAGCACAATTTAAGTGTGCATTAGTTTTCCGGATATGACGGCTAAACGGGGGGGGGGGGGGGGGAAACCTTTGATTGAAAAAAAAAACGTAGGTTAAGGCTCCTAATACCAAAAGCTTTTGAACTATCTATTTCAAGTATTTTAATTGTTTTTAGTTTCAGTGTATGAATTATTTTAATTATAATACAGATGAAAATTGAACAAATTAAATAAAAACAAATCCCATAATAACTAAGTATATTTGCCACTCGGGAGTTTTACTCTACGTTACGTTTTACTTTACGGCCAAGTGTGTGTAGGACTAGCACTTCGAGGGTTCCGTACCACCACACATCTCCACACAACTACATAGCAAAAGGACAATGATACCTATTCAAATTACAAGCAAAAGACATCAACGCGAGCTACTAAAATATGCTTTTTTGTCATTCAGTTCGGACTCTTTAGCGCGAGTACGACTCACACTTGGCCGATTTTTATTATTTTTGTTTTACTTCAGTATTAGTACTATAAGCACACTAAGTTTTACGCTTGTATGTATTACCGTTTACACGATAGAGCTAAATCAAAAATACTTCTAAAGATCTATAAAAAAAAACAGTTTTTTTGTATGGAGACCACCCTTATTTTTTCATATTTACTAATTTTTAGTATTTTTTTGTTATAGTGGCAACAGAAATATATATTCTGTAAAAATTTCAACTGTGTTCCTATTACGGTTCATGTATTACAGCCCGCTGACAGACGAACAGACAGACAGCGGAGGCTTGGTAATAGGGTCCCGTTGAAACCCTAAAAACTAACATTTTTTCCCAACGAAAAAAGAGTATCCCAGAAAAGGGCACTGAACGGTTTAAAACCGCCTTCATGGCGTAACGGTTAAGTCCATTAGCTTTTACATCAGAAGCTCGCCGGTTCCCGGTTTCCTGGTGGGGTACTTTCTATGACTCGGTAGGTTGGTTGGTGGAAGGGCATTTCAAATCCAGCGGGCTAGCTACCACCATCTTATCCAAGTCTTGCCGCCAAACATCAATATGTTTGTCGTATATTGGACATCAGTTGGCATAGTAACATATTCAAGTAGAGCTATGCACCGTCTGACGACCTGAAAACGGGCAGCGCAGCACCGGTCTTTGTGAAAACTCAAGGGGAGGGAGGCCATGTCCAGGCGTGGTATGCGTAGCCTTTGTGGGTTACAAAGGCTACGCGTACCAACACACTGGATACAAAAGAGTAAAATATTCGTAGGCAAGCACATAGCCCGTGGATTGATGGGCCGTTGAAGTAGTGACGTATTCGAGTAGAACTTCGCACCGGATACGGAGCATAGGTAGACCTCCCACTTAATGGTCTGACGACTTGAATGCGGCCAGCGCGGGACCGGTCTTGGTGGAAATCCTTGGGGAAGGCTATGTCCAGCAGTGAACGTTTTTCTGATTATACGATTAGTACGATGTCGGTAGTTATTTATATTAATTTCAGTCATTTACATTTCAGTACGCAATCTTATGACTCAAAGCAGCAGCAGTCCTTCTAATCCAGTCCACGTAGGACGCAACCCTCGTGTAGACCCCAGGTCGAGACCTGCGAGCACAGCCCGATCCCCAGGACACGACTCCGTGGAGTTGCCATCGGGAGCCCCCGAGACAGGCGAGTGGACCGCCTGAATCGCCTCGGCAGGCGTCGACTCCACCGGAGAGGACTCCTGAATAAAATATTACAAAATTAGCAACCACATCGTTTGACTATGATTTTTTTGTATTTATTTCTTAGTATAAAATTTATCTTTAGTGAAAAAATGAAGTAGCAATAATGATTAGTCAATTAGCTTCACACCAGGAGATCGCGGGTTCGATTCCCGGTGGAACCTACCTTTGTGTGACTTGGTTAGGTCGGTGTAAGGGCATTTTCTAAGCTCGCCTGGCTTGCTACCACCATCTTATCTAATTCTTGCCGCCAAGCATCAATGTTAACAGTATTGATGTGTTCCTGCTTAAAGTAAGATAGCCAGTTCTCTATTGCGTTGGGGAATCTTGGTAAGCCCGCATCCATCTTTGACATCATCGTCACTTACGATCATGTGAGATGATATCAAGGGCTTACCAATTGTGGACTAAAAGACATATATCATCATATCAGCTCATATACGTCCCTACCGAGGGGCTCGATAACCTACCCTGAATTAGGGTGATCGGGTCTTGGTCAAAAAGTTGATTATTTCTATGTTTTATAGGAGGTAATCTCTAGAAATACTGAACCGATTAAAAATATATTTTGGTACCTACTAATGGAAAGCTACTCAGTAGATACCCAAGTAATACGCTATAAAAAGAAAAAGAAATCTACGCTTCTTATCCGTTTGCGGCTCACGCATCGCACACCATCGAATATAGTCATAATAAACATGATTGTATCCGCGCGGGCGAAGCCGCTAATAAAAGCTAGTGTCAAAAAGCCGCTTTAAGATCGTTACCTGCACAAATCATAGAGTCCAATATTGCTTGCTGTCTCCCGCCCAGGATCTGACTCTTCCTGCAGGTGGCCAAGTCTAGGACTGGTACAGCAGCAGCTCTCAGGACTGGCGAAAAGGATTCCGTACTTTCTGTAAAAGAAGCAAACAGCCTGAAAACGCCTGCCAAATTTTATGGAGCAAAGGGGTTAGATAATGATTGTGCTCCGAAGGGAGCGCGAGCGTACAGAAGCCAGCACATCAAGCGAGACACTTTGGACTTTGGTCATTTCATTTCATTTCATTTCATTTATTCATTAAACAATATAACATTGTATCTGAATATCTTAAATCTACAATTACAGAATAATAAATTAAATGATAGATGAGTTAATTTAAGCTAAAATAATGCAAAAGAGTACTAGTCTACATCAGGAATAATTATTAGTCAACAATAAATTAAAAACGTCAAATAATAATTCTTATGTAGATGTCAAAATATATCAAAATAGATCACGTTAAATTATGCACACGTTAACTCGTCAATAGAATAAAAACACTTTTCCAGCAAGAAAGCCTTTAATTTTCTTTTAAATTCATTAATTTGCGTAATTATTTTCAGCTCATTTGGTAACTGATTGAAGATTCTGACAGTTTGGTGACGCACACTATGACTGACAACTTTCAGATGCGGCATTATAGAAAAATTTAAATCATTTCTCCTCGTTGCAAGGCGGACCACTTGTTCACACGGATGAATTTGGTGCCGTTCTTATGCCGTATCCATAAGGATTACAATCGCACTACGAGTGTCTAGCTTGAGGCCAGCACTGTAAAAGGGAACACCAACCGGAAAACGCTCTGTTGGTAGCCGTACTTAGGTAGTGCTGGAATGAAGCAGTTAATAGGTCCTGAATGCCGTCCAAAAACCAGTCAAGTGCGACTCGGGGTCACACAAGCAGGGTCCCGCACCAAAATTTTACTACCAAAGAATGTTACCTCTCACTACATACTTTGCTCTAGGTAAATAGGGGTCTACTTTTATAGGGGGAAATTTCATTTTTCCTATGGGAACGGAAGGACTTATTCATAGATTTTCCTGTAATATATGCATTTAACCTAACGCACGCTGTGATTTTTTTCAGGCCCATTGGTTTTGAAGATAAGAGGGGGGAGGTGGCATTGGTCAATTTTCGCCTATTTTCTTTAATAACTAACTTCAAAACTCTTTAAACAAGCCTTTTCATTTGATAAGTCACACAATTTTAAAAAAAAACTAATTTATCCCCAAGAAGTGGCCTCTATGTTTCAAATTCTTTTATTTACGTTACACGTCCGTCTTTGGGTCACCTACTTACATATGTTTACCAAAGAACCCCGCACAAAATGTTCAGTAAAAGCTGTTCGATCGATTTGGCTGAAATTTTGTTAAAATATAGCCTTTTATACTCTGATCAACTGTGCGAAGGTGCAACTTTAATTAATTACTAGTTTTTAAAATATAACTATTTTTATATAGCACCGTTACATATAAAACAAGTACTTATGCGTAGTCGTTTGCCGTAAAATATTTAACCGCAAACACTGGGGATCATCGTTCAGTGTCTGAATATCCCGAGTAAGTAATTAAAAAGTTACAATGATTGCAAATACGAGTGTCAGCATTAATGCCGACAGGTAATCCACCAGTTTCATCCCGCCTTTCCATTATTAATTCAACTAAATATCGGCGTCTTCTCTAAACAACAATGGCACCATTGCTCGCGGCACTATGGTAGCATCGCATATACCTCTATAGCAACGAATCTTTTTTTCTAAAAGTTATTTTACAGGGCAAAGTGCAAAAAAAGTGTGTGTGTCAGCTCCGACGCACGACTGGAGTTTACTCCTTACTTCGTGTTAAAGGACTTCAGGGACCCTCAGATATTGATTATGGAAGCAATCGGTCCAGTAAGTAAAAAAATCAAAATGGCGGCCACTTTTGTCAATTCTGACAATGTATCCGTTATAACGGACTTGAGGGACCCTCAGATTTCGATTTAGGAAGCATTCCGTCCAGTAACTAAAAAGTTAAAAATGTCGGCCACTTTATTTGGACAAAGCCCTAAGGATTTCCACGACGACCGGTCCTGCGCTGCCCGCATCCAGCGGCTTCCCGCTACCTTCACCAGGTCGTCGGTTCACCGTGTGAAAGTCCTCCCTACGCTACGCCTACAAAGCCAAGCCCTAATTCAAAATAGTTATACAGAAATGTCAACAATACCTGCCTGGTACCCCCATCCGCTGACAGCACACCATCGGCCGGTGCTCTCTGACCGAGGTTCTGGCAGACATATAGGACGGACATGCGAGTTGAATTGAACCCCCGCGCCTGCGCGCGACACGACGACGAGAGCTATGTCGTTACTATGCGGCCCGTCTGAAAGAAGAGGTTTAAATTTGTTTTGGTCTTCGTGGAGCGATAATTTAGCCAGGGCCAAACGCACCTTCAGCATATCAGCTCATATAAATCCCCACCGAGGGGCTCAAGCCTACTCTGAATAAGGGCGATTGGTCCTTATTCGACCACACGGGCCCATTATAGGCTCGAGCCCCTCGGTGGGGACGCGTATAAGCTAATATGATGTGTGCAGGTTTCCTCACGAAGTTTTCCTTCACCGTAAGAACGGCGGATAAACGTACATATGGAATCGATATTCGAAAACACATTGGCACGTGGCAGGATTCGAACCACGACCTCCCCGACAGGAGATAGCGGCCCTAGCCGTACGCCACCGACGCTTTAACAAAACCTTACCTGGAAGGAGAATAGGTATCTACCCATAAATATTGGAGATACCAAATTTTACTCCAAGGAAATCATAAATAATAAATAAAAGATTTTTTAAATGTTGCTTGGCTCACCCGGAAATTGAACCGGTAAATATGGAAAAAACCGACCAAGTGCGAGTCAGACCCGCACACCAAGGGTTCCGTACCATTATACTAGATGGCGCTGGTTTCTTAATTTAAAAAAAATATTTTTTTTGTATGGAGACCTGCTTATTTTTCACTTTTTCTAATTTTTAGTATTTGTTGTTATAATTCAACAAAAATAAATCATCACCTGTGAAAATTTCAACTGTCTAGCTATTTATATCACGGTTGTTGAAATATAGCCTGGTGACAAACGGACAGACAGACGGACAGCGAAGTCTTAGTAATAAGGTCCCGTTTTTACCCTTTGGGTACGGAACCCTAAAAACAGTTATAAATATTATAATGATAAATTCTAAAAAAATATATGTACCTTTTTTAAAATAAAATGTATCCTTCAATATATTTCCAGAACTCAGTTTGGGTGTACTGGAGCTAACTCCTTGAACGTAGTGTATTTAACGCGGAACTACGTTTGTATGGAAACTCGAGACTCTTGGCGACTCTTAAGTAAGTAGGAATCAGTCGATACCAATATCCAACGTGTGCCTATATTCAACAGAGGAATACAATTGAATGATGATGAAGTTCACTTACTCTTTCTGAACTCAGGGTGCAGCACCACCTTCTCCACCAGAAACCTGTTCTCATGCTTGTCTTGCACCTTTAGACGATGTTCTCCGACCACTATCCTCATCTGCTCCAAGTAAAGAGGTTGCTGGAAAGTGAAATAAAAGAAGCATTTAATGTCAGCCTTTAAAAGGTTCTCTATTACTACCAGCATTGATGCTTGACAAGTTAGGTCCATTAGCTTCATATCAGGAGGTCGAGGGTTCGACTCCTGGTGTAGTTCTTTTTTTTCATAATTAGTATACCCTTGGAATTATCTCACCTGATGTTAAGTGACGATGATGCCGAAGATGGAAGCGGGCTTACCAAGATTCCTTAACGCAATGGAGAACTGGCTTTCGTATCTTCAAGCCGGAACACATCATTGTTGTTAACATTGATGTTTGGCGGCAAGACATAGATAAGATGGTGTTAGCTAGTCAGGCGGACTTAGAAAATGCCCTACCGCCAACCAAATCGACCCTAACAAGTTGACCCCATCGGGAATCGAACCTCCTTGTTAAAGCGAATGGACCATTTTCTAAGCCCGCCTGGCTAGTTACGAACATCTTATCTAAGTTCCAATACCGTCAAACATCAATGGCAACAACGTTGATGTGTTCCGGCTTGAAGATAAGATAGCCAGTTCCCCATTGTGTTGTGTAATCTTGGTAAGCCCGCTTCCGTCTTCAGCATCATCGTCACTCACCATCGGGTGAGATGATGCCAAGGGCTTACCAATTGTGAATGTAAAAAAATCGGGAAGGATAGGTCGTACTCCACACACGGAGTCCAAGGCCGAATTGTTGAAGATTATAGAACTGGAGATGGACCCCACTTTCAGAAGTTTTCAAGCCGCCTATAAGGCCTCTGACAAGGCCACTACCATCTAGTAGTACTTTAACCGCCTCCGTAGCTCAGAGGCAAAGTTCACTGGCTTTACACAGGAGGTCGCGGGTTCGATTCCCGGCGGGGTCAATTGTAAGACTCGGTTTGGTTGGTGGTAGGGCATTTTTCTAAGCCCGCCTGGCTAGCTACCACCATCTTATCTATGTCTTGCCGCCAAATATCAATGTAGATATCATTGGTGTGTTCCGGCATGAAGATAAGATAGCCAGTTCCCCATTGCGTTGGGGAATCTTGGTAAGCCCGCTTCCATCTTCGGCAACATCGTCACTTACCACCAGGTGAGATGTTGTCAAGGGTTTACCAATTGTGAATAAAAAAAAAAGTGATAGCAACCGTCACCACCGGCTTTACGTGCCTTGCAAAGCACGGAAACGGTCGAGAAAAATGCCACTAACGGTTAAGTTTTGGCGCGTCTGTATGACTAATCAGATCTATCTACGCTCTCTCTCTCTCTTATCGTGCGGCACAATTAACCGTGCTACCCACGGGGTAGACGGCAGTTGCCTAAGCATCACTAAACAGCATGGTGTGGTACTAAGCATCACCCGCGGTCAAGTGTAGAGCATTTAGATTTACACCTACGGCCGTGTGCAAAGCGATCTTCATTCACTATAGATGTGCAGGTTTCCTCACGATGTTTTTATCTGTGCTTATTATTGGATACTCAGCCCAGATTTTGTAGACTGGAGTATCTTCAGCTCTCTTGAAGGGGGCTGCCTTTGTAGCGACACTTAAGGCGGGGTATTGATTGGAACAGTTGTCTCTATTTTTCTTTACGTGTAAAGAGTAAAGAAAATAACCACACTTTTTCAATGGTTTTTCCGTTTCAATCGAAAACTACAATGAAAGTATAAAAAATAATAATATTACTCACTTTGTATTATCATAACAAATGTTGTTGTATATTTTTTTCAAATGTATACTTTAAAATAATAATCATAACTAGAGTTGAAAGTAATGGTGTAGACTTATCTTTGTGTTTTTTTTTTATCGAGCCAAAACTGCTCAATCGTGTTTCTAATAGCTTATGACTTTAAAGAACATCATCAACAATAAGGTTATGTTTTTCAACCTTGGGTTTTCTATCGTTTAGGAGTAATTGACGTCAAAAATAAAGAAAATCTGTAATATTACGCCTTAAACCCAAAGGCATCTTTGTGTCAACCCCTTGAGATGTTAAGTATAAAGTTTGCTCCAATCCTGCTTGTAATGGGCGTCGCAAGTTTCATTTGCCTAAATGTGGTCTCCACTTTATCCATCTGACTGTAAGCGCTTCAAAATCATTTCGTTACTCGGAATCGAACACGAAGCATTAAAACTTTTTATAATTCATTTCAAGTTTCAAAATGTTTATTCAAAATAGGTGTAAATTACAAATTAATATAAAAATTACATACCTATACATACATTATATCATTTGTGAAAAATATCAAAATTTATAATCATAAGTTAATAAACGTTCAAATAAAATAAATTATATAAAACAAATAATGTCACGAGGACTCTAAAACAATGACACGAGAACTTAAAAATAAGACATTATTTTTTTTAATTATGTCATTGATGCTTTTTGCAAGAGTAGACCAGTTCACACGGTCACCACCCATTAAAAATCAAGAGCCAGAACTCCATGCTGAATTTAGAAGGACGCTGCTGTGTTATTGCACGAACTCTTTCTTACGGAGACGCAAATCAGACGCCCGGCAGACGCGACTTACTTGCAGTACCCAGGGTACACCCTGGAGCACAATTTCAAAGCGCGCGCCGGTGTCTGTGTCTATGTCAGCGACAACATCTGCTGCCGGCGTCTCCGTAACCTTGAAAACTCCTCATTTTCGACGCTCTGGGTGTTGGTCGACACCGGCGAAGACAAAATAGTCTACGCTTGTGTATACCGATCGCACAGCGGAGATCAGGAGACAACCAGGTTTATTGAACATCTGTGTGAGGCCGCCGATGAGGCTCAACTAAGGTACCCGTCAGCACAACTGGTCCTTCTGGGGGACTTCAATGCTCACCATAAGGAGTGGCTGTTCCCATACCAGAAGACCGACCATGCTGGGAGAGAAGCGCTCAAACTCGCTTTGTCGCTAAATCTTACCCAGCTGGTAGACCAGGCGACGCGTGTGCCGGACGTTGAAGGCGAAACGGAAAATTGTTTGGACCTTCTGCTGACAACAGAACCAGACCGATATAACGTGTCAGTATCGTCACCTTTGGGTACGTCCGATCATTGTCTGGTGAAGTCTGTACTGTCTTGTTCACCACCTGATCTCAGCCCTAGGGGTTCTAGACGGGTATGGCAGTACAAGTCAGCAGATTGGGATGAGATGCGCCACTTCTTAGCATCTTATCCTTGGCGGCGAATGTGCTTTTCTTCTAGTGATCCGTCGAGCTGTGCGACAGAAATCTCGAGAGTCATATGTCAGGCAATGGAATATTATATCCCGTTTTCTGACATTTCTCTCGAGAGCAAAGCTCGCCCGTGGTTTAATGCTGATTGCTCTTTGGCCGAAGCACTAAAGCATTCAGCTTACCAGGCTTGGGCAGATGCTCGAAATCGTAAAGCTCCGGACACGCGAGTTAAAAAAAAAGCCTTTAATAAAGCCGCCAAGTCCTACAAAAAGACGCTGCGTAGGGCACGCCTCGACCATATAAGCCGTATCGGATCAAAACTTGCCTCCTACCCTTCTGGGAGTAAGGCGTTTTGGTCCTTGGCTAAATCGGTCGAGGCGAACTTTTGCCGCTCGTCTTTGCCTCCACTGCTGAAACCTGATGGATCATTGGCTCACACGGCAACTGAGAAGGCTAATCTGTTTGCCTCTATGTTTGCCGAAAATTCACGTCTCGATACAGCGAATAGAATACCACCCCAGTTATCTCCTTGCGATACTACAATGCCCCCTATTCGTATCAAGCAAAAGGAGGTACTCAAATCACTTCGCAATCTTGACGTGAACAAAGCCAGTGGACCTGACGGTATACCAGCTATAGTGCTAAAGAACTGCGCTCCTGAGTTGTCTCCTGTTCTGACACGTCTGTACCGCCTCTCTCTTGAAACGGGTATAGTCCCAAAGTCCTGGAAGCTGGCCAACGTGCAGCCGGTGCCCAAAAAGGCAGTCGTGCCGATCCCGCAAACTACCGCCCTATAGCAATCACCTCCGTAATCTGTAAGATTATGGAGCGTGTATTGAACACCCGCATTCTGGCATACCTAGAAGACAATGACCTCCTTAGCGATCGACAATACGGATTTCGCCGAGGTCGATCTACTGGAGATCTTCTAGTGTATGCTACGCATATATGGGGCGAGGCCATCGAGAAGCATGGCGAAGCTCTCGCTGTGTCACTCGACATCTCGAAGGCTTTTGATAGGGTCTGGCACGCTAGCCTTATTGGCAAGCTTCCTTCTTATGGTCTTCATTTGGGATTGTGTAACTGGGTAGCTGATTTCCTGAGGGAACGGTCTATTCGAGTGGTCGTTGATGGCTGTTCCTCAGACCTATTGGCGATTGATGCCGGGGTACCTCAGGGATCTGTTCTTTCCGCAACACTATTTCTGCTTCACATTAACGATCTGCTGAAACCCGGTATAATTGGTTATGCAGACGATAGCACGGTTGTAGAAAGATACCTGTCCAGTGCACGAGCTAACAGCGCTGATACGCTGTTTCTGAGAGAGGCCATGATAGAGCGCATTAACCTATCACTTCAGGCAGTGTCTGAATGGGGTGATTCCAACCTCGTAAGGTTTAATGCCTCTAAAACACAGGCGTGTCTTTTTTCCGCCAAAAGGAGTCCATTCACCTTGACTCCAACTCTCCGGAATGAACCGATTCAGATATCTGACCACCTGGAACTCCTTGGCGTGGATTTAACACCCAATCTTAACTTCGGTCGTTACATTGAGTCCAAGGCAAAAGTTGCTGCAATGAAGCTGGGCATTCTCTCTAAGGTGAGACGGTACTTCACACCTGGACAGCTGCTTACCTTGTATCAAGCACAGGTCCGCTCATGTATGGAGTACTGTTCACACTTATGGGATGGATCAGCCCGCTATCAGCTGGATACCTTGGACGCCATCGACCGACGCGCACGGAGACTCATTGGCGACGATGAGCTAGTCAATGACAAGCTCCAAAGCCTTGAGCATCGCCGCAAAGTCGCCTGTCTATCGGTATTCTATCGAATTCATTTCGGAGAGTGCGCGCAAGAACTTCACGACCTCATTCCCCCTGCTCCATTCCACCGTCGGTCAACGAGACGCAGGGAGGGGTTGCACCCCTTTGTTGTTGATGTTCCACCTTTTCGCACGAATCGTTACGCTTCTTCATTTATTATGCGTACAGCGCAGGAGTGGAACTCCTTGCCTGCGTCAGTGTTTCCCGATTCCTATAATTTGGGGATCTTCAAGGCAAGAGTGAATAGGCATTATTTGAGTTTGCGTGTACCATCCTCGACTGCATCATCACTTACCATCAGGTGAGTTGCAGTCAAACGCACTCAAATTTTTAATAAAAAAAAAAATAATAAAAAAAAAAAATGGTCTTTGAGTGGGATTAAGCTAATAGGCGGGCAGCACAGGACGGTCATTATTGAATTTCTTGCGGTGGACGTCCTTCGGCTTATGGGATGATGATACTGCAGTTGACAGGTACATAATTCATTGAACATGCGCCCTCCGTACCGCATCTAAGCTCGCTCAAGTAAAATATAGTTATTATAATAGGAGGGCAGGGGAGCAGGGTTCATAAAATGAAAATAGAAATTATCACTAGCATATTATAGCACCAAAGATCATTTTCATAACCATCATCATATCAGCCGAAAAACGTGCACTGCTGGACAAAGGCCTCCCCACGGACACCACCAACTACACACCTGCAACCACACTACGATCGCCAACCCGCCTGCCAAACATAGTGATTATACGGCAACCCCCCCCCTTAGAATTAAATTTTAAATGTGTGTAACTAAACTATGACACAAAGGGTAATCACGTCAGCTTTCAAACAAAAAAATCGCATCAAAATCAGTCCATTCGTTTAGGAACTACAGACACACAGATACACAATTACACAGATACACACGTCAAACATGTAACACCTCTTTTTGCGTCGAGGGTTAAAAAGGTAAGACACAACATGAAGATAAGAATCAGAAGACAGTAATGGAAAAAGTTAAAATTTTATCATCGTCATCATCATATCAGCCGAAAGACATCCACTGCTAGACAATGGCCTCCCCCAAAAAATTCCACTACGACCGGTCCTGCCTGTGCTGCCCGCATACAGCGGCTTTCCACGATCTTCACCAGGTCGTCGGTACAAAGCGTGAGAGGCCTGCCTACACTACGTTTTCTGGTGCGCGGTCGCCACTCGAAAACTTCTACGAGCTATGTGCCCTGCCCACAGCCACTTCAGTTTAGCGATTCTGTGAGCAATGTCGGTTACTTTGGTTCTCCTCATTTCTGATTCGATCGCGTAGGGAAATTCCGAGCATAGCTCGCTATATTGCCCTTTGAGTGACAAAAAATGAGAAAATATAAAAACAAACTCAAAAGAAGAACAAATTCAAAAGAAGAAAATATCAAAACAGATTGAAAAAAAGTTTAAAGTATGACTTTGTCACAAACTTAGCCAGATTTCCGTTATAACGCTTTAAACTTTCACGATTATTCATAATAACAAATTGAAAGCGGGACTTGTGATTTTATATAATATATGAGCAGGTATTGATGTTGTTTTTACATCAACGTTTCGACTATGATTCGATAGCCGTGGTCGCGAGTAGACTGAAGCCGCGGTGTCATCTTCAGGCTACTCGCGACCACGGCTATCGAAGCATAGTCGAAACGTTGATGTTAAAAAAACGTCAATACCTGCTCATATATTATATAAAATCACGTCAAGTTCCGCTTTCAATTTGTCATCAGATTTCCATTGCACTAACCTTGTCGAAACAATGTGCCGCGGATAGAACCAGCCGTTCTGCGATGACAGCACCTCCGCAATGGTGCTCAAAGGTAAGCTTATCAACATCCAGCATTTGTATCTCCACCTGGAAAAATATAGGCCAGCTCATTACACTTCCTTACCGAAGGGCTCGAGATTACTCTGAGCTAACAAGTAACAAACACGGCAAGCTAATATAAAGTGAACCTTTATATAGAGTATAAAAAATGACGTTGATCCCGTTAACTGGAGCTTCTACTGAACAACTTTTGTTCTATGACTTTGATCAGAGAGAAATAATTATGGGACATTTGATGCTAAAGGAAACCTTCTTCAAAACACAGCTGGAAAGAAAAATTGAGGATAAGGTAGGATAGAGAATATAATTGAATAGGTAATTGAAGTGGCACAGGATCTTGACGGATGGCGTCAAAAATTGTCGTAGGCCAAGCTCCTCTTCGGGTCGCTGCGCCGGTGCAGCAAGTAACTAAGTAACCATAGGACCATAGTGTCTTACCAGGAGTCCAAGGAACTGGCACAGAATCTATTAAAGTGGCGATTACTTCACAGACAAGAGCTGAGCTCTCAAATTTGAAAAGTAATCAAAATCAAAATCTTACGTATGTAGCAATGCACTTTACTGTAGCGATTTATACCTACACAGAAGGAATGACAGAGACTTGAAGCATTTGAAAGTGGTACTGGCGATGGATGACAAAGATTAACTGGATGGAGAAAAAGAGCCACAAGGAAGTGTTGAAAATGTTTGAGGAAAACTATGGAGAGCCAGAGAGAAAGAATTATGGAATATTTGACGCGAAAAGACACCGTCTTCAAAACACTAGGTCTGGAAAGAAAAATTTAAGGTAAGCTAAGATAGAGAATATAATTGAATAGGTAATTGAAGTGGCGCAGGATCGTGACGGATGGCGTCAAAAAGTGTCGTAGGTCAAGATCCTCTTCGGGTCGCTGCGCCGGCGAAGCAAGTAAGTAACCATAGGACCACGGATCAGATAAATAAGGTTGGATTGGAAATGTGCGCTGGGCAGGCGCGCCACAAGTATGATTAGACAATCATACTTAACCGAAGCATGCGTTCATACTTTTTTATTTGCGTGTAGTTGTGTATAACGTACAGATACAGACTCTCGAAATGGTGTGAGACACATTTGCTGCCCTGTGTTCTAAGTGTGTTTTGTTTATTAGTGCGCGCAATTCGTGTATATATGTATTATTATTGCTTGTGTAGTGGAGTTGATGGGTGGGAGACAGGCGGCGACGCTGGTTTTCAAACAAAAGTGTGACTATTGCAAATCCAACCTTATTAATCTTATCCGTAATAGGACCATAGTGTCGTACTAGGAGTCCAAGGAACAGGCACAGAATCTATTAAAGTGGCGATTACTTCACAGACAAGTGCTGAGCTCTCAAATTTGAAAAGTAATCATCATATCAGCCGAAGACGTCCACTGCTGGACCAAGGCCTTCTCCAAGGATTTCCACGACGACCGGTCTCATCTTCACCTATAGCAGGCCTTCGATCCACCGTAGAAAAAGTATTAACATGTACAAACTCTGAAAAGACACTCTGAGCCCACCTCTAATCCGTAGATAGGTGTTACCAGCTGAGACACAGTTTATTAATGCAGCTGAAATAGGTTTCCTCATTAAGTAGGAGAATCTTGGTAAAACCGCTTCCATCTTCGGCATCGTCGGGCCTTACAATCAGGTGAGATGATGTCAAGGGCTCACCAATTGTAAATAAAAATATATTTTAAAAAAACTAAAAAACACTCTTTAAAAGCACGTCAAATTAAAATTGAAAAATGAGAAAGAGAAGCGTCGGTGGCTCAACCGGTAACGACTCGGTCCATCTAACCAGAGGTACCGAGTTCAAATCTGGACGGCCAATGTACCAATGAGTTACAATAAATAAATAAAGTTAAATAGACATTTTTTGTAATTTATCAATAACTAGCTTTTGCCCGTGGCTTCGCCCGCGTGGACAGTGTTTTTATGACTGTCTTAGAGGGTGCGCGGTGCGCGAGCTGCAAGTGGGTCACGAGCGTGGACATGAATTTTCTCCAGATCCGTCGGGAAATAATTGTCAGGATATGCTTATTGGTAAATCATGTCCTTTCCCTACCCCTTAACCATCTCTGTGCAAAACATCATATACATTCCATTGTTCCGTTGCGATGTTAAAATAAAGAAAAATATTAAAGAAAGAAATTAACCAAAAAAGAGTATATTTTCATTTCCCTCAGGAACTGCATCAGGCTATGCTATTTTCACGGGATAAAAAGTAGCCTATGTTCTTCTTCGTCACACAGGCTACCTGCATGCCAAATTTCAATTGGTCAAGGCTTTGAAGCGTGAAAAGGTAACAAACAAACACATTTTCACATTTATAAATTAGTAAGGATTTTAATCTCTTTTACTGCTGGAAGAAGTAAGTATCTTCAGAATCGTCGCCTACATTAATAATTACTTGATTGAACGAGATTCGCGGTGCCGCAATTGAACTCAGTGCGGCCCATTTGACACAACCGTTTGACGAGAGCCGGCAGCGGCGAGCGGCATTTATCTAAGGTGCAGTTAATTCAGCGACTGAACTTTACATTCCTAGGAGACTCCTTGCAACGGTAGAGCTCTGTCGTCCAGTTTATCTTATTTATATCAGCTCATATACGTCCCCAACGAGGGGCTCGAGCCTACCCTGAATCAGGGCGATTAGGCCTTAGTCGACCACGCGGGCCCAGTGCGGGTTGGTCGACTTCACACACAACCTTCGAGTTTCTTCGCAGGCCTGTGCAGGTTTCCTCACGATGTTTTCCTTCACCGTTAAAGCAATCGGTAATGATATGTACGTAAGTTTTTTGGAAAAACTCATTGGTACATTGGCCGTCCAGATTTGAACCCGGTACCTCTGGTTAGATGGACCGAGTCGTTACCGGTTGAGCCACCGACGCTTCGGTTTATTAATTTATCTTATAACTTTCTTTATTTTTTATTTACCAATTTCAGCTAAGAACACTAAACCACAGATACTAGATATACTACTAAAGTGTTTTTTTTTTTCAGGGAGCCTATAGTAAAATTAATAAACCACGGGTTGTTCAGAGACAGCTGTTCAGTTTCAATTGTTCATGGAAACTGTAGCAAGTCGTACAATATCACACGTAACCGTAACGTAACACGGTCTCATTGCAACTCCGCGGATGTCAAAGAAACAAAGAATAATCGATTTCGCAGGAGTTTCAAAAGTGAAAGCGTTGACAAGCGCGCGCGCAGTAATTTCCAAACGAAACACTTCAGACGATATGGCGCGGTGGGTCGTATGTCAAAAGTTGGCACACACCTTGTGTGACTTATTCGCTGAATATCGCTTCTGCAAAATTCTCCCTTCCTCTTTTTAAAAAAGTTGTTGAAAAATCGAAAATCTTGTAGGTAAAATACAAGCTTTTATTTGAAAAGAGTTTTTTATGCTTAGAAGCTAAATGCTCACGGCAAGTTTCCAAATTCAAAAAAAGGCAAGCATTTCTACAATTCTATTGAAAGTAAAAGACGATCCTTGGACCTTGATTTCACCTCCAAAGCTCATCATCAGTTCAACTCCAAAATACCAAAAGGATCTATTGTGACCGGGAATACGGCTTCATACCAAATTCCAGCTCAATCGGAGCCCTGGAAGTTGCTCTAAAATCGATTGGAAGATTAGACCTAAACAAACATACATATACATACATACAAACATTGCAAGTTGATTATAAGCTTTATAAATGTAATACTTAACTTCAAAAATGATTTATTTTTGTACGAACTTATACAGGATGGGAAGGATTATACCGACAGATTTTAACCAAAGATTCGAATGCCTATTTAGACAAAAAAAAAGTAATATAAACATGGGCCAGTAAAGCCTAATTTTCGAGATATTAATTTTTTAAATAATTCACAAGTTCAAAAAATCTCAAGGGTAACACGCCCTAATAATATCAGATGTTTATCTGACGTTTGTTATCTTGAGATTTTAATCAAGTGTCATACTGACATCGTACAACATTTTTCATTCTTTAGACTAAGGTTTCGTTCATAAGGGACTACTATCGTTAATTGATTTTTTTGTTCCCGAAATTAAGTAAGTTAATGAGGCAGTTTTGGACCCATGTTGACATAACATTATTTACTTGTAATACCACCAGGAATACATGGATAAAATCTGTCGGTATACTCCTTCCCACCCTGTATAGATGTCAAGAATAACAATAACATTTAAAGCTGATTTATGTTATTTTTTCCTTAAAAAGCAAGATAGACACAGATAAATAATGAGAGACCAGAGGACATTTTGCGAAAGGGGCATTATACGAAGAAGTCTTTTTTGCGCAAAAAAGGTTGTGCTAATTTAAAATCAGCATTGCATTGCGATCACATTGGAATTCTTACTTTATATTTAAAAAACATTGCCAACATTTTGAATCCATTTTTGGCATGTATACTCATGAAACTGAAAACTTTTCTCCGGGAACATAATAGCCAATACCATCCAATATGCAAAAAATCTTTTGGACATTCCACTGGTAACAGCATTGATGTGTTCCGGCTTGAAGATAAGATAGCCAGTTCCCCATTACGTTTGTAAGCTTGCGTCCATCTTCTGCATCATCGTCACTTAACATCAGATGAGATGACGCCAAGGGCTTACCAATTGTGTATATAAAAAGCACTTTTACTATTGTGGTATCATCATCATCATATTAACCGAAAAATGTCCACAACTGGACAAAGGCCTCCTCTAAGTATTTGTAGTAAACTGGATGGCAATTAACTTGAACATTTTCTTTGGGACACAATTGGTAAGCCCTTGGCATCATCTCACCTGATAGTAAGTGACGATGGTGCCAAAGATAGAAGCGGGCTTACCAAGATTCCCCAACGTTATGAGGAACTAGCTATCTTATCATCAAGTCGGAATACATCAATGTTGTTAACACTGGTGTTTTTCTACAAGACTTACATAAGATGGTGCTTGCTAGTCAGGCGGGATTAGAAAATGCCCTACTACCAACCAAATCGCGTCTTACAAGTTGACCCCATCGGGAATCGAACCCGCGACCATCTGGTGTGAAGCGAATGGACTAACCATTGTACCACGATGACCAAACATTTAGCGGTAGATATAGGGAGTAATAGTTCATCATTGGTTGGGCAGCCATGTCAAAGAGTAGGGATTGCCATGTCACAATGTCGCAAGGACCTACGTAAAGCCAAAGAGATGGGATTTCCATGTCGCAATGCCGCAAGGACCTACGTAAAGCCAAAGAGTAGCGATTGCCATGTCACAATGTCGCAAGGACCCACGTAAAGCCAAAAAATAGGGATTGCCATGTCACACTGTCGCTAGGACCTACGTAAAGGCAACGAGTAGTGATTGCCATGCCACAATGTCGCAAAGACCTACGTAAAGCCAAAGAGTGGGGATTGCCATATCACAATGTCGCAAGGGCCTACGTAAAGCCAAAGAGTGGGGATTGCCATATCACAATGTCGCAAGGGCCTACGTAAAGGCAAAGAGTAGGGATTGCCATTTCACAATGTCGCAAGGACCTACGTAAAGTCAAAGAGAAGGGACTGCCATATCATAATGTCGCAAGGACCTACGTAAAGGTAAAGAGTAGGGTTTGCCATATCACAATGTCGCAAGGACCTTCGTTAAGCCAAAGAGTAGGCATTGCCATGTCGCAATGTCGCAAGGACCTACGTAAAGGCAAAGAATAGGCATTTCCATATCACAATGTCGCAAGGACCTACGTAAAGGCAAAGACTAGGCATTGCCATATCACAATGTCACAAGGACCTACGTAAAGGCAAAGGAGTAGGGATTGCCATGTCACAATGTCGCAAGCACCTACGTAAAGCCAAAGGAGTAGGGATTGCCATATCACAATGTCGCAAGCACCTACGTAAAGCCAAAGAGTAGGGATTGCCATATCACAATGTTGCAAGTACCTACGTAAAGCCAAAGAGTAGGGATTGCCATATCACAATGTTGCAAGCACCTACGTAAAGCCAAAGAGTAGGGATTGCCATATCACAATGTCGCAAGGACCTACGTAAAGTCAAAGAGTAGGGATTGCCATATCACAATGTCGCAAGGACCTACGTAAAGTCAAAGAGTAGGGATTGCCATATCACAATGTCGCAAGGACCTACGTAAAGTCAAAGAGTAGGGATTGCCATATCACAATGTCGCAAGGACCTACGTAAAGCCAAAGAGTAGGGATTGCCATATCACAATGTTGCAAGTACCTACGTAAAGCCAAAGAGTAGGGATTGCCATATCACAATGTTGCAAGGACCTACGTAAAGTCAAAGAGTAGGGATTGCCATATCACAATGTCGCAAGGACCTACGTAAAGCCAAAGAGTAGGGATTGCCATATCACAATGTTGCAAGTACCTACGTAAAGCCAAAGAGTAGGGATTGCCATATCACAATGTCGCAAGGACCTACGTAAAGCCAAAGAGTAGGGATTGCCATATCACAATGTTGCAAGGACCTACGTAAAGCCAAAGAGTAGGGATTGCCATATCACAATGTCGCAAGGACCTACGTAAAGCCAAAGAGTAGGGATTGCCATATCACAATGTTGCAAGGACCTACGTAAAGCCAAAGAGTAGGGATTGCCATATCACAATGTTGCAAGTACCTACGTAAAGCCAAAGAGTAGGGATTGCCATATTACAATTTCGCAAGGACCTACGTGAAGGCAAAGAGTGGGGATTGCCATATCACAATGTCGCAAGGGCCTACGTACAGCCAAAGAGCAGGGATTGCCATGTCACAATGTCACAAGGACCTACGTAAAGGCAAAGAGTAGGGATTGCCATATCACAATGTCGCAAGGACCTACATAAAGCCAAAGAGTAGGCATTGCCATGTCGCAATGTCGCAAGGACCTACGTAAAGGCAAAGACAAGGCATTGCCGTATCACAATGTCGCAAGGACCTACGTAAAGGCAAAGAATAGGCATTTCCATATCACAATGTCGCAAGGACCTACGTAAAGGCAAAGACTAGGCATTGCCATATCACAATGTCACAAGGACCTACGTAAAGGCAAAGGAGTAGGGATTGCCATGTCACAATGTCGCAAGCACCTACGTAAAGCCAAAGAGTAGGGATTGCCATATCACAATGTCGCAAGGACCTACGTAAAGTCAAAGAGTAGGGATTGCCATATCACAATGTCGCAAGGACCTACGTAAA
Organism: Coleophora flavipennella; assembly: GCA_947284805.1. Classification (NCBI taxonomy): domain Eukaryota; kingdom Metazoa; phylum Arthropoda; class Insecta; order Lepidoptera; family Coleophoridae; genus Coleophora; species Coleophora flavipennella. Next base: position 3,921,440 of record OX369302.1, read on the forward strand.
GCCAAAGAGTAGGGATTGCCATATCACAATGTTGCAAGTACCTACGTAAAGCCAAAGAGTAGGGATTGCCATATCACAATGTTGCAAGTACCTACGTAAAGCCAAAGAGTAGGGATTGCCATATCACAATGTTGCAAGGACCTACGTAAAGCCAAAGAGTAGGGATTGCCATATCACAATGTTGCAAGTACCTACGTAAAGTCAAAGAGTAGGGATTGCCATATCACAATGTCGCAAGGACCTACGTAAAGCCAAAGAGTAGGGATTGCCATATCACAATGTTGCAAGGACCTACGTAAAGCCAAAGAGTAGGGATTGCCATATCACAATGTCGCAAGGACCTACGTAAAGCCAAAGAGTAGGGATTGCCATATCACAATGTCGCAAGGACCTACGTAAAGTCAAAGAGTAGGGATTGCCATATCACAATGTTGCAAGGACCTACGTAAAGCCAAAGAGTAGGGATTGCCATATCACAATGTTGCAAGTACCTACGTAAAGCCAAAGAGTAGGGATTGCCATATTACAATTTCGCAAGGACCTACGTGAAGGCAAAGAGTGGGGATTGCCATATCACAATGTCGCAAGGGCCTACGTACAGCCAAAGAGCAGGGATTGCCATGTCACAATGTCACAAGGACCTACGTAAAGGCAAAGAGTAGGGATTGCCATATCACAATGTCGCAAGGACCTACATAAAGCCAAAGAGTAGGCATTGCCATGTCGCAATGTCGCAAGGACCTACGTAAAGGCAAAGACAAGGCATTGCCATATCACAATGTCGCAAGGACCTACGTAAAGGCAAAGAATAGGCATTTCCATATCACAATGTCGCAAGGACCTACGTAAAGGCAAAGACTAGGCATTGCCATATCACAATGTCACAAGGACCTACGTAAAGGCAAAGGAGTAGGGATTGCCATGTCACAATGTCGCAAGCACCTACGTAAAGCCAAAGAGTAGGGATTGCCATATCACAATGTCGCAAGGACCTACGTAAAGTCAAAGAGTAGGGATTGCCATATCACAATGTCGCAAGGACCTACGTAAAGGCAAAGAGTAGGGATTGCCATATCACAATGTCGCAAGGACCTACGTAAAGTCAAAGAGTAGGGATTGCCATATCACAATGTCGCAAGGACCTACGTAAAGTCAAAGAGTAGGGATTGCCATATCACAATGTCGCAAGGACCTACGTAAAGTCAAAGAGTAGGGATTGCCATATCACAATGTCGCAAGGACCTACGTAAAGCCAAAGAGTAGGGATTGCCATATCACAATGTTGCAAGTACCTACGTAAAGCCAAAGAGTAGGGATTGCCATATCACAATGTTGCAAGGACCTACGTAAAGTCAAAGAGTAGGGATTGCCATATCACAATGTCGCAAGGACCTACGTAAAGCCAAAGAGTAGGGATTGCCATATCACAATGTTGCAAGTACCTACGTAAAGCCAAAGAGTAGGGATTGCCATATCACAATGTCGCAAGGACCTACGTAAAGCCAAAGAGTAGGGATTGCCATATCACAATGTTGCAAGGACCTACGTAAAGCCAAAGAGTAGGGATTGCCATATCACAATGTCGCAAGGACCTACGTAAAGCCAAAGAGTAGGGATTGCCATATCACAATGTTGCAAGGACCTACGTAAAGCCAAAGAGTAGGGATTGCCATATCACAATGTTGCAAGTACCTACGTAAAGCCAAAGAGTAGGGATTGCCATATTACAATTTCGCAAGGACCTACGTGAAGGCAAAGAGTGGGGATTGCCATATCACAATGTCGCAAGGGCCTACGTACAGCCAAAGAGCAGGGATTGCCATGTCACAATGTCACAAGGACCTACGTAAAGGCAAAGAGTAGGGATTGCCATATCACAATGTTGCAAGGACCTACGTAAAGCCAAAGAGTAGGGATTGCCATATCACAATGTTGCAAGTACCTACGTAAAGCCAAAGAGTAGGGATTGCCATATTACAATTTCGCAAGGACCTACGTGAAGGCAAAGAGTGGGGATTGCCATATCACAATGTCGCAAGGGCCTACGTACAGCCAAAGAGCAGGGATTGCCATGTCACAATGTCACAAGGACCTACGTAAAGGCAAAGAGTAGGGATTGCCATATCACAATGTTGCAAGGACCTACGTAAAGGCAAAGAGTAGGGATTGCCATATCACAATGTCGCAAGGACCTACATAAAGCCAAAGAGTAGGCATTGGCATGTCGCAATGTCGCAAGGACCTACGTAAAGGCAAAGACAAGGCATTGCCATATCACAATGTCGCAAGGACCTACGTAAAGGCAAAGAGTAGGCATTTCCATATCACAATGTCGCAAGGACCTACGTAAAAGTAAAAGTGAAACTTTTTTTCACATTATAGACATTTACAGAGGACGAAACGATCATGGCTGCTCTCGTCTTGGAGCTACGGTACAGAGGACGAAACGATCATACGGCTGCTCTCGTCTTGGAGCTACGGTACTGTGGACAAAACGATCATACCGACCGTCACGCGACACCCAGACGAAAAAATTTGAGACGATGTAATAAAAGTTTCACTTTTAAATATTTTGGCCCCGAGTGACACACACAATTTATCATCACAACCTATGAGAAAAAGAAATGAAAGAAAAAAGAATGCATATGACCGTTCTTTTTTTTCAGCGCGCATGCCGCTAAAACCTAACCGACTAGTAACTTCTTCATACACTATGCGTTCGACCTCCTTGGTTAACTTCACATACTAACCAGCAAAGAGTTAATAATTTAATACAAACTTCTTGCTAACCAATCACAAAAGTAAGTTTATCACCATAGAGAATTTAATGTTAATTTGTGAATTTTTTTATATTCAACCTTCACAAACACGGACCAATTAGAAGTGAGAAACAAAGAATTACAGGGAGAAAAGAAGAATTTTTTTTGCACTTATTGAGGTACCAATCGTAATTTTTTTAAGAGGTATGATAAAAATTAAATTTACAAACTAATATTATTCTCAAAATAGTATTTCGCTTACAAAAGCAAAAAAATATTGCTTATTTGATTTTACATTCCATTTTACATTTATTTAAATCACTTAAATGTTTTTTTAATTATTATTAAAAATTTGAGTGCGTTTTGCTGCACCTCACCTGATGGCAGCCGCGGATTTAATACGCAAGCTCAAATATTCACTCTCGTCTTGAAGATTCCTAAATTATACGAATCGTGGAAGACAGACACCGGCAGGGAATTCCACTCCTTGGCCGTTCGCATAACGAACGAATAAGCAAACGCTTCGTGCGTAAAGGTGGAACATTAACGACAAAGAGGTGGAATCACCCTCCGCGCCTGGTCGTCCGATGATGAAATGGAGAGGGGGGAAAGAGAAACACTCTCCGAAATGAATCATTTGAACAGAACACCGATAGACAGGCGACTTTGCGGCGATGCTCGAGGCTTTGGAGCCTGTTGGATACAAGTTCCTCATCGCCAATGAGTCTCCTAGCGCGTCGGTCGATAGAATCCAAGGCATCTAGCTGGTAACGAGCCGATCCGTCCCATAAGTGAGAGCAGTACTCCATACATGACCTAACTTGAGCTTGGTATACCATTAGAAGCTGCTCTGGTCTGAAGTAAAGTCTCACCTTCGAGAGGATACCAAGCTTTTTTGGCAGCCGTTTTTGCCTTAGATTCAATGTATCTCCCGAAATAAAGTTTGTAAGGAGAAGTCACATGCCTGTAAAACGAACGATTTCCGAACATCTTCTTGACAGTTGATCGAAATTGTAACTCAAATTACAGTACTTGGTCTAATATTGGACAGAAAAGAAATCTTTTTAAGGTTCCGTACAAATAACGGACCAACCGATACCCTATTGCTAAGCCTCCGCTGTCTCTCTGTCCGTTTGTCCGTACGTCAGCGGGCTTTATTTCATGAACCGTAATAGGTTTAAACAGTTGAAATTTTCACAGAATGTGTATTTCTGTTGCCGCTATAGTAACAAATACTAAAAATTAGAAAATGTGAAAAAATTAGGGGGGGTCTCCATACAAAAAACGTGTTTTTTTATAGGTCTTCAGAAGGATTTTTTATTTAGCTCTATTGTAAAAACGGTAATACAAACAAGCGTGAAACTTTGTGTGGTTATAGTACTAATACTGAAGTAAAAAAAAACAAATAATAAAACTTGGCCAAGTGCGAGTCGTACTCACGCTAAGGAGTCCGACTGAACGACAAAAAAGCATATTTTTGTAATGTGAATAGATATCATTGTCCTTACGCCATGTAGTTGTGAGGAGATGTGTGGTGGTACGGAACCCCCGGAGTGCTAGTCCGACTCGACTTGGCCTATTTATGTTTTTAATGAAAATATACTTAAATCGTAAACTGACAAACAAGTCTAAAATAAGCAATAAAGTATTTAGTGAGATTTGAACCCTAAATATATATTATCGAAATGAAAAAAAACATTAAAAAAGACAACGACACCGGCAGTAAAAAATATTTTTTCTTTAATTCAGTTAGGGATCTTAGTACAACTCACACTTGGCTGGTTTTTATGATTTCTTGTTTTGTTTTAGAGCAAAAACAAAAAAGCCTAATTAATAATTGATTAATTTTGTCTTTATAAAAACATTTAATTTGAAAAATGTATTTGGAAGATACCTATTTTTTATTTAATATTTTAATACAATAAGCCGTTAGGCTCTCGGTTTAGAATAGGGCCATCCTATCTCTTCTAATAAGTGTCGTAAGAGTCGCCTAAGGTACTTAAACCGTAGGATGGGCAGCAGCGTGCTTTCCGCGAATATAGTCAATCTGCAACAACACTAGGATCGCCAACCCGCCTGCCAAGCGTGGCGATTACGGCAACACCTCCCATGATCTGCACAACTATAAAACTGCCCCTAGTCCCCGGCGGCCCCGCTATTCCTGACTCTGGTAGCGGTCAAGGTCACGGCGGGGCATGGGGTGCGAATAATCCCCGCCAGATGCCAGGCTATATACCAAACCAAAAGGAATCGGAATACGTAGCGTATAGGCAGGCCTCACACTCGGTGGACCGATAACCTGGTAAAGGTCGCGGGAAGCCACTGGATGCGGGTAGCGCAGAACTGGTCGTCGTGGAAATCTTTGGGGGACGCCTATGTCCAGCAGTGGACGTCCTTCGGCTGATATAATGATTTTAATACAATACGAATGAATTATTTTTGTATTGGCATTTGAACTGGAAAATGCAAAAAGTATTTATATTTTTCCTTTTAGGGCCGGTGGTCGTGGAAATTCTTGAGGGAGGCCTTTGCCAGGCAGTGGACTTGTTTCGGCTAATATGATGATGATGATTTGTATATCAGGGTTGCCAGAACATTTCCATTTAAAACCAGGACGCAAGGACAATTACGCAATGAAGAAGAATCAATGAAACTCAACTAATAGCAAAAATTAGGCTGCAGTCCCTTCTTATGCTAGGTATGTACTGTTTTCTTATTTATGGACAATTTCTTAGAAAAAGTGTCTAAGGCTTTAGAAATTTCTGCCTAGAATACTATAATCTTGTGTTTAGCCTTTTTTAGGGTTCCGCAGTACAACAAAAAACCCTTATAGTTTCGTCATGTCTGTCTGTCCGTATGTCTGTCCGCGGCCTAGCTCCTAGACTATTAGTAGTTAAGAGCTGACATTTGGCGAAGATATTTATGTAATAATAACGCGGAGAGAACTGTAAAAAAAATTTGGAAAAAAACTTTTTAAGGGTACCTCCCCTACAAGTAAAGTAGGGATGATTTTTTTTTGTCAAACCCAGTCGTGTGGGGTATCGTTGGTTAGAGCTTAAAAAATTGTTGTGAGTCTTCTCAAGACCATTTTATAATTTAGGGTTCCGTTTTCAAAAAATAGACTTGAAAGTGCTAAATTTTGTTGGAGTCGAGTGTATTACAACTAAACCGCTGTATTTGGAAATTTGAGAATTCGATACGGACGCGATAATGACAACTTCGAAACCCTACCTTGCGCGTGGCCCGACACGCACTTGGCCGGTTTTTTTTAATGCTCTTCAATATCTATTGCACCTCTACTGGTTATACAAATACTCGATTCTCAAATAAGACAATTCACCCAAAACCTAGAACACAACTTGAAAACTATCCAGGACACCCCAAAAGTAGGACACATCCTGGAAAAACAGGACGCTTGGCAACCCTAAAGTATATAAACCATTTTGTACATCTCTGATCCTAACTTAAAAACAGCGGTAACAGACGTTTCACTAGTTTTAACTACAGACCTGCCAAGGAAAAGCTCCGTACGGTGTTTCAGCACCGCCAACAATTTTCGCAGTCCTCCTGGGGTTGAAATCCACCATCCTTGTCCCGCATGTCACTCTCTCCTTCTCTGGCTTCACAAAGTTCTGGTTATGAACCACATTCTGGTTGAAATAGTTCGTCGAGAAACTGGTAAAGGCCTTGGAGGGCCTCGTCCTGTTCCTGTAGTATTCCATGTGATTAACTTTGTTTACGAAATAATCGGCCCGAGAAAACTCGATTAAGAGAAAAAGCTTAAGAATTTTTGACAGCATTTTGTACACCTTTTAATTTCACCACCAATAAAAAAAAAGAAAAACAAATCTCTTGTGTTTATACAAAAAAAAAACTGGAAACTAAAACGACGAATGCTGATTTAAAAAAAAAACGATTCTACATGTCCATTTCCGAAGACTATTTTCAAAAATGCGTGCGCGTCCAGCGCCTTCCAAAAAATGAATGAGGCATCTTCCATTGAGCAGTTTTTTTTTTTTAAATAACCCGTTGACTGCGGCACTGATCATATTGCTCACAATGCCATGTGTGGTACACGCGTGAATGTAGGTCAGTGGATCTATCTCAAGATGCATCCTTTTACAATGGCGACAACTGTTCGAGTTAATGACGGGTGATTATGGTATAATGGTATTCAAATGTAATTTTTTTTACTACCTATTTAGGTAAGTGGTTTAGGTCAAGGTATTGAATTAAATTTTTTTCGATCACATTTTGTGCATTCAATGGTGTTTTTTTGGGTCTTGGAAAGTTTGTTAACAACTAAAGTATTTTGGCTCCATATGACTGGCAGTGATAAGATCAAACATAGCCCTTTGATAATTAACGACTTGGAATGTAACTATTGAAAGGTTGTTACGTTGTTAAGTTTGGTATACTCTGCACAGATGGAAATTTATTGAGTTTCATTTTAGTTCTAAAAAACATTGGCGGCACAACGTAATGGCTCGTTCCTCATAAACAAAGGTCCCGGGTTCGAAACCGGACGGCCAATGTACTCACCAATGTGTTTTTCGATACATAAGTAAATTTACTTACCGATTCTTTCAACGGTGCCTCAGGCAAACATCGTAAGGAAACCTACACATCTGATTCCAAGAGATGCAAGAAGGTCACGTTGCATACGTCCGTAGAGGTATCTAAATGCCCTACTCGTGACCGCGGGTGATACTTAAATGCAACACCAGGCTACCGCTGTCTGTCCCTCTTGCATAGCCCAGTTATTGTGCCACACGATACGAGAAGATTTTAGTTACTATGTAATCAGGTCGGGCTCATAACAAAGAAAGCTACAAGACTGCCAGCAGATGAACATGATATACTGAAACCAGATTCCATATTCCACTGACAAGTCGTCTCTGCTTCCTCAGAGAAACAAAAGACTTCATCATCATCATCATCATTATCATATCAGCCGAAAAACGTCCACTGCTGGACAAGACCTTCCCCAAGGATTTCCATGACGACCGGTCCTGCGCCTCCCGCATCCATCGGCTTCCCGTGATTTTCACAAGGTCGTCGGTCCACTGCGTCGTTTTCCGGTGCGCGGTCACGACTCTGGAACTTCACTGCCCCAACGGCCATATTTTCTACGAGCTATGTGCCCTGCCCACTGTCAATTCAGACTTTATACTAAAAATATATTGTTGGTGAAATGGGTATACTGATCTATAATCACGTCAGTTCATCGAAACCAACTGCTCTAAGGTTCAATTATTAAGGATTAAGGACAAATGTTAAATTTAATTATATCAAGGCTAATCATTAGGTATACATAAATCACCCAAAAAATATTAGACGAATTAATCGTTTGACAACTAGTATGGGACTTAGACCTATGTGCCTATTAATTAAGAGCATCAGTGGCGTTACGGCTAGGGCCTCTATCTCTATCGGGAGATCGTGGTTCGAATCCTGCCACGTACCAATGTGTTTCCGAATTTCGATTTCATCGTTTAACTGACGCTCTTAAACATCATTAGGAAAACATCGTTAGGAAACGCACACACCTGCGAAGAAACTCGACGGTTGTGTGTGATGTCGACCAACCCGCACTGGGCTCGCGTGGTTGACTAAGGCCTGATCGCCCTAATCCAGGGTAAGTTCCCTCGGTGGGGACGTAGCTATGTAAACTGATATGATGATGACCTATTAATTGGTTTTAAATACATATCTTCAGATAAAAATGAATAATAAATGTCGTGTGGAGCAGTAAATAGGCGCCAATGTCATATTTCATTAACATAGTGTCATATTAAACGTTGCATGTTTAAGATTTTTTCCATAATCGGTTAAGGAATCTTTTATTTAAGGGTTAGATTTGCAAAAAATCTTTCAAACTATAATCTCATGTAATTAAGCGGTTGTAGCTTTGACAACTTGCGTGGATGCATCACGCAGGTTAACAGACCCGAAGCACGGTCCATACCTGTATGGGTTTGACTGTTAGTTGCATTTATTTCGACCATTTCTGTGCTTTCAATTCGCAAAGTACATTCAGCCGTTGGTGCCAGTTGCTGCCACTGGATGGCAGTAGTTATAAAGACGTGAAGAGAGCGAGCAGTAAGCCTTTTATTACAAGCTTTTATTTAACTTGCAATATATGCATGTTTGTTTGGAAAAAATCTTGCAACTCAATTTTAAAGCAGATATCTTCAACCGATTGAGCTGAAATTTTGTATACACGTTCAGGCTGAGAAGATTTTTTTTATTATATCAGCTCATATACGTCCCCACCGAGGGGCTCGAGCCTACCCTGAATCATTTTTAGGTTTTTCGAAAATTATGTAAAAATATATAAATTAGTTTCTCATTATTTTTCACAGGTCATTTCAATGCTTTAACCAATTTGAAAAAAGCTAAAGAACCTGACAGCATAAAAACATTACCTCTCTTTTTGAACCGTCGTCGAGTTAAAATGGGTTGAAGACGAATCTACGAGTAACGACACCTCGCATTCCAAAAATTAATTAAGCCGTTAGGCTACAGTCTAAGTACCGGACATACATACATAGTTACTTACATACAAACATGCAATTGAAAAACATAACACTCCTTTTTGGACAGTCGCATAAGCTAACATTTCAATACTTTCTGAACTTCCTTGAAGAGAATCATTAACTTTGGTCCTCGGGAAATACCCAATAGAGGTCTTCAATGACCTTGACAAAATGGTTTAAATTATCTTCTAAGAGGTACTTCACTGAATACATTATAGTACAGTCGGCCTCACGACAGGGGTTGGTGACAATTTACTGAATTTAATATAAACAAGTTTTCTTTACCGCAAAACAATCTTTTCTCGTGGCTTCCCCCGCGTAATTATCGTCTTCATGACTGTAAGCGTGCGTGGTGTGCATAAATAAATTGTAAGGTATTTTGTTATTATTTCAATATATAAAATTTAAGCTACTCTGCTCACTTGGCACGAGGTGAAGTGGCAGGAGTACCTCCAGCGGAAGCACAGTCGGCTGGAGTTCAGTGCGACGGGGAGAGAAAGCGTCGATCTATTATTTTATTTTTATAATTCTCAGATAACTTAGTATATAGACCTAATAAAAACTTGTAAAATTTACATCTATTTATAAGTATATTTATATCATCATTTCAGCTCATATATGTCCCCACCTAGGGGCTAGAGCCTACCCTGAATTAGGGCGATCGGGCCTTAATCGACCACGCGGGCCCAGTGCGGGTTGATCGACTTCACACACAACCTTCGAGTTTCTTCGCTGGTATGTGCAGGTTTCCTCACGATGTTTTCCTTCACCGTAAGAGCGTCGGATAAACGTACATACAAACAAACCAATTTTATTTCTATATAATAAACGAGTAGTTGCCCGCAGTTTTGCCCACGTAGATATCGGGGGTGCGTGGATAACGAGGGATATTTTAAGCCTGTGTTTAAAATGAATGAAGGTCATAACTACATATCAGTGAAAGAATTTTTGAAATCGGATGAGTTGTTCTGGAGATAACCTCTTACATACAAACTTACAAACTTTACTTCTATAATATATTAGTATAGATTAGTTATAGACACTACAATAGGTACTTAGGTAACTTTTTTATCCACAATTGGTAAGCTCTTGGCATCATCTCACCTGACGATAATGCCGATGATGGAAGCAGACTTACCAAAATTCTCCAACGCAATGGGGAACTTTCTATTTTATCTTCAAGCCGGAAACATCAATACTGTTAACATTGATGTTTGGCGGCAAGACTTAAATAAGATGGTGGTAACTAGTCAGGCGGGCTTAGAAAAGGTCCTTCCACCAACAAAACGGAGTCATACAAAGTTAGACTCCGCCGGGAATCGAACCCGCGACCTCCTGATAAATGAAGCCAATGGACATAACCATTATGCCACGGAGGCGGTTTACCTAGGTACTATAAATTTCAATTGTTACCACTAACGTGCGGCTGACCGTACTATATTTGAGTCTTAAGAAGGCTCGAGTTTCCATACAAACATAGATTGAATCCAAACTTTACGAATATATTAAATAGACACATATCGATGTTTGTAATTAGTTTTCGATGTACTAATATAAAAACTTAATATTAAACTTCTCTTATTTTTTACTTTTTTTTATAAAAAATTATAAAAAGTTTAAATTTAAACTTCTCTTATTTTTTACTTTTTTTTATACAAAGTTTGAGTGCGTTTTGTTGTTGTTTTTTTATAATTAGTACATCGAAAACTAATTACAAACATTGATAAGTGTGTACTCTATATATTCTCAAAATTTGTATTCAATTCGGCTACATTTTTGTATTAAAGCTGAACTACGTTTGTATGTAAACTCGAGCCTCCTGGGGACTCTTAAACATCTCGATTCTAAACAAAAATGCAATAAATGGTGACGCGTCGTCGCCTTAACTACAATACAACCAACTGGTTGCCTTCAGGTATTTGCTAAAATTTGCATATTATCGTATAGTGTGGTGTAACTTTGACCTATAATAGCCATATCTGGGCAAAGGACATCTGTATTTATGTTCGTACGGTCGGCAAATGCGGGCCGACAAACAAAATGGTGTGACACGCCCACTTTTAACGAATAGGCTATTTTTCCGTATAAAAAAAAATAAAAAAAAACACTATTCATTAAATAGTATTTCTTCTAGAACAGCAAAAACACTTGCATACCTACACTTGCCTAATTGAAGTTATAAATAAATTTAATTTTATATTCATACAGGCTGTAACAAAATTGGTGTGGGTCCCGTTAACTGGGGCTTCTACAAGTTTTGTTCTACGACTTTGCTGAAATCGCAAAAAAACATTTTTACTCTGCATACAAATCGATCAGCTGATCGACCAATTTTGTGCATTTAAGTATGGAGGATCCATTTTTTTTGAATAAATATATTGAATTGAATTGAATAGAACCCTCAGTTAACGGATCCTACACCAATTTTTTTACACCCTGTAAATGGACCGTGCTATGCTCGGAGTTTCTCTGCGTGATCGAATCGGAAACGAGGAGATCCGCAGGAGAACCAAAGTAACCGACATAGCTCACAGAATTGCTAAACTGAAGTGGCAGTGGATAGGGCACATAGCTCGTAAAACAGATGGCTGTTGGGGTAGTAAAGTTCTCGAGTGGCGACCGCGCACCGGAAAACCCAGCGGTAGCAGGCCTCCCACGCGGTGGACCGACGACCTGGTGAAGATCGCGGGAAGCCGATGGATGTGGGCAGCGCAGGACCAGTCTTCGTGGAATCCTTGGGGGGGACGCCTTTGTCCAGCAGTGGACGTTTTTCGGCTGATATGATGATGATGATGATGATTTATTAAAAACAGCAAATTAGTTTGTTAAAACTATGTGGCTTTTATGACGTCACTATGTCAGTGACGCAAATAATACAGGAGAAACTTTCGTTTTTGACAGTCGATAAAAAGTTACTCAAATGACTTTTTTTTAATCCACAATTGATAGGCCCTTCACCTGATGGTAAGTGACGATGATGCCGAAGATGGAAGCGGACTTACCAAGATTCCCCGCAATTGCGATCTGGCTATCTTAACTTCAAGCCGGAACATATCAATGCTGTTTACACTGATGTTTGGCGGCAAGAGTTAGATAAGATGGTGGTAGCTAGCCAGGTGGGCTTACAAAATGCCCTACCACTAACCGAACCGAGTCGAACCCGCGACCTCCTGGTGTGAAGCGAATGGACTAACAATTACGCCACGGAGGCGGTTAAAAAACTGAAATGACTAGTATTGAAAAAACAGCGATGTATTGAGGTATTTGTTCCTGAGTGAATTTCCCCTGCTGAGCTATGGCCTATTTGCACTGCTGCAGCACACCCGCAGTGCTTTTTATTCTTTATTGTTTTAGATTTTTAAGTTTTTTATTTTGTTTTTACTTTGTTGTCCTAACACTCCGTCCGTACTTGTTACTCCGTAGGTTCTATAATTCATGTTTTCTATTTTTAATTTATCATGTGTGTGTGTCCGCAGACATAATTAAAAAGAATTTGTGAAATGTTTTTCCCTAAATTGCCCTTCCATTGAATCTTAATAAAAAGAATTTGTGAAATGTTTTTCCCTAAATTGTCCTTCCATTGAATCTTAGTTGTTTTTGTTTTGCAGTGTGTCTTCAATTTTTAATTAACCAAAATCACAAAACTAATACATCAGTGACGCTTAAAGAGTATGACGTCAAGCGTTCCTATTTCTTACATTTTTAGTAAAAAAAATGTTTTTGACATTACGATAATAATTTTTTTTTAAAAAAACTAAAAGCCAACTATAGAAAAGTATAAAAGAATAAATTTTGTAGTAAAGTATTTAAAATTTCTGCTTGTAGGTACCTTTCTTTTGATAACAAAACATGATATAAACATCAAGAAAAAAAATTTTTGTTTGTGTAATTCACCTATAAAATCAGCCATGTTGATTTTTTAAACCGATATATCCTCTGACACGCGAAGTCATGACACAAATCGACACCGCATTTGTGCAGATCGGTGGTTTAGGAAATACAAGGGAACAGATGAACATACGCACATACTTACATACGGACTGTAGTACTAGTACATAGACATAAATATAACCCTCATTTTTTCTTATTCGGGTAAAAAGTAACTTAAAGTGCCTATTATTTCTTTTACTATTGATGCAATTTTTATACGGATCGAAAAACACAGAGAATGTGCATTTTTTAATTTGTTATGAAAATTTAAAAATAATTTGGAGCTATTTCGATTTTTGATGGGTTTGGGTAGAAAAGTTTTTGAGTAGCGACCGCGCACCGGAAGACGTAACGCAGGCATGCCCCCCACTTGGTGGGCCGACGACATGGTGAAGGTGACGGGAAGCCGCTGAAATCCTTGGGGAGGCCTTGGTGTCCAGCAGTGTCATAACGAAGGGCGTCTCCAATTTGATCAAACATCTCGAAGCTGCTCGAGGGGATGCTTAAATCGTCCTTAGGTCCCTAGAGAGGTTCCAACAGGACACTAAATTTCATATCAGTTAAAATAGAAATAGATATTTATTTAGAAATTGACGGTAGGTAGGTGCTTTCAGAGCTCACGCAATGCTTGGAGTGACAAACCAGGCTTGACCCCCCCCCCCCCCCCCCCCCCATCTTAGTCTTGGTGGCTGGCGGTGGCGTCGGTTTAGGGATGCGCGGGCGGCGATTAGAAAGCCAAACAACGCTATTAGTTTGAAACGTAGCGATATTCATTTAATTTAGGTAGTTATTTAGTTTAATTTAAATAATGATTTATATTTGATTTATTATTAATTACATGTACGTAGGTTTATAATAACTATTTTATTTGTAACGTGCTAGAGCACAACGTTACAACAAAAAATACTAAAAATTAGAAAAAGTGATAAAATAGTGGGTCTCCAATAGTCTCCATACAACAAAAGGTGTTTTTTTTAAACATGAAGAAACTGGCGCCATGTAGTATGATGGTTTTTGAAACATGAAACTAGCGCCATCTAGTATGATGGTACGGAACCCTATGTGTGCGGTTCTGACTCGCACTTAGCCGGTTTTATTTTTTACTCAAAAATGCGTGTAATTTAGTCATGACTTTATCAAGCTTCTCTGTGCATAGTCGGCCTTGCCTACTACTCGAAAAACCGGATCGCCAACTAATTTTATGATTTCAAGTCGAAAGTTAATAACGTCAAAATACAATCATTTATTTATAAAACAAATTATGTCATGAGAACATAAAAACAATATGACACAAGAAGTTATACATTAAAATTATTGAATGTCATTAATGCCTTGAACAAGAGTAGGTCAGTTCACACGGACAGCACCCGGTCACGAGTGTAACGCGAGAGGCAGCCATCGCTCTTCTCAACCATATTAGAGAAAAAGGAAAGATGCGGCTCCCGATGCGTCATCATCATCATATCATCCGAAAAACGTTCACTGCTGGACAAGCGCCTCCCCTAAGGATTTTCACGACGACCGGCCCTGCGCTGTCCGCATCCAGTGGCTTCCCGCGATCTTCACCAGGTCGTCGGTCCACCACGTGTGAGGTCTGCCTACGCACCGTTTTTAGGTGCGTGGTTGCCACTCGAGATCTTTACTGCCCCAACAACCATCTGTTCTACCAGCTATGTGGCCTGCCCACTGCCACTTCAGTTGAGCGATTCTGTGAGCTATGTCGGTTATTTTGGTTCTCCTGCGGATCTCCTCATTTCTGATTCGATTGCGTAGGTAAATTCTGAGCATAGCTCGCACATTCACATGGGTCACACATTCATTTCTACTTCTTTTTTCTGTCACATTTGACAGGTGCCTAGCTGGCTTAAGAGTCTCCAGGATGCTCGAGTTTCCATACAAACGTAGTTTCGCTTTAATACAAAAACTACATGCCGGATTAAATCCAAAATATCGATGTTTGTAATTAGTTTTCATCGTAGTAAATATTAACGTAACTAAACGAAGGCTTAAATTAGTTTTGTACTGAAAGTTTGGAACTGCTCTTTTTTTTCCGTTTATATTAGTCCATCGAAAACTAATTACAAACATGAATATATGTCTCCTCAATATATTTGCAAAGTTTGGATTCAATCTGGCATGTAGTTTTTGTATTAAAGCGTAACTACGTTTGTATGGAAACACGAGACTTCTGGCGGCCCATAATGGAGTAGTATGTTACCTACTCTGAATATTTTTTTTTATAGATATAATGATTTGTTAACCAAAACAACAATTACCCACAGTCGCTGGCACCAGCTATACAGTCACAAAGACGATATCCACGCCAGCGAGGCCGCGAGCAAAAGCTAGTCAAAAAATAAAAACTCAAGTGCACTAAATGTATCTTATGCCACACAACGGATCATAACGAATCTATCAGCCAAAGAAACAGAAGAAACAGAACTTACAAACATCATACAATATTAATTTATTTAAAAATTTAAACCCATTTCAAAATACATGAATACGTTTAATCAGCACAGGGCCAGTCAAACAAACAGACGTATACACACACACACACACAAACACACACACACACAAACACACACACACACACACACATCCAATTATGAGTGTGTTAAACATTATCCTACTTTTCACGCACTCGAGAAAAATAAAACTTCCTTAAAATTTCGTTATAATATTGTTGACCGTACATAGGTAAGTAACGAGTAGCTACAAATGAGAGCTAAATTAGTTATGAATATGAAGTTTTCCCGCGTTTTCTCTCAGTAATCCGAGGCCGAGTTGCATCAGAAATGGCTAAGTACGACGGTCACAAGCAACAGGTATTGTTCAAATAACGTTTTTGACGTGATGACGTCTTAAAAATTGATGACACGGGCTGCATACACGAAAAAGTGTGAGGTCATTGTCACATTACGCCAGTGTGACGTCATTGTCACGTTCCGCGAGTGTGACGTCATTGTCACGTTACGCCTGAGCCGAGCGTGCAAGCGAGAGTTGTATTTGTACTTGGACTTAGACGAACGGACGGACGAACCGACAAACAAGTGTGTCAATGGATTAAAAGTACTAGGCTTCCAGGAGCTTACAAGAGGTGTTCCAATGCGGTCAATTCTTTGTGAGGAAACACAAAACGGGACTTGGACGGGGACTTGGACGGGCACTTGGACGGGGACTCAGACGGGGACTCCGACGGGGACTCGGACGGGGAATCGGACGGGTACTTGTAACGTAGTAAATTATCTTCCGTAAACCATCGGTTTTTTATTAAATCCAAAATTGGTAAGCCCTTGACATCATCTTACCTGATGGTAAGTGACGATGATGCCGAAGATGGAAGCGGGTATACCAAGATTCCCGAACGTAATAGAGAACTGGCTATCTTATCTTCAAGCCGGAACACATTAACGTTGTTAACATTGATGCTTGACGGCAAGACTTAGATAAGATGGTGGTGGCTAGCCAGACGGGCTATGCCTTTCCACCAAGTAAACCAAGTCATACAAAGTTAGACTTTGCTGGGAATCGAACCCGCGACCTCCGATGTTAAGCTAAGGACTTAGCCATTACGCTACGGATGCGTTTATTTACAATGAATCTAATTTGAAACTCCTATTGGTATAAGAAAGTAACCGGCCAAGTTCTGTAGTCTTTTGAAAATAAAATAAGTGTTTTATTATTTTTTTATACATATTTTTATATTATAATAAAAAACCTAAAATTAAGGTAAAGTGATAACGGTGCAACAACAACCCTTTAAAAAAATGTTTTTGCAATTGTTAATAAAACATTTTGTATGGAAAAACTGAACTTTTTAAAAATCCAACTGCACATCTTAAGTTGGTCGACTATTACTCCTAAACTAAGAAAGCCTACTTAGCCGTAATAGTTTTACTTTCAAACTGAATTATCATTTATCTTTTTTTTTTCATCTATTTTCATTTTTCTAGCCATTCTTTAATAGCTGTTTAGCTGGTGTGGAAGGGGGAGGACTGTTACAAAAATTTGTACTTTAAAGCTTAACATTTCGCAAACGGAACTTTGAATCTAAAAATTGTTCTAGCAAAGCCTCAGTAGTTTTAAAAGACCTATTAAACGATACCCCACACGTAACAGACAAATCACCAAAAAACACCCTCTCTACAGGTAGCGGAGGTACCCTATAATTCTTTTTTATCACGATTCTAAAAGCGTCGGTGGCTCAACCGGTAACGACTCGGTCCATCTAACCAGAGGTACCGGGTTCAAATCTGGACGGCCAATGTACCAATGAGTTTTTCAAAAAAACTTACGTACATACTTACCGATTACTTTAACGGTGAAGGAAAACATCGTGAGGAAACCTGCACACGCCTGCGAAGAAACTCGAAGGTTGTGTGTGAAGTCGACCAACCCGTACTGGGCCCGCGTGGTCGACTAAGGCCTAATCGCCCTGATTCAGGGTAGGCTCGAGCCCCTCGGTGGGGACGTATTTGAGCTGTAATGATGATGATGAATAGCTTCACCTGTATGTTTTTAACCGACTCTTTTGCACTAGATTTTGAGCCACTTTAAACGGACAGATTTAATTTAAACTTTGTACATTTATCAAGAATCAGTGGCAATACAATAATTGTATAAATTTATCTCATTATCCTGATCAGGATCTCCTGGAATAAATGCACATCAATCTAAATATTAAAAAAAAGATGACTACTTATATTTAAAAAACTAAAAAACACGCTTTTAAAGCACATCAAATTAAAATTAAAAAATAATTATTAATATAAGCTGAAAACAATAATGAACGAAAAATACTAGTATTATTGTGAAAAAAGCGTGGGGCGCTTTTTGCCACATTTTTCGTATATCGAGCAACCCACGCTTTTTTCACAATAATACTAGTATTTTTCGTTTATTATTATTTTCAGCTTATCCTAAGAATATTTTACACTGTTTAGTTTGATTTGCTTTAAAAACGTGTTTTTAAGTTTTTATTAACTATTTTTTTTACCTCCTTATCGGCGTGATTAATATGTTTATGTATACCCATGCCAAATTACAGCTTTCTAGTACTAATAGTCTCTCAGCTAAGCCGCGGACAGACAGACATGGCGAAATTATAAGGGTTCCTTGTTGACTAAGAAACCCTAAAAAACTAAATTCCTAAAAACTGTCACACATTAATTAATATATAAAAATGAACATTTCAAAAGCGTCGGTGGATCAACCGGTAACGACTCGGTCCATCTAACCAGAGGTACCGGGTTCAAATCTGGACGGCCAATGTACCAATGAGTTTTTCAAAAACTTACGTACATATCATTACCGATTGCTTTAACGGTGAAGGAAAACATCGTGAGGAAACCTGCACAGGCCTGCGAAGAAACTCGAAGGTTGTGTGTGAAGTCGACCAACCCGCACTGGGCCCGCGTGGTCGACTAAGGCCTAATCACCCTGATTCAGGGTAGGCTCGAGCCCCTCGGTGGGGACGTATATGAGCTGATATAATAATAATAATAAAACATTTCAAAAATACAAACAAAAAAAACATTTATTTTTTTATGTGATATTATATGCGGCAGGCAAATTGTATGATTAGTCATTTTACATACGGTCAGGTCGTCCGTATCTAAACGGTCAGGCAAAATGTAAAATGCTGTACGCCTATTCAGGCAATTTGTAATAATTCGTCCGTATGTAAACGGTCAGGCAAAATGTAAAATTATGTGCGCAGATTGTAAAATGCCGAGCCAGGGAAATTGTAATAATTCGTCCGTATATATAAACGGTCAAAGCCGAGTCACGCCAATTGTCAAAATGCCGTACGGCAGATTGTAAATGAGCTCGCAAAGCCAGCGATATTAGGTTCAGTCAGGTTTGATTGATTTAACTGACAAAGAGACTCGCCTCGCGAGGCTCCCCGCTCCCTCACCATTATATAATTTACCTTACATTTGCCTGACCGAATGTATAAGGACGAATTATACAGTATGCCTGCGACATATACATTACGTATAAATCGTTTATTTATTTAGTAACTTTTTTACCCTCAATTGGTAAGCTGACGTAATCTCACCTGATGGTAAGTGACGATGATGCTGATTTAAAAATATAAAAATCCTCATCATCATATCAGCCGAAAGAAGTCCACTGCTGGACAACGGCCTCCCCCAATGATTTCCACGTCGGCCAGTCCCGCGCTGCCCGCATCCAGCGGCTTCCCTCGATCTTCACCAGGTCGTCGGTCCACCGTGTGGGAGGCCTACCTACGCTACGTCTTCCGTAGCTTGTACGAAAGTCGGAACCCTAAAAATAATTATTAAGAAAAAGCTTGTAGTGTAGGTACTTGAATCACACTTAAATCAGCTTTGTACTTGCAAGAAAAAAATGTATTTTTTACTTTCAAATAAAAACGAGCCTTACGATGTGTAACATCTGACATAAGTACCTATAGTGACATGAAAACCTACCGGCCATCCGGCCTCCAGCCTCGCATTAGGCGGCGTCACCATGTTTCCTTAGCGTTCGTGACTGAAAAAAGACGCATTTCCTGTTACACACTTCCGTCACTTTCCACGAAATCACTTCCACAAATTGCAGGAAAGCGAGAGGAAAGATGTTACACATCAAAAAGACATTTCAACCGCCTTCGTGGCGTAATAGTTTGTCCATTCGCTTCACACCAGGAGGTCGCGGGTTTGATTCGCGGTGGGGTTAACTTGTAATACTCAGTTTGGTTGGTAGTAGGGCATTTTCTAAGCCCGCCTGGCTAGCTACTACCATCTTATCTAAGTCTTGCCGCCAAACATCAGTGTTAACAACATTGATGTACTCCGGCTTGAAGATAAGATAGCCAGATCCCCATTGCGTTGGGGAATCTTGGTAAGCCCACTTCCATCTTCGCCATCATCGTCACTTACGATCAGGTGAGATGATGCCAAGGGCTTTACCAATTGTGAATAAAAAAAAAAGAAAGAGCGTTAACAAATTGTTCAATATGTTTTACAGATCGCATTGTGGTTTGAATACAGTATCACACCATGCCATTAGTCTCCAAACAGTTACACACGCCTCCGAAATGTCACACCCTGTATGAGTCATGATCGTACCGTACTAATAATATAATGCGAAAGGTCGACTGGCTGTTTGCTTCGTCATTATTAGCTCGTATCAATCCAGTTAGACATGGTTCGGCATGAGGTCTCCGTAAGGAGTTAGGGTCTAATAATTTTTGAAAATGCTGATAACTTTTAGGCACAAGCTTTAATTTGAAAAGAATTTTAATTATTTTGTGTTCTTCTCATCGAACCCTGTCATTTGATACCCATATCGTGGGGGGTGCATAAAAAAACTGGTCCGTCTTATTGAGGGGTCCGCCATATTGGATTTATAATTAAGTCATTTACCTAACCACGCATCGTACTCCAAATTAACCATGTATGTAAAATTTCAGCTCAAACGAGCACCGGGATTAATTTAGCTTCCAAGATTTGTCCCAAACTACTAACGAACACGACAAATATAAATATAGCGGCTTCCTGCAGACAACTTGGCAAATCGCAGGTATCGACTCGTCATTCCTGAGGGTTTAGCCAGTTAGGTCGAAAGTTAGGTAAAGTTTCCAAAGCGTGTCCATGTCCAAGGCATGTCCCAGGCGTGTCCCAGTCGGTGCAGTGTCTGTAGAGAGAACCATCCATACGCAGCACTGACATATGCGTCTGCAAAAGGGGAATGATCTTGACACAGGCCTTCTTTGGTACAAAGGTTCAACCCAAAAATGCAGCGGTTTCGTGCAGACAACCTGGCTCCGCAGTTCACACTTCGCACGTATCGAGGGTTCAGCCAGTTAGGTCGAGTTACCCAGGCGTGTCCTAGAAGTGTCCAAAGCGTGTCCTAGACGGCACAGTGTGTGTAGAGAGAACAATTCATCCGCGGCATTGATATTTGCGTCCGCAAAAGGGGAGTCATGTTAGACACAGACCTTCTTCCTCCCGATCTTCGCCCCTGCGCATTCAGCTATCGCCAGCAATCTTGCCTAATTGTCGCTCCACCTAGCCAAAGGGCATGAGATGCAACCCATGCTACATTTGGCCTCATTTGCAAGCTGGTCCTCCTATGGGATTCCTGTGGATTTACGTGACTGGATAGCTAATTTCCTTAGGAAACGGTCTATTCGAGTGGCCGTTGATGGCTGCTTTTTAAACCTATTTGTTACTGATATCAAAGTATCTCAGGAATTGGTTCTTTCCGCAGTGTCTGTAGAGAGGACAATCCATCCGCAGCACTATTTCTGTTTCATATTATACATGATCTGCTGAAACCCGATGTTTTTTGGTATGGAGATGATATTGCGTTTGATACCTTTCCAGTGCACGAGCTAACAGCGCCGATACGTTATTTTTGTGTGAGGCCATGATAAAGCGCATGAAGCTATCACTTCAGGCAGTGACTGGTTAGGGTAATTCAAACTACGTAAAGTTCGATGCCTCCAAGGCGTATCACTTTTCCGCCGAATCTTTCCGGAATGAATCGCTTCAGATATCCGATCACTTAAAGCTCCTCGGCGTGGATTTAATCATCATCATCATCATATCAACCGAAAGAGGTCAACTACTGGACAAAGGCCTCCCCCAAGAATTTCCACTGATTGACTTGGAATAAATATCTAATCTTAATTTCGGTCGATATATTGAGTCCAAGGCAAAAGTTGCTGTAATGAAGCGGGGCATTTTATTTAAGGTGAGACATTACTCCACATCTGAACAAGTTCTTAATTAATGTTAGGCACAGTTCAGATCATTTATGAAGTATTGTTCTCACCTATGGGATGGATCAGCCGGCTATTAGCTGGATATCTTGGATGCCATCGACCGACGCGCCTGGAGATTTATTAGGAATGACGCACTAGTTAAAATATAGAAAATATAAAATAAAAATATATGTAAAAAAATATAAAAATATATGAAAATATAAATATATGTAAGACTTGAGCAATGCCGAAAAGTCACCTGTCTATCGGTTTTCTATTGAATTCATTTTGGAGAGTTTGCTCAAGAACTACATGACCTCATGTTCCCAGCTCCATTCCACCGTCGGTCAACGAGACGCAGGGTTCTATCCCTTTTTCGTTGATGTTCTGCCTATCCGCACGAAGCGCTTCTCTTCCTTATTTATTAAGCGATAGCGAAGGAATCAAACTCCCTGCCTTCGTCAGTGTTACCCGACTCTTACAATTTTCGGACCTTTATGGCTAAAGTGAATATGAATTATCCGTCAGGTGAGTTGCAGTCAACGCACTCACTTAATACTGCACTGAATAAAAACTGAAAGATTTTTGGTTGAGCGTTTTATAACTTAATCACGGCTGAACAGATTTCTATGAAAGACGATGCAGCTCGTATGGAATGACACGTTCTCGTAATTATAATTCTAGATTATCCCAATTCCATGCGAACGAAACCGTGGGCTATTACTAGCACTTTCATTTACACGTGTAAGAACAATGTGTGCAGTCTTATAGCATGTTATAGTGACAAATCGGAACAAATCAACCTCTTTGGGTGGCATTTTAGGTTTCATCAAACAAATAACCGACTTTAAAAAAGGAGGAGGTTTCATGTTCCACTGTATATTTTCTTTTTTATATATAAGGTGTAACAAAATTAGCTGAAACTATTTTAACTGGTGCTTCTACCCATGAAACTGAACAACTTTAACCGTGGAACCCATAGTCAAATCGCAAAAAAAATTGCTCTCCCATACTAACTCGATCAGCTGATCAGCCAACTTAGTATGGGAAGTTAAAATTTTTTTTTGAGATTTGACGATGGGTTTCATGGGGAAAGTTGTTCAGTTTCATAGGTAGAAGCACCAGTTAAAATAGTTTCAGCTAATTTTGTTAGACCTTATATATGTTCACCGATTACTCTATCAATTGTGGACCGATTTTCAAAATTCGTTATTTATTCGAAAAAGTGTTCTCTCGAGGTGGTCCCATTGTCACGAAATCGGGATCTGATGATAGAATCCCAGGGAAATCGAGGGCAACCCTCAAATTTTATAGGCACGGATTAAGCGTTTCATGTATTTTCTAAAGCTATTCAAGTTTTTACGTCTGTTCGTTATCATCTCATATTGATGAGCTGATGATGTAAAGTACAACTCCTTAACGGTTAGAGGATAATTCTTTATATATAATACGAAGATACGTAGGTACTTATAGATCGATAGTTGTATTCTTTTAGGTTATTCAGGTGAGCTGATGATGGAAGGTTTGACTACTTAACTTTCATGCTGCTGAGATGATGATAGACCACAGGACTCTGTAACAGGTTAATGAAACACATGCATTCCTTTAGGAGAGTAGGTGATTGGGTTTAACGTTGTTATATAGATAGCATTATTACTAAGAGTTTAAAATAAAAGTTTAATAAACCTAAAAACCGACTTCAAAAAAAAATTCACTTAAAAGTATGAAATTAATATTTTTATGTATGAATACACAAAATAAACCAACAATAACGAAATCAAAGGTAGTTAGGTACGAATCAAATAAGGGGCCTACAATTTTTTAAACGGCTTCAAAAAAGGAGGAGGTTTCTTAATTCGACCGTATATACGGTTTAAATTATTATTTTTTATGTGTGTTTGTGAATAACTTCTTCGTTTATGAACCGATTTTGTTTATTCTTTTTGTGTTGGAAAAGAGATATCCCTAGGGTGGTAACATGATAAGGAAACCAGCATATGATGATAGCATCCTATAGAAATCGAAGGGATCCTTCAAAAATAAAATAAAAAAGGCACTTGTCGCCACAAGTGCCTTTTTTTGTGTACTCTCTAAAGGTATTCAAGTATTTGCGTCTGGTAGTCATCATCCCATGCTGCAGAGCTGATGATGGAAGGTACAACTCTCTTAACGGTTAGGAGTTAGAGGATAATTCTTTAAATATTATACGGAGATAAGTAGGTATACATATAGACCGAATGTTGTATTCTGTCAGGTTATTCAGGTGAGCTGATGATGGAAGATGTAACTCCTTAACTTGCATGCTGCTGAGATGATAATGGAAGCCACAGGACTCTGTATCAGTTAATTAAACACATAAAGGGCATTATGATTTGATGATTCCTATTGGCAAGTAGGTGATTGGGCTTAACGTCGTTAGATAGATAACATTATCACTAAAATAAAAATAAAGTTTAAAAAACTAAAAACCGGCTTCAAAAAGAAAATACTCAAAAGTATGAAATAATATTTTTATACATATAAATACACGAAATTAACCAACAATAGGTAATGAAATCAAAGGTAGGTACGATTCAAATTAGGGAACGACAATTTTTTTTTCAGGTTGGTGCCAGCAGAGCGATCGAATCTTAAATATTTGATAGGTAAGCCTTCCCTTATATATAGCATATCTCTGTAGGTAAGTAGCTGTGTGCTTTGTGCCATATTTTTCGTATATCGAGCAACCTACGCTTTTTCACAATAATACTAGTACTTTTCGTTCATCATTGTTTTCAGCATAAATTAAGAATTATTTTTCACTTTTTAGTTTGATGTGCTTTTAAAGCGTGTTATTTAGTTTTTTAAACTATATTTATCTCAATCTTATTATCTTTCGGAAGATGGTCATAGGCAATTCGTAAACAAGAGAATTCTCTATACAGTTCGTCAACATTAAATACCCGACTGCCTCAGAAGTAGAGTTATGTTTTTCTAGTGTATGTATGTATGTAGATTTCTATTTTCCTGCCACATCCTGAATGGCTTCAATGATTTTAACGTATGAGGTATGGTTAGATTCGTCTTGATCCCGTGAGTGACATAGGATACATTTCTCATCCGACTGGCCAAAACTGGTAATAAACTTACTTAAATTACGATAGAAATAGGGCTAGAGTAGATTTAGGGCTTACCAATTGAGAATTAAAAAAAAGAAAATTATTGAATATTACAATAAAATATTAAAATCATTATCATCATCATATCAGCCGAAGGACGTCCACTGCTGGACATAGGCCTCCCCAAGGATCTCCACGACGACCGGTTCTGCGCTGCCCGCATCCAGCGGCTTCACCAGGTCATCGGTCCACCGAGTAGGAGGCCTACCTACACTACGCTTTCCGGTGCGTGGTCGCCACTCGAAAACTTTACTGTCCCAACGGCCATCTGTTCTACGAGCAAACTTTAAAATAAATAATTAAAAACACTTCGAAAATAGAATAAAAAAGTGACTTCGTCACAGCTTGTCGCAGGGCGAAGTAGGAAACCTTACAAAGAATACCAAAAGGTGAACAACCTTTGCGGTGACGATCTCAAGATAAATTTGGCCCTGCATGAGACTCCCACGCACCTCTGGACACAATGCTATCGCCGCGATCTACATACCACACTGACACACTGACATTTTGCGACAACGGAACAATGTGTACAATATTATTATACTTACATGGGCTTCTAAGAATAGTGATCGATTGAAAAAGAGCAAGGGACGGACGGCGGTGGGTGACTCAGTATTAAATAATCTCACTCTAAAATAAAATGTACTCGTGGGTACCACGTAGAACATGCCGTCTCGCGTTTTTGAAGTGAAAACTTCTTTAGGCTCGCTGAACATTTTTTGAGATGGGAAATAGATATTGATTGATGAATAGTGGCGTAGTGGTTCAGTCTAAAAGCTTTACATCAGGAGGTCGCGGGTTCGATACCGGCGAAATCTAACTTTGTATGACTGGGTTTTGGTTGGTGGTAGGGCATTTCCTAAGCCCTCCTGGCTAGCTACTACCATCTTATCCAAGTCTTGCAGCCAAGCATCAATGTTAACAGCATTGATGTGTTCCGGCTTGAAGATAAGACAGCTATTGCGTTGGGTAATCTTGGTAAGCCCGCTTTCATCATCGGCATCTTCGTCACTTACCATTAGGTGAGATGATCTCAAGGGTTTACCAATTTTTGATAAAAAAAATTAGTAACTATTGAAGAACTATGACTAGCAAGAAATTAACGATCCATAATCACCAGAACAGAGGAATAAGATAAATGACAAATTAAATCTATCGATCTCAACATGATCATCTTTATGTAATCGAATTATACCGTGATTTATATCAGTGAATGATTAATGAATCAGTTAAGGATCGAGACGGCTTACTAAGCTATGCTTTGCGATGGTTTGATTAAGCTTATTAAATACTAGCTTTTGCTCCCCCCCCCCCCCCCCAACAAATTCTATACAAAAAATAACTTTAATCCGTTGCTCCGTTGCGACGCCACTGACGTGTTTAGGTTAACCAGTTGTCCCCCGATCCCTCGGGAACTATGTCAGGATATACTTATTAGTAAATTATATTTTCCACCTCATCTCTGTGCTAAAAATCTCACCAATCCATTTTTTCGTTACGATTTTAAATAATTTTGCGAACAAAGAGTATTGTTTTAGTTTCCTCAGGAACTGCATCGGGCTATGATAATTTCCACAGATAAAAGGTTGACTATTTAATTTCCAGTGATACAGGCTACCTGCATGCCAAATTTCATCAAGATTGGTAGAGGTGTTGAAGTGTGAATAGGTAACAAACAAACAAACACATTTTCACATTTATAATATTAAGTAAGGATTTCTAAATCTTAAATAAAATATAGAGCGTCGGTGGCAAAACGGTTAGGGCCACTACCTCCTGTCCGGAAGGCCGTGGTTCGAATCTGCCACTTACCAATATCTATACGAATATCGATTTCATACTGGAATGTACGTTTATCCTACGCTCTTACGGTGAGAAAAACATCGTGAGGAAACCTGCACACGCCTGCGAAGAAATTCGAAGCTTATGTGTGAAGTCAATCAACCCGCAATGGTCCCACGTGATCGTCTAAGGCCAGATCGCCCTAACTCAGGGCAGGTCGAGCCCCTTGGTGGGGACGTATAAAAACTGATATGATGAAATAACACATTACCTATATTATCAAAAAACTAATTCAAATCGTTATAGGTATCAATCTAGTAATAAAATTTCCTAACAATATTATTATGGGTCAAATCCTCGAGTCGTACGTATAAGACGCACTTCTCGTTGCCGCGATGGATAGCAATAGACAACCTTAGCAGCAGGTAGAACCTCACGTCACATCTCCTATCTCGAAGGCGAAGGCCAATCTCCTTTGTGAAGGCAAAGCCCTCTCTCAAAGGTTCAGCAGCCGGTTGTCTCACAGACCAGCGGCACAAATTAGTAATTTGCCTCCAAGACAGAGTACTTATTAAGCTTCTTTCTCGCCGCAAATTGAGCAGCAGTACCGTACGGCTGAGGAGTGAGGCAGAAAAAGTGGCTTCCCAAAGCAGACACGTTCCTCTCTGCCATAGCACCAGTTTAAAACCTCCGGCCTTTTGCTATCAGATCGACTAAAGCCCGGCCGGCGGCTGCATCAAAGATGGAATATTCCATCTGGCCGAGACCAGTGCCCTCCAAGTGAGGTCATTAAGGAATTAGTGACGTGGGAATCTTCACAAACACGACTGCAACTCAGTGAGTGATGGACAGTTGCCTCCACCGTGGACCCGCAAATACATTGATGAGGTTCACAGATATTGATATTGCAGGCTGAGAGCAACTGCCACACGCAAATAGTCGCCGTCAGAAGAGTTCCCATATCTGTGCCTCCTGTTAAAAGATGCTAAACTCGATTTATGTGTTTTTATTTTTTTACATGATTGGAATCTGTAAAAAAATACCTCTCTGTTCGTCTATGAAACACATCGCTACGTACCATAGTTCCAGAGTTTAAAGTAGCGTATGCTGAAAAATACATAAAAGAAATCCACTCAAAAGTATGAAAAAATATTTTAATGTTTTAATACAACTTAAGCGCGTTTTATTATCCCTGCAGCGCCATCTATTGAAATTCTGCTACTATGATTATAATGTTTGGTATGTGTAGCTAATAAATAGAAAAAAGTACTCTATTGTTATTATTGTAAGTATCGATAGATAATTTCCCACGGGACCTCTTTAGTTTTCCGGGATAAAGGATGCCCGACTATACAATGATGGTCAAAACACCCCATCTCGATGTAAAGGTTTCATATTGTTACGTTGAGCCAATCTAAAGATACAATTTTTTGCATTCCTGTAGGAACCCTAATTTTTTTGGGATTCACAATGTCCCAGTTTTAGTTCGCGATAAGGGTATCAACGTGTAAAATTTGATTGTAATAGGTTAAGCCACATTTGCGTGGTGAGCCATTCTATAAATGAATACTTTTGATTTTCCCACGGGAACTCTTGAATTTTCTGGTATAAAAAGTATCCTATATGTTAACCCGGGCTATAAGGAACCACCATACAAAATTTCATCAAAATCGGCCCAGTAGTTTTTGCGTGATGCGCGAACATACAGACAGACAGACAGACAGACAGACAGACAAAAATTCCAAAAGTTGTTGTTTTGGCCTCTGTATCGTTAGTAATGTCCACCACAGTTATTATTTCCCAAAAATATTTCATGTACAGACACGGCCCCGTTACAGTTTTATTATATTATAATAGACTAGCTTTTGCCCGCGGCTTCGCCCACGTGGACATAGCTTTTATGACTCTTTATGAAGGGTGAGTGGTGCGCGAGCCGCAATCGGCTCGCAAGCGTGGACATGAGTTTTCTCCAGGTACCTCAGGAACTGTATCGGGCTATTCTGATTAGCAGTCTTTGTCACTTCCCACCCCCCGCCCCCTATTCTATACAAAAAAATAACTTTAATCCGTTGCCACTGACGTGCGCGAGCGTAGAAAACAGTTGTCCCCAGATCCCTCGGGAACTATGTCAGGATATACTTATTAGTAAATTATATTTTCCACCTCATTTCTGTGCTAAAAATCACACCAATCCATTTTTTCGTTACGATTTTAAATAAATTTGCGAACAAAGAGTATTGTTTTAAATTCCTCAGGAAATGCATCGGGCTATGATAATTTCCACAGATAAAAGGTTGACTATTTCATTCCCAGTGATACAGACTACCTGCATGCCAAATTTCATCAAGATTGGTAGAGGTGTTGAAGTGTGAATAGGTAACAAACAAACAAACACATTTTCACATTTATAATACTGTATGTAAGGATTTCTAAATCTTAAATAAAATATAGAGCGTCGGTGGCAAAACGGTTAGGGCCACTACCTCCTGTCCGGAAGGCCGTGGTTCGAATCTGCCACTTACCAATATCTATACGAATATCGATTTCATACTGGTATGTACGTTTATCCGACGCTCTTACGGTGAGAAAAACATCGTGAGGAAACCTGCACACGCCTGCGAAGAAATTCGAAGCTTATGTGTGAAGTCAATCAACCCGCAATGGGCCCACGTGATCGTCTAAGGCCAGATCGCCCTAACTCAGGGCAGGTCGAGCCCCTTGGTGGAGACCTATATAAACTGATATGATGAAATAACACATTACGTATATTATCAAAAAACTAATTCAAATAATTACAGGTATCAATCTAGTAATAAAATTTCCTAACAATATTAATATGGGTCAAATCCTCGAGTCGTATCAGCTCCAAAGGAGCCCAAGACGCACTTCTCGTTGCCGCGCTGGATGGCAATAGACAACCTTAACAGCAGGTAGGGCCTCACGTCACATCTCCTCTCTCGAAGGCGAAGGCCAATCTCCTTTGTGAAAGCAAAGGCTTCTGAGGGTTCAGCAGCCGGTTGTCTCACAGACCAGCGGCACAAAGCAGTAATTTACCTCCAAGACCGAGTACTTATTATGCTTCTTTCTCGCCGCAAATTAAGCAGCAGTACAGTACGGGTGAGGAGTGAGACAGAAAAAGTGGCTTCCCAAAGCAGACACGTTCCTCTCTGCCATAGCACCTGTTTAAAACCTCCGGCCTTTTGCCATCAGATCGACTAAAGCCCGGCCGGCGGCTGCATCAAAGATGGAATATTCCATCTGGCCGAGACCAGTGCCCTCCGAGTGAGGTCATTAAGGAATTGGTGACGTGGGAATCTTCACAAACACGACTGCAACTCAGTGAGTGATGGACAATTGCCTCCACCGTGGACCCGCAAATACATTGATGAGTTTCACATATATTGATATTGCAGGCGGAGAGCAACTGCCACACGCAAATAGTCGCCGTCAGAAGAGTTCCCATATCTGTGCCTCCTGTTAAAAGATGCTAAACTCGATTTATGTGTTTTTATTTTTTTACACGATTGGAATCTGTAAAAAAATACCTCTGTTTTTCTATGAAACACATCGCTACGTACCATAGTTCCAGAGTTTAAAGTAGCGTATGCTGAAAAATACATAAAACAAATCCACTCAAAAGTATGAAACAATATTTTAATGTTTTAATACAACTTAAGCGCGTTTTATTATCCCTACAGCGCCATCTATTGACATTCTGCTACTATGATTATAATGTTTGGTATGTGTAGCTAATAAATAGAAAAAAGTACTCTATTGCTATTATTGTAAGTATCGATAGATAATTTCCCACGGGACCTCTTTAGTTTTCCGGGATAAAGAATACCCGACTATACAATGATGGTCAAAACACCCCATCTCAATGTAAAGGTTTCATATTGTTACGTTGAGCCAATCTAAAGATACAATTTTTTGCATTCCTGTAGGAAACCTAATTTTTTTGGGATTCACAATGTCCCAGTTTCAGTTCTCGATAAGGGTATCAACGTGTAAAATTTGATTGTAATAGGTTAAGCCACATTTGCGTGGTGAGCCATTCTATAAATGAATACTTTTGATTTTCCCACGGAAACTCTTGAATTTTCTGGGATAAAAAGTATCCTATATGTTAACCCGGGCTATAAGGAACCACCATACAAAATTTCATCAAAATCGGCCCGGTAGTTTTTGCGTGATGCGCGAACATACAGACAGACAGACAGACAGACAGACAGACAAAAATTCCAAAAGTTATTGTTTTGGCCTCTGTATCGTTAGTAATGTCCACCACAGTTATTATTTTCCAAAAATATTCCATGTACAGACACGGCCCCGTTACAGTTTTATTATATTAAGATAGAAGATAGTTATAGTGCAATTGTTTGATGGACAAAACAAGATCTCTTAATACCTACATAGTTTGTAATAATTTTAAAACAAAAAAAACGACTTCAAACGCAGTCGTCACTACGATTTTTGAAGGTTCCTCTCGACTTCTCTGGGACCACCCTTGGGATATCTCCTTTCCAACAAAAAAAGAATCATCATAATCGGTTCATAAACGACGAAGTAATCCGCAAAAAAACATTTAAAAAAATTTAAAAAATATATACGGTCGAATTGAGAAACCTCCTCCTTTTTTTGAAGTCATTTAAAAAAATATATAACTATATGGTATGATATATCAAATTAAATGGCTTGTTGTGAGAATCTCAAATATATTCTTTTTATTATTTTAAAATAAATAGTTTTGATGTAATTTAAAAAACAGACGAAAATTTACCATTCCCCCCCCGCCTCCTTATCTCCAAAACTAATGGACCTAAAATCTTGAAAAAAATCACAGTACATGAGATTGAATTCTAAGTATGTCATGTACCGTGATTTTTTTAGATTGTATGAAAATCTATGAGAAAATATAAAGTACTAGCTGTTTCCCGCGGCTTTACCCGCGTGGACCACGTTTCTATGACTTTTCGAGGGTGCGCAGTGCGCGAGCCGCAAGCGGCTCGCGAGCGTGGTAAAAAGTAGCCTATGTCTTAATCCGGGTCCTAATCTGTCTACCTACCAAATTTCAGCCAAATCCGTTCAGTAGTTTTTGCGGGAAAGCGTAAAAGACAGACAGAGTTACTTTCGCATTTATAATATTAAGTAGGGAGTAGGGAAGTAGTGAAGTAGGGATAGATAAAATCTATATTCCAGAGTGGCCTTTGGAATTTCATTTATACTGTGGGAACGGAAGGGCTTTTGATTTTCTGATAGATTTTCCTGTCATCTATGCATTCAACCTCATATTCTGTGATTTATTCATAATTTTAGGCCTAGTGGTTTTAGAGATTAGGGGGAAGGGAATGGTCAATTTCGCCTATTTTCTTAAATAACTTAAAAACTTAACTTAAAAATCTTAAAATTATAAAAGAATATATTGCAGTCTCTCACAACGAGCCTTTTTATTTGATATATCACACAATACATTATGCAAAACTTTTTTTTAATTTTCTAATTTACCTCTTAGAAGTGGCCTTCATGTTTAAAATTAATTTATTTATGTAACACTTCCGTCTTTGATTCACCGACTTACATATTATGTGTACCAAAATTTCAATTCAATCGGTCAAATATTTTCCAATGGACTGTGACAGACAGACGGACGGATGCATAGGCAGACATCAGAGATATCCTATGATAGACCTTTTGAGGTACGAAACCCTGAAAAGAGTTTAAAATTGAAAAAAAAAGCCAAGTGCGAGTCGGACTTGCGCACGAAGGGTTCCGTACCATTATTTATAAAAATCACGTTTGTTGTATGGGAGCCCCCCTTAAATATTTATTATATTTTAATTTAACAACTCAATATTCTGTGAATATTTCAAGCGTCTACCTGGTTGCCGTTATTAATTTCGAGCATAAACGGGCAAAAAAAATCACGTTTGTTGTATGGCAAAACCTTAAATATTTGTTTTATTTTAATTTAATTATTTATTTTGAAAGTGAATACACATTACTTAATATTTTGTGAATATTTCAAGCGTCTACCTGTTGCCGTTATCAATATCGAGCAAAAACAAGCAAAATAAAAAGTTTGTTATATGCTTGGAGGAAATTTCCTCCATGGTTGTATGGGAGCCCCCTTCAATGTTGATTTTATTCTGTTTTTTAGTATTTGTTGTTATAGCAGCAACAAAAATACATCATCTGTGAAAATTTCAACTGTCTAGCTATCACGGTTCATGAAATACAGCCTGGTGACAGACAGACGGACAGACAGACACTTTTTACCTTTTGGGTACGAAAACCTAAAAAACAGGCGATTTGAATAGGTAAGTATAGTATTTCCAACGACACGACTAAAAACAATACACTATCCTGAGACCTCGATTTCACATTCAAATTTTAAACTACAATGAAATTAATTATATAAAAAAAGACGTGTGGCACTCGGGGACTGCCGCGGTAAAGCTATTGCATAGCATTTTTTATCAACTTATGCAATTATAATTATTTATTTATTTTTATTTATGCAGTATTTACCAGTACCATTATAGTCCTTGGGGCTCGGGATGTTTATGTAATAAATTAACACTTAGAAAGTTAATCATCATCATCATCATCACCATCACCATCATCATCTCAAACTCAAACTCAATTCAAAACAATTTATTTCAAATAGGTGTTTACACACACTTTTAAATAGTCAAAACAAAAAAAAATATGGTATATTACAAATAATGTCATGATTCAGATTACAGTCTCAGGTAATTGTATTTGTTATAGAATCAACATATAAATCTTTGTCATTTACATAATCTATTATTTTATAATATCCTCTAGAGCACAAAACTTTTTTGACATGAGTCTCTAATTTATTATCTGACAAACTAGTTACATTTTCTGGAATTTTATTGTAGAATCTTATACACTGCCCCACAAATGAATTTTCAACCTTACTCAGTCTCGAAAAGGCTATATCTATTTTATTTACATTTCCCAAATTAAAATTATGCCTGTCACTGTTTTTAGGAAATAAATGCAAGTAGTTACAAACGTTCATGATGTTTTCATATATAAATTGACTAGCAACAGTTAAAATATTGATTTCTTTGAACTTATTCTGTAACGAGTCACGTGATCGCATCTAATAGATTGCGTGGATAGCTCTTTTCTGCAGGATGAAAATAGTTTCTATATCAGCCGCAGTAATATGCCATAAGACATTATACTATGGAAGTAACTAAAATACACTAGTCTCGCAGTATCTACATCTGTTAACTGTCTTATTTTCTTAACGGCATAAGCAGCTGAACTAAGCCTTCCCGCTAAAGTTTCAATGTGTTGTCCCCATTGAAGTGAAAAATCCAAAGTTATACCAAGGAACACCGTGGTATTTACAAATTCTAATTTATTACTGTCTAATATTACACTATTATTGACCTTTTTTACATTTGGCAAACAAAATTTTATACATTTTGTTTTCTTAGCATTTAATAATAAGTTGTTCACAGTGAATCATCATCATCATCAATCAATCAAACAATCAATTAGTCCATCAATCCATCACACCATCAATCTATCAATCAATCCATCAACCCATCAATCAATCAATCAAACAATCAATCATTCCATCAATCAATCCAACAATCAACCAATCAATCAATCATAATCAATCAATCATGATCAATCAATTATAATCAATCATCATCAATCAATCCATCAATCCATTAACCAATCCATCAATCCATAGATCCATCAATCCATAGATCCATCAATCCATCAATCAATCAATCCATCAATCAATCAATCCATCCATCAATCAATTCATCAAACAATCCATCAATCAATCAATCAATCATAATCAATCCATCCTAAACAATCAATCATCATCAATCAATCATCATCAATCAATCATCATCATCAATCATCATATTGATGGATAGATAGATGGCACTATAAGTTTTTTAGAACTCAATATTTTGGGTGTCAGGTTTTATTTTCGTTACGAAATTTCTTGATTCGGTCCCCTCAAAGCCCGCGATAAAAGCTATACAATAGCTTAATAATAACATTACACACTTTTATATATATATAAATGATATTGTTTTATATATTTTTTAAATTTATACTTCAAAATATTAGTCATAACTAGAATTGAAAGTACCGGTGTAGTATCTTTGGGTTTTTTTTCTATCCAGCCAAAACTGCTTACTCGTTTGACTTTAAGGAACATCATCAACAATAAGGGGTTTTTTTCAACTTTGGGTTATCTATCGTTTAGGAGTAATTGACGTCAAAAATAACGATAATCTGTAATATTACCGCATTAAATACTAATTATATTCTAAAAATAAATCATGGATTTTTAACCGCCTCCGTGGCGCAATGGTTAATCCATTCGCTTCACACCAGGTCAACTTGTAAGACTCGGTTTCGTTGGTTTTAGGGCATTTTCTAAGCCCGACTGGGCTAGCTACAACCATCTTATCTAAGTCTTGCCGCCAAACATCAGGTTATCAACATTGATGTGTTCCGGCTTGAAGATAAGATAGCCAAATCTCCATTGCTCCAATCTTGGTAAGCCCGCTTTCATCTTTGGCATCATTATCACTTACCATCAGGTGAGATGATGCTAAGGGCTTACCAATTACTGTGAATAAAAAAAATGGAGCCACGGTGGCGTAATGGCAAGGGCCACTACCTTCTATATGGGAGGTCGTGGTTTGAATCTTGCCACGTACCAATGTGTTTCCGAATTTCGATTTCATATTATACGTTTATCCGACGCTTTTACGGTGAAGGAAAACATTGTGAGGAAACCTGCACACGCCTGCGAAGAAACTCGAAGGTTGTGTGTGAAGTCAAATAACCCGTATACTGGGTCCGCATGGTCGACTAAGGCCCGATCGCCCTAACTCAAGATAGGCTCGAGCCCCTCGGTGGTGACGTATATGAGCTGTTATGATGATGATTACTAAGTAAAGAGTGTTTTCCAGCATTTCTCTTTGGTATCACTTGTAGCAATTGGCGCTGCGCGGTCTAATTTACCATAGAAAATTTACCTTTTTTATTGAAAACAAGCTGTCCCGGCGAACTTTGTTACACCTTACACTACACTACACTACCCTACCCTACACTACCCGACCCTACAGTACCCTACACTAACCTACCCTACCCTACCCTACCATACCATACACTACACTACACTACCTTACCCTACTTTACCCTACTCTACAGTACACTACACTACCCTACTCGACCCTACACTACACTACCCTTTAGTACTAATATATATACTTTGACCCTACTCTACCCTACACTACTCTACCCTACACTACGCTACCCTGCCCTACCCTAAAACCAATTATTTTTTGACTAATAATATTATTTTTTTATTGTTGAATATCATAATTTTAATACTTATTATCCTATATCCGGCGAAGACAAATGCAACAACACAAAAATCATAAAAATTGGTCAAGCCGTTCTTGACTTAAAAACAGTGTAACTAACACGACTTTCTTTTATATATTATATAGATATATCATCATCATCATCATTACAGCTCATATACGTCCCCACCGAGGGGCTCGAGCCTACCCTGAATCAGGGCGATTAGGCCTTAGTCGACCACGCGGGCCCAGTGCGGGTTGGTCGACTTCACACACAACCTTCAAGTTTCTTCGCAGGCGTGTGCAGGTTTCCTCACGATGTTTTCCTTCACCGTTAAAGCAATCGGTAAGTATGTACGTAAGTTTTTGAAAAACTCATTGGTACATTGGCCGTCCAGATTTGAACCCGGTACCTCTGGTTAGATGGACCGAGTCGTTACCGATTGAGCCACCAACGCTTTTAGATTAGATATATAGATAATATTATATAGATATAGAGATATAGATTCGAGTGTGTTTGACTACAACTCACCTGATGGTAAGTGACGATGTAGTCGAGGATGGTACACGCAAACTCAAATATTGCCTATTGACTCTCGCCTTGAAGATCCCCATGTCGAAGGAGTCGGGAAACACAGACGCAGGCAAGAAGTTCCACTCCGTCACTGTCCGCATAATTAATGAGGAAGCGTAACGCTTCGTGCGTGTAGGCTGAATGTCAACAACATAGGGGTAGACCCTCTCCCTGCGTCTCGTTGACCGAAGTTGGAATGCAGCTGGGGGAAGGAGGTCGTGCAGTTCTTGAGCACACTCTCCGAAATGAATTCGATAAAATACCAAAAGACAGGCGACTTTGCGGCGATGCTTTGGAGCTTGTTTTTGACATGCTCATAGTCGCCAATGGGTCTCCGGGTGCCTCGGTCGATGGCGTCTAAGGTATCCAGCTGATAGCGGGCTGATCCATCCTATAGGTGAGAACAGTACTCCATACAAGATCGAACTTGTGCTTGATATAAAGAAAGAAGCTTTGCAGGTGTGAAGTACCGTCTCACCTTAGAGAGAATATCCAGCTTCATTGCAGCAACTTTTGCCTTGGACTCAATATATTGCCAAAATTTAAGTCTAGGCGTTAGTTCCACGCCAAGAAGCTCAAGGTAGTCGAATATCTGAACGAATTCATTACGGAAAGTAGGAGTCAATTTAAAAGGACTCCTTTTAGCGGAAAAGAGATACTCCTGTGTCTTAGATGCATTGAACCTTACGAGGTTAGAATCATCCCAATCAGACACTGCCTCTCTCCAATACAGCGTCTCAGGGCCGTTCGCTCGTACACTGGATAGGTACCTTTCCACAATTGTGCTATCGTCTGCATCGCATATCAGCAGCAGATGTTGTCAATGACGTAAACACAGACACCGGTGTGCGCCTTGAAGTTGTGCTCCAGAGTATACTCCGGGTACTGCAACTAAGACGCGTCAGCCGGAAGTCTGATTTGTGTCTCCGTAAGAAAGAGCAGCTGCGGCTTGTCGGTCTCAAGATGGTGGTTGACCGCATCGATATTGGAGTGCCACCCTCTGATGTTATCGAGGTGCACTTTTAATGAGAGTAATAATAATAATGTTCATTTGGCCCTCGCCTCTTGTGCTTGACTTGATTGGCCGGCCGAGAGTGGAGATAGCCAGAGCGGAACCTATGCTCCAGGTTGGAAGTGTAAAATGTCATAACGCCGGGGGCCTGCTGACCGTGTAGGGATCTGGACCCCGTAGACTCACCTCTCGACAACCTTAGACGCTCACACCAATGTTGCCACCTTGCTGCCATTTGGTAGCACTTATAGGGGGCTCATTTAGTGAGCGGCAAGTCACCGCCTGCCATGATTTCAACATGAGACAATTGATATGGGCAGGTGTCCCGTAGTCTCATCAATATCCCAGCAACCAGTCCAGCAATTACCTACCCATAACCCGGCATAGTTCCCATCTTTTGTGTAATAGTCCTTGCACCTGGCGGGTGCTGTCTTTGGGTGAATCTCTATGCTACAGGCAGAGACGGTACCCGCTAGGTGTACACATCACAACACATTATAGTATCTCAAAGGGGCCTCTGCGTGTTGGATCTGTATGCCCACGTACGCCTTCCAAAGGACCGGCCTTTTAAAAAGCCGAGTTTGATAAATATGAGATAAACATAATAATAATAAATATTCTTTATTGCATACCAAAAAACTTTACAGAAACTTAATTTTAAAATGTACAGTGCAAAGGCGGCCTTATCGCTTTTAGCGATTTCTTCCAGGCAACCTTAAGGTAAGTGCCGCCGCTGTAAAACTCGATTTCTTTTCGTGACTTTTTTCATCTTTTTTTGGGAGTGAATAGACAGGGAAGGCGGAAGTTTTACGAGGTGCTGATCAGAATCCAAGCGTGATCACAGAATTGCTGCACTGAAGGATAGACTAGTCTGGGGACCGCGAGGCGACCAGGTCTTCCCGGCAAATCGCCAATTGGTACGATGGAGCATTCCGGGTATCTTCTTGAGGCAGCGGGTGACCTTCCAAAAAATTTAGACCATAGACACTAGTTTTAAACAACTTCCTTATAGACAAACTTGTTTCAGATAGTGTAGCGTTCTATGTGACCATACCCTTTAAGTAACGGTCTCGATAGCGCAGCGGTAACATCTGAGTATAATAGAGTTAGGTACATAACACATTAGTCATATCAGTAACATATTTGATTTTCGTTCCTCGATCGATTACCAATGCACAGTTTAGAGTAGACAAATGGTTGTTCAATTATTTTTTAACCGAGTGCCCAAAACAAGAGTGATGTTTTTCTGGTGTACCTAGGGCATACTGAAAATTTGTGAACTGGCCACTTACAAACAATAAAATAAAAAAGCACTAACAGAATTTGAAAATGGAACTCTCTAGGAACATTTACTTTTTAATTTTCGAGACTGTCGTTTGTTTTTTCAACTTGGCGGGGTTCAGAGAATTGTGTGTCGCTATTATAATGAAATTAAATCGTGAAGTTTTTCGCTCAACGATTTTTTATGATTTTCGCTGCGGCTTTAGTCAACAAGAGAGTTGCCAGAGACTTCAACTGGCGTTTGGAGATGAAGCACCATCTCGTAGCTCTGTATATTCTTGGTTCGGAGAATTTAGACGTGAACAAGATCATCTCCATGACGATGTAATTACATGCAGGTCGGCCGGTAACTGTGGTTACTGAATCTAATATCGATACCGTACGACAACAACGAGCAATTAATACTGACAAAAAAATTACTTGTCAGCAAATTTGTACTAAATTAGGCATTGGAATGAGTCAAGTGCAAAACATTTTGCATGAGCAACTGAAGGTTCGGAAGCTTTGCACTCGATGGATACCGCTGGAAGACCAGAAACGACTGGGTGTAGAGTGGTGCCGAAAAATTATAGAAAAGTTTAATGGAGGAGAGTCATTGGCTGTCTATAATATCGTTATAGGTGACGAAACCTGGGTGTATTGTTTCGAACCGGAAAGAAAAAGCCAGTCAGCGGAATGAGTCTTTCCTTTTGCCAGAGTTGCCAACAAAAGTTAAGAAGAGTCGGAGCACTGGCAAAAAAATGGTTGCGTCTTTCTTCGGTAAAACTGGACATTATGTAACAGTGTTGCTTAAAAATCAAAGGACAGTCACTGCAGATTGGTATGTAAACCATTGCTTGCCCAGCGTTTTAGAAAAAGTTCGTGAAAAGCGTCCTCGTAGTCATGTCGTCCTACACCACGACAACGCGTCCGCACATTCCGCTAAGAGAACGAATGTGTATTTAAAGGCTTCAAATGTGAATCTGATGGATGACGCATCCGCCGTACAGTCCAGACCTCGCACCTTGCGACTTCTTTTTATTTCCAGGAATAAAAGATAAACACGAGGTTTACGATTCTTAAGCCCATAAGCGGCGGAGAATGCATTCCATGAAGCTGTTGAAGAGGTCCCTACTGAAGACTGGATCCACTGCTTCACACAATGGTTCCAACGAATGGAAAAATGTGTAAATAGTGAGGATATATTCTTTGAAAAACAATATATTAATCATAAACATCTTATCTAGTCTTATTTATCAGAATCCAGAAACTTTCAGTATGACCCACGTATGTATGTATGTTTGTTTCTTTGGCTGATTCTGCAGCCTAAACGGCTTGATGGATTTTGGAAAGCGAGTGACATAAAATACCTACATTTTACCCGACTGCCAAAAATAGGATTAATGTATAATGCAGTGGAGTTTTTATTTTTTTATTAAATTGGTTACTAGTAAACCTATATATTATCCTAATGCAAAGTTTTATAAGATTTTAATTATATCAGCTCATTTACGTCCCATCTGAGGGGCCCGAGCCTACCCTGAATTAGGGCAATCGGGCCTTAGTCCAGAGGCGTATTTAGGAATCCGGCGCCCCGGGCACAAAAAAAAACCGATCCTCTAAGTGACAAAAAAATCGGCCAAGTGCGAGTCGGAGTTGTGCGCTAAGGGTTCCTTATTGCCACACGATAAACGTCACCTTACTGTAATCTTCTGTTTGCATGTTCGTAGTGGTTCGTCATTCGTCACCCTTATTATCGCTAGTCCGACTCGCACTTGACTAGCTTTATTATTTTTCGGTGAAGCAAACGGATCCCTAAAAAAATAAAACAAAAATGATTCACATGAATAAAACTTTCAATTGAAAAAAACAGTAATTTAAAAAACTAAAAAATGGGTAGAATGGGTTTCGACTGCTAAAATTTTTCTTGTACATATTTAAAAACATTGTTAAAAATATGTACAATGAGCTGCTGTTCTATAATTTACCTACCCCTATTAGTCGAATGCCCGTTTGCACTAAACTTCATAAAGCGCCTAAACACTATTATGTAAAGTCTAAATTGACATTTTTGGTATGAATTTGACGCTTATAAGCATCGCCTTAGAAACTTTGGCGATTCTAAAGTTAAGTGCAATCGGGTATGACGACTTTCTTGTTTAAGGCTTTTTTCATTTCCAAATTACACAGAAACGCAATCGGGTTTTTTAGTTTTTTAAATTACTGTTTTTTATTTTATATATTTTTAGTTTTATTATTGAATAAGTTTGTATAGTAACCTATATACACATGATTACGCAGATTATTAACTTATCAGTTGATACAAAAATATTATCGTAAACGTTGAAGCTCTATTAAATAATTCTGATCGTGTGGCCGATTAAAAAATGTTTTACGATCAAGTGTAGGTACAGAATGATGATCAATACAGCTAATGTTTTAACTCGACTAAGAGCTGCATATGCTTGACTTTTAGCAAATATATATACGGCTGAAAAGCCTAACCGACGTAGCTCAAAGAATCGCTAAACGTAAGTGACAGTGGGCAGGGCATATAGCTCGTAGAACAGATGGCCGTTGGGGCAGTAAAGGTCTCGTGTGGTGACCGCGCACCGGAAGACGTAGCGTAAGCATA
The DNA here is from genome assembly GCA_947284805.1 of Coleophora flavipennella. Lineage (NCBI taxonomy): Eukaryota > Metazoa > Arthropoda > Insecta > Lepidoptera > Coleophoridae > Coleophora > Coleophora flavipennella. The sequence goes on from OX369302.1 coordinate 3,963,206, forward strand.
CCTCCCACACGGCACGGTGGACCAATTATTTATTGTAACCACAGAAATCGAAATTATACATATAACAAAATTGGTGTAGGTCCCGTTAAATGGGGCTTCTACTTATCATACTGAACAACTCTTCTACTACGACTTTGCTGAAAACGTAAAAAAAATTTTTACTCTTCATACAAATCGATCAGCTGATCGACCGATTTTGTGCATTTTAGTATGGAGGGTTCAAATCATCGTCACTTACCATCTGGTTAGATGATGTCAAGCGCTTACCAATGGTGGATAAAAAAGCGACCTTTCAAATAGTCATGCATGGTACAGATATGAAAATTCACTGGTGACAGACAGAAAACGCTGTCCGCGCTAATGAAGCCGCGAGGTAAAAAGCTTGTTTAAGGCTTTTACATACAATATAGAATCTTCTTGCTAATTTATATCTTTGGCACAGTCTATAGACCGTGTCTTTGGTCTATAAATCTGGCTGCGGCCTTTTTTTCCCTTTCATGTACCTACGATCTTTTCTGTCAATATTCTAAAACAAAAAAAGTGGAACATCTTTTTGACACATGCCATCATAATTATTGACAAAATAAAGTAAATTTCCAAGTGGTTGGTTCTTGCTGAAAACAGATAAAATGTAAATTTTCTAGTGTTTCTATAAATACAATGCAAAAATCACAAAAATATATATCTACCTACATCCCGACCTGTAATGGCGTAAGCATTTTCTCCTTTTTCTGAACTATCACAAATTCTACGACACTGAAGTCTAAAATCCCCTTTAGGTACACACACGCAGAGATATGCTATATATAAGGGGAGGTAGATAGGTTACATGCATCCTAAAAGTGAAGCAAAAAAAAGATGCCAATTGGCATCTCTTTTCATAGTAGCATTCGGTAGGTACCTATTATAATGTGTGTGTAAATGGATTCGATTTTCAAATTTGGTTTGTTAGTGCATAACCCATCTATAGGTTACATGCATCCTAAAAGTGAAGCAAAAAAAAGATGCCAATTGGCATCTCTTTTCATAGTAGCATTCGGTAGGTACCTATTATAATGTGTGTGTAAATGGATTCGATTTTCAAATTTGGTTTGTTAGTGCATAACCCATCTATTGTAACAAATCTCTGCACACACGCACACCTCTGCGAAGAAACTCGAAGGTTTTGTGTGAAGTCGACCTACCCGCACTGGGCCCGCGTAGTCGACTAAGACCCGATCCCCTAATTCAGAGTAGGCTCGAGCCCATCGGTGGGGACGTATATGAGCTGATATGATGATTTAATTTACTGTGTATGCAGGTTTCCTCACAATGTTTTTCCTTCACCGTTAAAGCAATTGGTGAGTATATGTAGGTGCTTACGTAAGTTTCAAAAACTCATTGGTACTTTGCCGTCCGGATTTGAATCTGGCACCTCTGGTTAGGAGAACCGAGTCGTTACCGGTTGATTTTTTTTTTTTTTTTTCCCTTCGCCCTTTTAGGGCAGGCTAAGGCTCATTGGCCATACCGCCTAGTCTTCAGTATATGTTTTTCTATGTAGAATTCACGTCTTCAGTAATTTTCAGTATATTATTCAGATTATGTAGTGTTTTTCTCCTTTTCAGTTTTCAAGATCACTGTTTTTTCACGTTCACATCATTGTCTATAAACTAACCTAACCTAAATACTCTAGCAAAATGATAGCACTTTTGCTAAAGCTTGCTCGGACTTCTTGTGGGAACTCGAAACACAGTATACACACTTTTATTTCATTATCCTACACAAGAGACACATAAATGATACTTCGCTGATAAATACACTATCAATATTACACATCGAAAACCACTAAATGTAATTTTTTCGGATAATAAAAGAAAAATGACAAACTGAACGCTACAAATTCCCGCCAAAAAGTCCGTATCCGTTACCGGTTGAGCCACCGACGCTTTTTTTATAGTTTTTTTATCAGCTTTCTAAAAAAGTAAAATAGTTTAAAAAAAAAAAATACACATTAGTTGCAACAAAAAGTATGATTGTTGTCAAAAGGGTGCCCTAAGTCCCATACAAATTTTTAAGAAACATTGTTTTCTTGTTTTTTCTTTAATTCCCAAATTTATCATGTTTTTTGCATTAAATAATTTTAAGTTAATTGCATACAAATTTTTAAGAAACATTATTTTCTTGTTTTTTCTTTCATTCCCAAATTTATCATGTTTTTTGCATTAACAATCAGACATCTGTGACCCTCTAGAATCATTGAATAACTTTGAATTCACAAGTTCATGCAAAAAAATCATCATAGTTCTTATACGTTCATTCAGCAGCAGCTTCATACTAGTTCACTAAATCATGAGTCTACCTGGTGGGTGCCGGTAGCCCGTCTTAGGGTTTGGGTCTTGGTCTTGGGTTTTGGGTTTTCCTCTATTGATGAGGTACATTCATGAGAATTGTTGTATGTTAAACACATTTTTTACTTTTATTTTATCTCGTTTCGTTTCATTTTTGTTTTTTTTTTATTTTGGGGCCAGATGACGATGTGTGATTTGTCCCAGAATATTTATTTATTTTTTATTTTATAAGGCACTGGTATTACATTTCCCTAACATGACCAGGTCTTATTCTAATACAAATGTTTATTAATAGGTGTACACAACATTGACGGCAAATTAATAAAACAACATTAACATAGGTACTTGGCAAAAAATAAAAAAAACATATTATATATATATACATACACATACATACATATATATGATTATATCAAACTTGAAAACAATTTACAAATAATTTAAGATTGTTTTGTATCGGAGGTATAAATAAAATATTACTAAATAATTTTGGCAGTCAAAATAGTACTTAATGAAACTGTTGGATAATGAGGGGTATTAAAACACGAGTATAAGTTTAAAAACTGAGCCTTGGCGAGGTTTTTAATAGTGTCATATGAGTGTTTTAATACCTAGTTATGTGCAGTTTCATACACTACTTTATCTAATCTCATACATTGGGATTAAGTCAACTGAACAACAAAGATCAAAGTTAAAGAGTAAGAAAAAAAATCCCAAGAAATTCCCTACCACAAAACGTGTCATAGCGCTAAATTCCAGCACATCACCGCGCTTGCGCTGAAGAATTTCACTAATCTCAGACATTTTTTAAGCAAGAATGAAAATTATCCACGAAATTCAATAACTACAACAAAACGTATTCAATGAATGGCGCCAAAACCAAGCACATCGCCGCGCATGCGTTAAAGCGGGCGCTGCTACAGACAAGTAAAAATTGGAATGAAAACTTTTTGTAATGCTGTAAAAATGGCGCGAACCGGATGTGCGTTCTTATAAAAAAAATATAATATGGAACTTTGTTGGTGATATAAACTTTGTGGATTAACTAGTATCGTACTGGAAAAAAAACTTTATAAAATTGTTACAGAAATAATTATAAAGTGTTTTTTTAAATTTTCGGTATTGTGTTTATAAAGTATGCCAATATAAATTAGTTTTGAACTTTATGTACGACAAGTGGATGCCCGCAGCTTCGCCCGCGCAGATCCCGATTTTTGCGGTTCCCGTGGGAATTTCCCAAAATCCTTTCTTAACGGATGCCTACGTCATAACATCTACCTGCATGCCAAATTTCAACCCGATCCGTCCAGTGGTTTGGGCTGTGCGTTGATAGATCACTATGTCAGTCAGTCAGTCACCTTTGAGTTATACAGGGTCTTCGGCAGATGGTTGAAAATACGAAAATGGGGGATAGGTGGGGTCGCCTCCCACCTATTTTGAGAATTAAAAAAAATCTAGGACTTGTAATTTTTTTACAGGATTTTTTTCCTTTTTTTAGAAATTTTGCCATTTTTATACCTTTGAACACATGTAACTTTTTGTTTTTTAAAGCTAGCTCCAAAATCTTTTTTTTAATAGACTTTTATAAGATTGTCGGCTCTAAAAAAAATTATGTTTGTTTCAAGTTATTGCTAAAAACAAAAATGTGGGCCCCCGAACTTAAAAAAAAAGTTGAACAAAAATTTAAAAGTCAACTTTGCGATGCATTTAAAAAAAAATAATGGGGCTGGAAGGCTTTTGTTTTTTTTTAAAACATCTCTAAAGCTTAGGCTTTTGAATGGTATGTAATTTGTTTCGGTATCTTTTTTGTAACCGGAGTTGTTAATTTTTTTTACTCAATTGGACCATGTTGACGAAATTCCACTAGTTACATGTTTTGTGAAATGTATCAAATGCAAAGTTGAAAATAATGTAAATACTTACTGTTGGGACGGTTACAAAGAGCAGGTACGTTTTTTTACATTCTTGCACACACATAATGGCTATCTTTTGTCATTTATTGGCATATTGGAGTTAGCACTTCCATATGCCAATAAAATGTCCGCATATTCCGCATTGGTAAATTGAGCCATTTTAAACCACAACAAAGTCTTAACAAAACTTCTGATAATAACAAAAAGTGACAAACAACAAAAAAACTTAACAAAATCACAAACACAGCAAAGTGAAATTAACGAAAACAAAAAAAAAACGTTAACGTTATTAACGTTTGTGATTTTGTTACGTTTTTTTGTTGTTTGTCACTTTTTGTTATTATCAGACGTTTTGTTAAGACTTTGTTGTGGTTTAAAATGGCTCAATTTACCAATGCGGAATATGCGGACATTTTATTGGCATATGGAAGTGCTAACTCCAATATACCCACGGAAATTCCCACGGGAACCGCAAAAATCGGGATCTGCGCGGGCGAAGCTGCGGGCATCCACTTGTCGTACATAAAGTTCAAAACTAATTTATATTGGCATACTTTATAAACACAATACCGAAAATTAAAAAAAACACTTTATAATTATTTCTGTAACAATTTTATAAAGTTTTTTTTCCAGTACGATACTAGTTAATCCACAAAGTTTATATCACCAACAAAGTTCCATATTATATTTTTTTTATAAGAACGCACATCCGGTTCGCGCCATTTTTACAGCATTACAAAAAGTTTTCATTCCAATTTTTACTTGTCTGTAGCAGCGCCCGCTTTAACGCATGCGCGGCGATGTGCTTGGTTTTGGCGCCATTCATGGACTACACTATACACCCTACCCTACACTACACTACACAACACTACACTACACTACAGTACACTACCCTACCCCACCCTACCCTACCCTACACTACACTACACTACACTACCCTACACTAACCTACCCTACCCTACATAAGAACCTTCTTCTGACAATAACGAACTCAACAAAAAAGAATCGGTACAGCCGTTCACGCGTGATGCGATGACCAAGGGAAATAGAGATTCATTTTTATATAAATACTACTTTTTGCCTGCGGCTTCGCCCGCGTGGACATCGTTTTTATGACTGTCTTTTAGGGTGAGTGGTGCTCGAGCCGCAAGCGTTTTGATTAGAAATCTATGTCAATTCCCACCCTCTCAACCAATTCTATAAAAAAATCCACTTCAGTCCGTAGCTGACGTGCGCGAGCGCGGAAACGAGTTTTCCCCAGATCCCTCGGGAACCATGTCAGGATATGCTTATTATTAAATTACGTCATTTCCCAACCCTCATCCATCTCTGTGCAAAAAATCACAGCAATTCGTTGTTTCGTTGCAATGTTAAAGAAACTAACCAAAAAAATTCAGTTCCCTCAGGAACTGCATCGGACTATGCTATTTTCACGGGAAAAAAGTAGCCTATGTCCTTCTTAGTGACACAGGCTACCTGCATGCCAAATTTCATCAAGATAGATTGAGGTGTTGAAGCGTGAAAAATAACAAATAAACACATTTTCACATTTATAATATTAGTAAGGATAAAAGATGATGGCGATTTTGTTCAAATGATGATAATTTTGTATTAGCTATGATTAAAATGTTGTTGTTCTTAACTTTTTTGTTGCAAATGATGACATTTGTAAATTTCGTAATGTAAACATTGCCATTTTTGTTGCAAATAATGACATTCTTGTTGACAATTGTGTCGTTGTTGAATTACAGTTGCGAGGCGTGCGAACACTGCCAGGGCCCGCTGAGCTGTCACGAGACAGTGGTACGAGAAGGCTACTCATATCACCAGAAATGTCACAAGTGTTGTAAGTAAATTTCAATTCCCTACAGTAAAGTAATTAAAAACGTTAAACATGTTAAAGAAACCTACTTCAATCGCCACAACTTAGTACAATTTTGTATTATTATTGTTAGTTATTGTTAATTTTCTATAAAAGTACTACACCGATTTGGATAAAATTTATATGGGACCAAGTAGGGAATATAAAAACCATTAAATTCGGTTCTCAATCTGCGAAGATATCGCGTTACAAGCACACAGAAGTGCCGACAGAAGCGTAAACTAAATGAAGACAGTCTCAAAAGGGCTTTTACCCAGAGACTTTAATATCTTTTTTAAAAAATGAGAGGTTTCGGTAACGGTAACAGTGTGCCCAACGCGCCTAAAGAAGTTTTTACTTCAAAAACGCTAAACACGTTAAAAAACCGACTTCCATCGCAACAACTTAGTACATTTTTGCATCATCAAAATCGGTTCACCCAGTCAAAAGTTCTGAGGTAACACACATTAAAAAAAACATACAGTCGAATTGAGAACCTCCTCTTTTTTGGAAGTCGTTTGAAAAATACAATCGAATTGAGAACCCCTCCTTTTTGGAAGTCGGTTAATTATTCGCATCGCTTTCACAAATACGTACTCTGAGAGGGATAGAATAGAGATGATGACTGCTAGTCATTTGAGTTACTTTTTATTATCTCCGCTATATCATTTAACCGCCTCCGTGACGTAAGGGTTAAGTCCATTAGCTTCACATCAGGAGGTCGCGGGTTCGATTCCCGGCAGCGGAGTCTAACTTTGTAAGACTCGGTTTGTTTGTTGGAAGGGCATTTTCTTAGCCCGCCTGGCTAGCTACCACCATCTTATCTAAGTCTTGCCGCCAAAGATCAATGTCAACAGCATTGATGTGTTCCGGCTTAGATAGCCAGTGCCCCATTGCGTTGGATATTCTTGGCAAGACCGCTTCCATCTTCGGCATCATCGTCACTTACCATCAGGTGAGATGACGCCAAGGACTTACCATTAATTGTGGATAAAAAAAACTATCAAAAACAGAGTTTTGTTCTAGAATGTTTTTAAAATTTTAATAGGAGGGAAATTCTGGCTGTTGTATCAAGGCCTAGTGAATTTCACCAGACTTAAGCAAGAAAGGGTTGAAAATCTCACACGTTATGTGCATATGTTTGCTTGTAACCTAAACGACTAAACGTATTTTAACTTTTAATCACCGCCATGCGGTTACACTGACCGCTGAAGTTTTTTTTATAGATTTCACTGTTCCAAGTGGTCTGTATGACCGCACAGCGGAGATTACGTAACATCTTTTTGGCGTTATTTACTCACTACTTTGTAGATTTTTTGTAAAAGTAATAAAACTTAAGATATTTTTTTCATTTGCTATCGCAATAACAAATTAGGCAGGCCTCCCACTCGGTGGACCGATGAACTGGTGAAGATCGCGGGAAGCCGCTGGATGCGGGTAGCGCATAACCGGTGGTGTGGAAATCCTTGGGGGAGGCTTATGTCCAGCAGTGGACTTCCTTCGGCTGATATGATGATGAAGATTGCAATAAAGGAAACGAATTGTTAATGATTTATTGTTGGTTTTTGGTAAAATAGTTGTAATTGTTTTAGATTTTATCCATAGCAAATGAAATTTTACTCAATGCACGCGTCAAAAAAATGATTTTATTAAAATCAATATAAATGAGAAATCATATTGAATGGTATTATATTTATTCAGTTACACTTGTTTGTTTACAAAAATTGATAAAAATACGATAATTTTATTCTAAGAGCAAAATAATTAGCTGTGAAATAGACCGCGTGACAAAACCGTGACAGTGATTGACACTGCTGGACAAAGGCTTTCCCCAAAGATTTCCACGACGACCGGTCCTGCGCTGCCCGATTCCATCAGCTTCCCGCGATCTTTACCAGGTCGTCGGCCTGTCTACGCTCGTTGAGTTTGGTAGCCTGGCATCTGCCGGGGATTCTTCGCACCCCCCGCCCCTCCGTTACTGTAACTGCTACCGAAACCAGGAATATCAAGGCCGCCGGGGACTAGTAGCCGTTTTCTGGGTGTGGTATTCAATGGGGGGTTTTGCCGCAATCGCCACGCTTGGCAGGCGGGTTGGCGATCGCAGTGTGGTTGCAGGTGTGTTACAATGCACGGAAAAGGACGCTGCTGCCTATTCTCCGGTTTTAAGTAACTTAGTCGACTCCTACGACCCCCACTGGAAGAGATGGGATGGTTCTATTCTTAGCCGGGAGCCATACGGCATATACAACGATAAATAAAATTGACGGCCCAAGTACCGCCACCTACCGTGACACCAGAGGTACGGGAAGTCATAATACTTCACTTGGGGAGACATCGTTACTCTGCCGACCTCCGAGGACTAAGATGGAATGCCTGGTAATCTCGCTGTATATACCGACCAAAACGCTGCTTGGTGGCAAGTACAGAGCGGGCAGTGGAACCCACCTAGTCCTTGGTAAAAGACGTAATTACATCGAGATTTACCTTTTCATTCTCTTGTTCAGATGTTTGCAGCGAGACCGATCTGAAGGACGCAGAGGTGTTTAAGGGCGTGATATTCTGCTCCAGCTGTTCGCAGAGGATCTTCCAGGGGTGCTCAACCGCGCGCCACTCAAAGCCTCCCAAGCCGAAGAGGACCAGATCTAGGTAAGATTGACAGGCTATCGAACTTTGACAAGCTTTTGTTTAATCAAGTTCAGTATTCTGCTCCAGCTGTTTGCAGAGGATCTTCCAGGGGTGCTCAAACGCGCGCCACTCAAAGGCTCTCAAGTCGAAAAGGACCAGATCTAGGTGACATGCTATGGAACTTTGACAAGCTTTTGTTTAATTAAGTTAAGTGGTACACGCATGACTGGCGAAATGAATCATCATCTTAAAAAAATCATGATGATGATTTTTTATGATGATGAATCAATGTGAAGTGATGACGTGGAGATACTTGAAATAAATAAATAAAAACGAACAAGTGCGAGTAAAACTCGTGTGGATAGAGTTCCGTACGTTGATTAAGAAATTACTTGTAGGTTTTTCTATATTTGTACTCGTTTAACAATTGCTACTAAGAAAATAAATAATACTCTGTATACTACTGTTTTGTTATACTATACTTACATTATGGTAAACTTCTTTTGCCACTTGCAACACCTTTTCAATTGATACTGGTTTGCTGAAATAAAATAGCTATTTATGCAACTGTTGCATAATTAGGGGTATTTAACACGAGTGTGGTTTATGAAACGAGCGCAGCGAGTTTCATAAAAGTATACACGAGTGTTAAATACTAATTATGTACAGTTGCATACAATAGTTTATCTACACTCATACAACAAATTTAAATTAAAGACAAAATAAAGTAATCATTGTTTATATACAAACTGCATAAGGAAAAATACAAACGTTAATGGCGCGAAAATAAATTTGCAGTAATATCGCACCGCGCATGCGCGCCGCCAAGGTTGCGTTCCGAAACACGCTAGTGTGCTCAAATAGCAAGCATCTGCGTAAAAATTTTAAAAAAAATTTCATTTTGTTACAACTTTGCGATAACGAAATGAAATTTGTATGGATCCTTAGTCACGGCTCCATGGAAAGGTATATCATTTGCTTAGCGTTTCTGATAAGTAAATGAAGGATTTACGACATGAGTGTAGATAAAATGGGTTTTATTAATACTAGCATAAGAACCGTAGGTCTAAATTTAACAATTTCATTGAATTAAGTACTTATGTGATTGTTGTGTTCTTGAATAAAATAAAATAATACTAGCTTTTCTCCGCGGGGCTTGAACCCTAATGGGCCATAGGTACAGATAAGTCAACAAGTACCAAAAGAGCGAGCGAAGCAAGTGCAAAAATTATAGTATTACTTGACGACATAACATCATTACATATAGGTGATTGTATATTTACTTGTGATCAAGGTTTACGACCAGTGTGTGTTGCCAGTGATGACAAACGGAACTGAGACATGGTCGCTTACTATTGGCCTCTTAAGAAGGCTCAAGGTCACCCGAAGGGTAATGGAGCGAGCGATGCTAAGAGTTTCTCTGCGTGATCTAATCAGAAACGAGGAGATCCTTAGAACCAAAGTAGCCGACTTAGCTCTCAAAATTGTTAAACTTAAGTGGCAGTGGGCGGGGAACATATGTATCTCGTAGAACAGATGGCCATTGGGGTAGTAATGTTATCGAGTGGCGACCGCGCACCGAAAAACATAGCGTAGACAGGCCTCCCACTCAGTGTACCGATGATCTGGTGAAGGTCGCGGGAACTCAACTCAATCGGTTCAGTAGTTTCGGAGCAAATTGACTGTGACAGACGGACAGAGAGACACGCAAGTAATCCTGTAATGGTTCCATTTTTTTTCTTTTGAAGTACGGAACCCTAAATCAATTTGTTTGAGTACGACGGCGTGGTCGAATAAGGCCCGATCGCCCTAATTCAGGATAGGCTCAAGCCCCTCGGTGGGGACGTATATTTAATTTTTTTATTTTTATTTTATAATTATGATGATGACGGCTATGCGGCACAAAATGGCAAACTTTAGTAAAATAGGAGGTTTGCACATAAATGATTTATATCATCATGTCAGCCGAAAGACTTACACTGCTGAATAGAGACATCCCCCAAGGATTTCCACAAAGACCGGGATTTCTATTTCGACTATTTAGACACACTATTTCGAAACCTATACATATAGCCAGACTGATTAAAATGTATTTTCTTCGTCCTCCAGGTCGCGCCACATACACGAGCGAGCGAAACCGCACGAGAAGTTTCACTCTCGGCACCGTCTGCAACGCGAGAGTGGAGTCATTGAGCTTGCACGAAGAGAACACTTTTCCAACGCTGACACTCCATCACCGCCGCCTGAAAGCAAATCCAGGTATTTATTTAATACTAGCTGTCCCGGCGAACTAAGGTCCACCTTACACTACACTATACTACCCTACCCTACACTACACTACCCTACCCTACCCTACCCTACCCTAGACTACACTACACTACACTACACTACACTACACTACACTACGCTACACTAAACTACACTACCCTTCCCTACCCTACCTTACCCTACCCTACCCCTACGCTATACTACCCTACCCTACCTTTCCCTACCCTACCCTACACTGCCCTACACTACACTACCCTACCCTACCCTACACTACAATACACTACACTACACTCTCACGGTCCACCATAGAATGAATATCTATTGTTTTGGAAAGCTTTCGAACGACTTAACAATTCAAATTTAAATTAATATTCTTAATTCGACTCGTGCTGGCAAGAAAGTAGCAAAAGGAGTCGCAAGTGCGGAAATGTTGAGATATACGATCTCCACACTACACTACACTACCCTTCCCTACCCTACCCTACCCCTACGCTATACTACCCTTCCCTACCCTACCCTACACTGCCCTACACTACACTACTCTACCCTACACTACACTAAACTACACTACACTACCCTACCCTTCATTAGAAACTTCTCCTGACAATAACGAACTCGACAAAAAAGAATTAGCGAAATCGGTCCAGCCGTTCACGCGTGATGCCGTGACCAAGGGAAATAGGGATTCATTTTTATTTAAATAGATTATTTGCTAAGATTAAGCTTGTGTTTAAGAAGGCATATTATATATGCCATGAGTTCAAAGGGAGCGTAAATATACAATCGTCTTCATCATCATCATCATATCAGCCGAAGGACGTCCACTGCTCGACATAGGGCTCCCCCAAAGATTTCCACGACGACCGGTTCTGAGCTGCCCGCATCCAGCAGCTTCCCACGACCTTCACCAGGTCATCGTTCCACCGAGTGGGACGCCTGCTTACACTACGTTTTCCGGTGCGCGGTCGCCACTCGATAACATTACTACCCCAACGACCATCTGTTCTACGATATAATATGTACCTCTACCACTGTCACTTAAGTTTGGTAATTCGGAGAGCTACGTACCGACCGACGCGTCGTTTACTTTGTTTCTCCTACGGATCTCCACGTTTCTGATTCTATTACGCAGAGAAACTCCGAGTATAGCTCGCTCCATCGCCCTTTGGGGGGTGACCTTGAGCCTTCTTAAGAGGCCCATAGTAAGCGACCATGTCTAAGTTCCATTTGTCATCACTGGCTAAGCACACTGGTTGAAGACCTTGGTCACAAGTAAATATACAATCACCTAAATGTAATCGAATTATGTCGTTAAGTAATACTATAACTTTTGCGCTTGATTCGCTTGCTCTTTTGGTACTTGTTGACTTATCTGTACCTATTGCCCATTAGGGTTCAAACCCTGCGGAGAAAAGCTAGTATTAATAAAACCCTTTTTTTATTTCAGCAAACCAGTATCAATTGAAAAGGTGTTGCAAGTGGCAAAAGAAGTTTACCATAATGTAAGTACAGTATAACAAAACAATCTTCTTCTTAGCGTGTCGATGGCAGACACTACACTGTAGCAGCTCAGAATTTGGCCACGTTAACAGCATTATCAGCCGCTGTCATGAGGTCTTCCTGCGTGCAGATGTAAGGGCACGATGTTAAGTGTGTCATCGTTTGAACTGCACCGCACAAACAGTTTATATCCCAGTCACCCAAAAATCCCCGCACCTGACCATGTTGTCTTTGCTGCGACCTGTCTAGGGCCGGAGTCTGTTTAAAGGCTTCCAAACCGGCCAAGGCAAGTCATGTCCAGGGGGAAGGCTTTCTGATATCGGGACGAAGGGTGTTGGTTAGCTTACTTTGTCCTGCCAAAGGTTACATTTAGCTTCGCGATGACAAAACAATAGTACAACGTATTATTTATTTTCTAAGTAGCAACTATTATAACTCCAAAACTTCTTTTGCAGAAGACACCGGAAATTAAAAAGGAAAATATAGGTGAGTAAACAGTGCAGTTCTCGAGACGTAAGCTCAGCTTTGCATTTGTGTGAGTGTTAGCCAAAATTGGGAGGTGGGTGACGCGGGAGGGAGGGGCGGCGCCTCAGGCAGGTTTCAAAAACCAGTGGAAACTGGATCAAACCAAGCGCGGGACGCGCTGCGCCACAAGCAAATATCCCACTCTATACTACCCGTGTGCACTCACACAAATGCAAAGCTGAGCTTACGCCTTGAGGACCATACATCATCTTCTTCATATGGTGTGACTCCATTAGCCGTGATATCTCAATAGATACTATAGCAGTTGCCTGTAGTTGCCAGAGTGGCCAAGATAGTAACGCACGTCCTGAGAAGTTCTGCGTTAACTTGAGCCACCATTTACAATAAAAATCTATAGCAGTTGCCTGTAGTTGGCAGTGGCCAAGAGAGTGACGCACATCCTGGGAAGTCCTGAGCTTACTTGAGCCACCATTTACAAGACCGATCTATAGCAGTACTCTGTAGATGATGACGCACGTCCTGAAAAGTCCTGCGTTTACTTGAGCCACCATTTACAAGAATGATTTATAGCAGTTGCCTGTAGTTTCCAGAGTGGCCAAGAGAGTGACGCACGTCCTGAGAAGTTATGCGTTTACTTGAACCAACATTTACAAGAATAATCTATAGCAGTAGTCTGTAGTTGCTAGAGTGGCCAAGATGATGACGCAAGTCCTGGGAAGTCCTGAGTTTATTTGAGCCACCATTTACAAGAATGATCTATAGCAGTCTTCTGTAGTTAGTGGCCATGATGATGACGCAAGTCCTGGGAAGTACTGCGTTTATTTGAGCCACCATTTACTAGAATATCCTCTCGCCCGTGAGATGGCTGGGATTCTGCCAGAAATAGGGTAAAAACAGGACCCTATTACTAAGACTTCGCTGTCCGTCTTTATGTCCGTCTGTCACCAGGCTGTATTTCATGAACCGTGATAGCTAGCCAGTTGAAATTTTCACAGATTATGTATTTCGGATGCCGCTATAACAACATATATTAAAAATTTAAAAGGTGAATAAAATAAGGGAGGTCTCCATACAAAAAAACGTTTTTTTTTTTAAACGTGAAGAAACTAGCGTCATCTAGTATGATGGTACGGAACTCTAATATGTGCGGTTTTGACTAACATTTGGCTGGTTTTTTTATTCACAATTGGTAAGGCCAAGCATCTCACCTGATGGTGAGTGAAGATGATGCCGAAGTTGGAAGCAGGCTTACCAAGGTTTCCCAAAGCAATGGGGCAACTGGCTATCTTATCTTCAAGCCGGAACACATCAATGTTGTTGGCATTGATATTTGGCGGCAAGATTCAGATGAGATGGTGGTAGCTAACCAGGCGGGCTCAGATAATGTCCTTCCACCAACCAAAACGACTACAAACTTAGGACTCCGCCAGGAACTGAACCCGCAACCTCTTGATGTGAAGCTAAAGGACTAATCCTATACGCCACAGAGGTGGTTAAAAAAGGTGGTTTAGCATCGCGGTTCATACAATGACTGTCTTTGTCGTAGTCTATTGGTCAGCCCAAGCAACACATAAGCCAGATAACAGATTGACAATTTATCATTAAGCAGTTTAAGCATTATTTTATTACATAGTTAATAAAGCTAACAAGATAGCCAAAAGCTGTATTAAATTATTTTGGGCTATTTTAACTCTTCAAGCTTAATAAATTCTGCAAATCAGTGATTATCTTTCTTAAAACTGTACATTAGTCATGAGCAGAACTATTCACATCAGCTCACATACGTCCCTACCGAGGGGCTCGAGCCTACCCTGCATTAGGGCGATCGGGCCTTAGTCGACCACGCGGACCCAGTGCGGGTTGGTCGACTTCACACCCAACCTTTGAATTTCTTCGCAGGCAAATGCAGGTTTCTTCACGATGTTTTCCTTTACCGTATAAGAGCGTCGGATAAACGTATACATATGAAATTGAAATTCGAGAACACATTGGTACGAGTACGTGGCAGGATAGAACCACGACTTCCCGCACAGGAGGTAGCGGCCCTTGCCATTACGCCACCGACACTCTCGCAGAACTATTAAACAAACTTTATTCAATTTAAAGCATCCGAGACCGCTGAAGGCTGCATAATAGCTCGTGTGATGGCCTTTTTTGTATAACAGTGGTATTAACTATCACTATACAGCGTGATGCTGTATAACAGATTTCCTGTTCTCTTTAAGCTGTATTGCATTTGATATCATAACCTTTATTCAGAAACTGGATATTAGGTTTTTTTCGCTTTTATAAATTGAGTGATTATGGAGCTACTATCAAAATCCATCGATCGATCATAATCATGATCATCGATCGTGATGGTGATCTACAATACGGTTTTCGTCAAGGTCGGTCCACTGGAGATATAGCCAAAGATAGACCAAAGTTGCTGCAATAATAATAATAATATAATAATAAAATTTATTTATCGACCAACAATGGATCACAATAGTGTTAGTGACTTATTCTAGGACTTAGACTAGTGTTAGTAATATACACAATTACATTTACATTATATGAAATTTATTTACAATATCACGACTGTTATTGGCAACGTGAACCAAGCAGCAGTGGTTCACAATTGCGCAATCTAGTCTACTGGCAAACATAGCCAGGATGCTATTGGCGCTGCCCCGCACTCAGAAGCTGGGTATTCTCTCTAAGGTGAGACGGTACTTCACACCTGGACAGCTTCTACCTTTATATCAAGCACAAGTCCGATCTTGTATGGAGTACTGTTCTCACCTATGGGATGGATCAGCCCGCTAACAGCTGGATACCTTGGACGCTATTAACCGACGCGCCCGAAAAATCATTAGCGATGATAAGCTTGTCAAAAACAAGCTTCAAAGCCTTGAGCATCGCCGTAAAATTGCCTGTCTTTCGGTTTTCTATCGAATATATTTTGGAGAGTGTGCTCAAGAACTTCACGACCTCATTCCCCCAGCTCCATTCCACCTTCGGTCAACGAAACGCAGGGGGTGGTTCCACCCCTTTGTTGTTTATATTCAGTCTATACGCACGAAGCGTTACGCTTCCTCATTTATTATGCGGACAGCGATGGAGTGGAACTCTGCCTGCGTCTGTGCGTGTGTGACTGGCTGTCGTCTGAGCCCATAATGAAGCGACGCAGAGTCTGTGACACCAGGTGTGGCGTTTTCTTACAGTTTACACGCAAGTTAGCACTAATCTCACGTATGTTCTAGAAATGGGCACCACGACCCTGTTTACCCAGCAACTCCTGGAGAAGACCAGCCCCATCATAGAGTGGAAGAAGACAGAGGGATCTCGGACACCCCCATCACCTGCTGAAAAGTAATTTCACATTACAATTTTATATACCTTACTATAGATATTTTTCCTGCGTGCATATATCGTATTAATGACTTTGTTTGAAGGTAAGCAGTGCACGAATGTAGAATTAAGTTTTTCCGGATCCTTCGGGAACTATACGAAGTTTTTTCCGGAAAAAGTGTCCGTTGTCGTTACGCGCCCTACTCTTTGCCGATTTTAAGCGAAATCGGTTGAGTAGTTATATCGTGAAAGACAAAGACAAGAGTAACAAACGAACAGATCGGATTTACGAGTATATTGCGCTCGCTCCTAAGGATGCGTATTTTTTTCAGAGTACCATAATGTAATCCATTTGTAGACACATAGTGAAATCTCTTTGTTTATGAGCAAACTGAATGGATTCGTTCAAAATTCGCCAAACATTATCGTTTCATTTTTTTTTTCATTTGGGACCATAAAGTGTGGATTAAACCCTGAAATAGACGTATACACAACTATTTAAACAGGGTATAACAAAATTGGTGTAGGACCCGTTAAATGGGGGTTCTACTCATCATACTGAACAACTTTCACCAACGGAACCCATAGGCAGCTCTCAAATAAATGGAACATTCAATACAAAAATGCACTAAAATTTGTCGATCATCTGATATATTTCCGCTCCGCTGGCAAGCACTAGAAAATCGTTACCCGCTTAACTGGCAAGAAGTGACGACGTTCCTGCTATCAAAACATCCGTCAGCTGCCAAGCGGTGACGCTGTACCTTGCTAGCTGTCGTCTCTTATTTCATTGTTTTGCTAAAAAGAAACGGAACGTGTCGTGAAAATAGAATACAAAACGCTCCTATGATAGACAAAGACAGAGCCGCTCCACTGGCAAGAAGTAACGACGTTCCTGCTATCAAAACGAACGTGATTTCCTAGTACCGTTCCCGAGCGACGGCAGTGCTTGTGAGTTCGTGGTTTATTTTTGTTATGTTAAATGTATCTTTTGTGGTCTTTTAGGTTAAATTAAAGTAAAACAATCTTTTCTCTTTTCAAATACATAATTATTTCATTGAAACGTTTTTATTTATGAGATCTTTGGGTATTTATACAAAAAACCGGAAAAAAAAAGTCAACCAATATTATAGCTAAGGATTGTCACAATTACAAAATCTATCTTGTATAGATTATTCTACAACGAGTTAGCTTGTTTCATAACGAACTCGGCGTTATAAGTTACACACTTGTAACATTCATAGTACTTGAGAAATCAAGCATATTGTAACCGGAGTCCGCGAACAGGTGCGCCCCCCCGACGGGCTGTGGCAGCTGGCGGTTATACGATTTTCAAGTGCTTGCCAGCTGAGCGGGCTTTTGATAGCAGGTACGTCGTCACTTCTTGCCAGCGGAGCGGTGAAGAGTTATTTTTTTTGCGATTTCAGCAAAGTCGTAACTCAACAGTTGTTCAGTATGATGAGTAAAAGCCCAAGTTAACGGGACCTACACGAATTTTGTAACATTCTGTATATTTAACATTTAAAAAAATGCACTATACCTTGACTAATTCATTTATAGAACTCGACTGTTTATAAACATTACCCATCGTTTTGGCAGGCGGGTAAAAATGTATACATATATGGCACTCAGGGAATGGTGACGAACCTAACGACACCTAAAACTTTCAGGAGACCCGTGACGAGGAGGTCATCATATCAATAGTCCATTCGCTTCACAACAGGAGGTCGCGGGTTCGATTCCCAGGTCAACTTTGTAAGACTCGGTTTAGTTTGTGGTAGGGCATTTTCATAGCCCGCCTGGCTAGCTACCACCATCTCATCTAAATCTTGCCACCAAACATCAGCATTGATGTGTTCCGGCTTGAAGATAAGATAGCTAGATCCCCATTGCGTTGGGGAATCTCGGTAAGCTCGCTTCCATTTTCGGCATAATCGTCACTTACCATCAGGTGAGATGATGCCAAGGGCTTATCAATTGTGAAAAAAAAGGCGGTTATCTGTAAAGTCCGTTTACGGATGATAATTTTACTTGATAACGTCCGCATTGGAACACAAGTGGTGGTAACTTAAGGCCCTAAGATGGGTCAAATGACAATATTCAATTCAGAGTAATACAAAATTGATTTAATTAAATACAATTTTAAAAATATTACCACTTTTGATGTCAAAAAATATACTGTAGACCCTGTTTTTGGTATTAATTGCAAAATTTCTCGAAAACAAATAGTTAATGTTGAATGAAACCATCACACAAAAATCGGTGACTTTAAGACCTTTCGTTTTAATTGAACACATTTTTTACCCGACTGCGCCAGAAGGAGGGTTATGTTTTTCGAGAGTATGTATGTATGTATGTATGTTTGTATGTATAATTGTTTGGCACGCTCTGCAGCCTGAACGGCTGGATGGATTTTAGCTTGAGACGTGTCGTTAGATTCGTATTTACTGTGAGAGTGACACTGGGTATATCAAAATAAAAAAAACAAAATGGCGGATTTTTGGCGCCAAATTCAAATGTTTGACACGCTCTGCAGCCTGAACGGCTCGATGAGTTATAGCTTGAGGGTTGTGGTTAGATACGTTTTTACTGTGAGAATGACACTGGGTATATCAAAATAAAAAAAATAAAAAATGGCGGATTTTTTGCGCCAAATTCAAATGAACTTATTCAATAATAAAACTAAAAAAATGAATAAAATAAAAAACGGTAATTTAAAAAACTAAAAAACCCGCCTGCGTTTCTGTGTGATTTGGAAATGAAAAACCCTAAAACAAGAAAGTCGTCATACCCGATTGCACTTAACTTAAGAAAAATTGTAGCAGTCGGGACCCATTCTAGAAATGGAGGCTTAGTGAATTGAGAGCACATACCTATATTACATTGCAGATTACTCCAATATACTGACTAAACGGCTGACTTTCTAGAATGGGTCCCGACTGCTACAGTTTTTCTTAAGTTAAGTGCAATCGGGTATGACGACTTTCTTGTTTTAGGGTTTTTCATTTCCAAATCACACAGAAACGCAGGCGGGTTTTTTAGTTTTTTAAATTACCGTTTTTTTTAAAACTTATTTGAAAGTGATGAAAAGTAATAAAAACATGTAAAAATCGAGAATTGGGCATTCGGTTTCAACGTAACAGCCGTTAGACTTAAGTTCGATATTATTTAAGCATGTTTCAACCTGCTCGGACTGAGTGCTCTTAGGGCCTTAACTTTTAGTTTGACGGTTTTCCTCACAGAGAATCGACCGCATTGGAACACCTCTTGTAAGCTCCTGGAAGACTAGTACCTTTAATCCATTGACACACTTGTTTGACGGTTCGTCCGTCCGTCCGTCCGTCCAAGTCCAAGTACAAGTACAACTCTCGTTTGCTCGTTCGTCTCAGGCATAACGTGACAATGACGTCACACTAGCGTAACGCCACAATGGGCGTAACGCGACAATGACGTCACACTGACGTAACGTGATAATGACGTTACAATTTTTCGTGTATGCAGCTATTATCACGTCAAAAAAAACTAACTGCTGAATACTCCTCAGTATAGGCGAAGCTATGATCTGATAAACTAAAGTTATATTTTTTTCATAACAGAGAATTCAATGTCGCGCGTCCCGCGAGGCCACAGAGGAGACACAGTCTCGAAGAAGGGAAGGCAATCAAAACGAACAAGGTAACCACGCAGTAAAAGCACACCAGTAGCGCAACTTGAAAGTTTTTGTGAAATGATGAAGTAAATTATGAGATCTATTTAGATAAACTTCAAAATAAATCGGAAAACTTAAAAAAATATGTATGTATTCTATTCGTGAAACTGAAGAGTTTTTGTCCGGGAAAATTCCAACCTATTTAGAAAAAAAGAAGGGATCTTTGGGACTCCGGCAGGGGGGTGGGATCCTGGCACAGAAAACTCGCTATTTCTACTACTAACGGGGGTTGCTCCATAACGCAACCGAATATTTGGCCAGTTTTTGCATAATTGTCATGAGTGCAACTAGTACTTTCATTTTTTATCTTACTCAGCCATTTCCTCTATCGTTTTTTTTTTTGGTCACATTAACTAGTTTTTCAGGCGCTATAAGTACATAACGCAACCACTTTGCGCAGGCAGACCGACAAATTTAACTTCAGAGGGTTGCCATTTATCTTCTCAACCTAAGTTTATCCATTTCCATTATCATTACCAAGTTTGTCGTTACCTCCTAGTATATTTCTACAGGGTACACAATTTTCAATATTAAGATGATAGGAGGCGCCATAGCTATTTCAACAGGTACACAATTATCAATATAAGAATGATAGTTGGCGCCATAACCATTTCTACAGGGTACACAATTTTACAAAATTACTAATTGGTACATAATATCCAAAATTAGGATAAGAGGCGACATAGCTATTTAAACAGATACACATTTTTCTATATTACGATCATAGGAGGCACCATAGCTATTTCAACAGGTACATAATTTTCAATATTGGATGATAGGAGGTGCCTTAGCTATTTCAACAGATACACAATTTTCAATATTAGGATCATAAGAGGTGCCATAGCTATTTCAACAAGTACATCATTTTCAATATTAGGATGATAGGAGCCACCATAGCTATTTCCACAAGTACACAATTTTAAATATTAAGATGATAAGAGGCGCCGTAGCTATTTCAATATGTACAAAATTTTCAATATTAAGATAGGAGACGCCGTAACTATTTCAACAAGTACACAATTTTCAATATTAAGATGATAGGAGGCGCCGTAACTTTTTCAACAAGTACACAATTTTCAATATTAAGATGATAGGAGGCGCCTTAGCTTTTTCAATATGTACAAAATTTTCAATATTAAGATGATAGGAGGCGCCGTAACTATTTCAACAAGTACACAATTTTCAATATTAAGATGATAGGAGACGCCGTAACTATTTCAACAAGTACACAATTTTCAATATTAAGATGATAGGAGGCGCCGTAACTTTTTCAACAAGTACACAATTTTCAATATTAAGATGATAGGAGGCGCCTTAGCTTTTTCAATATGTACAAAATTTTCAATATTAAGATGATAGGAGGCGCCGTAGCTATTTCAATATGTACAAAATTTTCAATATTAAGATGATAGGAGGCGCCTTAGCTTTTTCAATATGTACAAAATTTTCAATATTAAGATGATAGGAGGCGCCGTAGCTATTTCAATATGTACAAAATTTTCAATATTAAGATGATAGGAGGCGCCTTAGCTTTTTCAATATGTACAAAATTTTCAATATTAAGATGATAGGAGGCGCCGTAGCTATTTCAACAAGTACACAATTTTCAATATTAAGATGATAGGAGGCGCCGTAGCTATTTCAATATGTACAAAATTTTCAATATTAAGATGATAGGAGACGCCGTAACTATTTCAACAGGTACATAATTTTTAATATTAGGATGATAGGAGGCGCCGTAACTATTTAAACAGGTACATAATTTTTAATATTAGGATGATAGGAGGCGCCGTAACTATTCCAACAAGTACACAATTTTCAATATTAGGATCATAGGAGGCGCCATAGCTATTTCAACAGATACACAATTTTTAGGTCTTTCATCTCTATTATAAATTTATGTAAGCACGTACGGTATTTTACCCACGCCCTACCTACCCTGACGTATGTACTGTGACGTCGTCAACGGGACGCCGTGGGGATATAGCTAGCTTAATATTTTAAAATGAAAGATGGAAGTACGTATTAAATATCATCAGAGATGATCATATATTTAACACGTAAAAAAAACTGAGAAGGCTCTGTCGGCTGACTTATTATTATTTCTGCATAGATTCTTATCACTTTCTTGCCATTTCTTTAGGGATCTCAGCCCAGACGCGCGGATAACAAATATTATACTCTTGGAAAAAGGACCTCTGTCCTGGCTCACGGTCCACCATATAATCAATATCTATTGTTTTAAAAAGCCTTCGAACAATTCAAATTTAAATTAATATTCTTACTTCGACTCGCGCTGGCAAGAAATTAACTAAAGGAGTTGCAAGTGTGAAAATGTGGAGATATACCACAGATTACTAAATAGTTACTTCGTAGATATACCATCTTTACAGTACCTACCGTCGTCGTCGTGCTACAAAGTATGTACACAATTTTCAAGGATGGCCGCTTCCATCTTCGGCATCATCATCACTTACTATCAGGTGAAATTAAGCCAAGGGCTTACCAATTGTGAATTTAAAAAAAAATACAAAAAAAATGGCGAGGACGCTTAGTGCGGGCTGCCGCACAGTTAATTTCACTTTACTAAGCCTTGATAATAAACTAATCGCCCTGATTCAGGGTAGGCTCGAGCCCCTCGGTGGGGACGTATATGAGCTGTTATAATAAAAACCCTTGATAAAGCAATGTCGAGGTTACTTTTACTTTTAAGTTAACGGCGGTGCCTGTCACTGTTTTCGAAAACAAATCTAATTACTATTTTTTTTACTTACAGAAAACAATATGGAGTGATCTAAGAGTTGCAGGTAACTCTAAATAACTTCTGAAACTATCTCTCTTACTCTTATCGTGTGACACGATTAAACGTACCATCCAAGGGACAGAGGGCGGTTGCCTGGTGTTGCACTTAGCATCATCCGCGGTCACGTGTAAGGCATTTAGATTATCGGCTACGGACATGTGCAATGCGACCTTCATACACATCTTGGAGCAGATGGGTAGGTTTCCTCATGATTTTTTCTTTGACCGTTAAAGGAATCGGTAAGTATATGTACGTAAGTTTCGAAAAACTCATTGGTGCATTGGCCGTCCGGATTCGAACCCAAATACGTTTGGTTAGGAAGAAACTAGTGATTACCGTTGAGCCACCGAACTAATATTTACATTGATTAATAATTTTTCAAAAACCTAAAAGCTTCATTTAAAAAGTCTCAAAAAACCAAATGCTCAAAAATACATAAAAAACGGTTCTAAATTAAAGAAAAGGCTTACCAATTGTGGAATAAAAAAAAGTGATCATTTACTGTAAGAAGGCCTGTTGTCGTTGGAACCTACCTCTGAAAGACAGTTGTGTCAAAGTACTCGTATATATATTAATACTAACATACAGTATGGACACTCCCTGCCGCTCTCTAGATTCAGACCTCACCCCCTAGTCACCCAGATTGATACAGATTGGTTATAGTTTGGTTCTCAAACGTATACGATTTCCTTCACCGTTAAAGCAATCGGTAAGTATGTATACGTAAGTTTTGAAAAACTCATTGGTACATTGGCCGTCCAGATTTGAACCCGGTACCTCTGGTTAGAAGAACCGAGTCGTTACCGGTTGAGCCACCGACGCTTTACTATAACATTAATTATATCTATCTAATACCTTAAAACAAGCAATATATTAATCTGCATTAATCTTGTATATAATAATCTGAATCTCGGAAACTGCTTCAACGATATGCTTGAAAATTAGTATACGGGGATTTTTGGGGGCGAAAAATCGATTGAGATAGGTCTCATCTCCGAGAAAACGCTATTTTCCGAGATTTTCTCACTGGAAATATGCGACGCAGTGTGTATCATAGGTAGCGTATTTTTAAATGTTTTTAACGGCTCTGGGTACTATGCCCCGAGCAAAGCTCGGTCGCCCAGGTACTTGTTTTAATCTCATTATATTCTGGACATCGAGTATGTTTTCAAGAACATTTTATTTAATCATCGTATGTAGTTCATTCAAGACTTAAATAACAACTGAAAATGGTTTACTTTTAAGAAAACTCTTCACGATTTGTTTACATATTTGGCAATTTCTAAACAACTACACTGTATTTCCTGTGATTGTATTGAAACTAAAAGACGATTCTGGACCCTTGCTTCCAGCTCCAAAGTTCATCATCAGATCAACTTCAAAATACCAAAAGGATCTCTTGTCACCGGGAATACGGTTTTTATTCAAATTTCAGCTCAATCGGACCCCTGTAAGTCGCTCTAAAATATATCGCAAGATTTGAACTAAACAAACATTGCAAGTAAAAGCTTTTAAAAACAACATAGGCTTTGGTGTTCTTTTAAAAAAAATAGTTGTCGACATTTTGTTTTCAGAGCTGGGGGAATCAACAGAAATCGCTAACATGGCTTTAAGGAAACAATCTAAAGACACAGAGCAGTTGACAAGCAAGACTACGTAAGTTGAAATTACAAACAGTTCCAGGTCGGTAGGGGCCTGTGGAATAGTACCACCCCATCCCTTCCCGAGCGTGACGTAAGGGACGACTAAGGGATCAACAAACCGAAGGATGGGCAGCAGCGTCCTTTCCATGTACCGTGTTATCACACTACACACTGCGATCGCAAACCCGCCTGCCCAAGCGTGGCGATCACGGTGAAACCCCTCAACTCAATTGTTTTATAATTTGGGGATCTTCAAGGTAAGAGTGAATAGGCATTATTTGAGTTTGCGTGTACCATCCTTGACTGCATCATCACTTACCATCAGGTAACTTGCAGTCAAACACACTCAACTTTTTAATTTAAAAAAACTCAGGAAAGGCCTAGGTCAAAGTATATATTATGTATATTAGTACTAACATACAGTATGGACAATGTCGCTCTCTAGATTGCGACCCCCTCTTCAACCAAATTGATACAGATTGGTTACAGTTTGGTTGTCGAACGTATAGGATTTCGATTACGTATAGGATGTATATATATATCATATATATATACATATATACATCGCACATCGTTAATAGCGAGATAGCAATTAACGATGTGCGATGGGTATATATACACAGTCACGGTATAAACAGAAAAGTAGGTTATCTCCTGCACCGTTAGGAATTTAATGGACTACTCACTTAGGGCTGTTCCATTTTTTTTACTTTGTAGGTAATTGCAAAATCACTGTTTTTTCAGATCCCCCGCTACTGGCCCTGATAGAGGCAAATCGATGTTATCAGTTTTGTCAGGTGAGAAATTTCATATCATCATAAAGGTTTGGAAGATATTGCTACCTATAGCAATAAGATAGAAAGAAAAAGTAATGTTCCGAACACCAACGGGACCCTATTATTAAGCCTCCGCTGTCTGTCCATCTGTCAGCGTGTCCATTTCATGAACCGTGATAGTTAGACAGTTTTACAGAATATCTTTTTCAGTTGCCGCTATAACAACATATACTAAAAACTAGAAAAAGTGAAGAAATAAATACAAAAAACGTGTTTTACATAGTTCTTTTTAGAAGTATTTTTGATTGAGCTCTATCGTAAAAACAGTAATACATACAAGCAAGAAACTTGATGTGATTATAGTACGTACTAACACAGAGATAAAACAATAAATCTGCCTAGTGTTAAGAACTGAAGAACTGAATGACAAAAATGTTTATTTTCGTAGCTCGCTTTGATGTCTTTTGTTTGTAATGAGAATAGGTATCATTGTCATTATTACTATGTACATGTAGTTGTGTGGACAGGTGTGGAGGTCCGTGGTACGGAACCCTTGGTCGGTTTTTAGGGTTCAGGTACTTCAAATGGAAAAAAACGGAACCCTTATAGGATCCATTTGTTGTCCGTCTATCCGTCTGTCTGTTAATACTCTTTATCTCGGGAACACTTGGAAGTATAGAGTTAAAATTAAAACCATATATCTACTCCGGTAAACAGTCCCTTGAAGCTGTGAAAAAATCAAACTTCTAAGTTGATTTAAAAAAAAAAACATACGCCCGTTTACGCCGCAAAAAACGTATAAGTATTTCGACACTCTCAAGTGAATCAAAATTTAAAAGGTATTTTCCGTTGACCTAGAACTATGAAATTTGGCAAGTAATACCGTCATATTCTACAAGTACCTACCTATAGGAAAACATCTGAAACTATACATTTGTAATTAAATCATAAAAAAATTAGTCTTTATTTAAATTACGTAATCAATTCATCACATCAGCTCATATACGTCCCCACCGAGGGGCTAGAGCCTACCCTGGCTGAATTAGGGCGATCGGGCCTTAGTCGACCACGCGGACCCAGTGCGGGTTGGTCGACTGCACACACAACCTTCGAGTTTCTTCGCAGGCGAATGCAGGTTTCCTCACGATGTTTTCCTTGACCGTATAAGAGCGTCGGATAAACGTACATATGAAATCGGAATTCGAAAACACATTGGTACGTGACAGGATCGAACCACGACCTCCCGGAAAGAGGTAGCGGCCCTTACCATTACGCCACCGACGCTCTCAATTAATAAAAATCAAAAGGAACGTCGGTCCAAATTTTTAATTGAATTAACCGCGTCATGTGGGGTATCGTATCAAAGAGATTCATTGGCACAAAGTAACAGATTTCAAATTATTTTTATGTATAGTTTTCGATTTATTATTTTTAAGGTTCGGGCAGCGCAGGACCGGTCGTCGTGGAAATCCTTGGGGGAGGCCTTTGTCCAGCAGTGGACGATTTGTGGCTGATATGATGATGATGATGATGAAGGTTCCTTATCCAGAGATGTGTACCACAAACCCTTGGTGAGCGAGCCCGACTCGCACTTGGCCAGTTTTTTTAAATTATTGTTGCCAGTGATGTGGCCTATAGTTTTGACAGACTGGAGTATTTTCCGGTTCTGTTCTTAACTATGGACTTAACTTCATCATGTTAGTGTTATTTGCTATCAATAAATCAATTGTAAAGTATTTTAGTTTTTATTAATTGTTGATATTAAGTAATTACATGTCTATCGAATTAGGTTAGCCTGTAAGGATAAATGTTTGTAGTAATAAATAAATATCAGCTCATATACGTCCCCACTGAGGCGCTCGAGCTTACCCTGAATTAGGGCGATCGGGCCTTGTCGACCACGCGGACCTAGTGCGAGTTCGTCGCCTTCACACACAACCTTCAAGTTTCTTCGCAGGCGTGTGCAGGTTTCCTCGCGATGTTTTCCTTCACCGTAAGAGCGTCGGATAAACGTACATATGCAATTGAAGTTCGAAAACATATTGGTTTGTGGCAGGATTCGAACCACGACCTCCCGGATAAAAGGTAGCAGTTCCAACCGTTACGCCACCGGCGATCTTTACTTACTTGACTTTTTTGTTATTTACCACACTTGTATCATAAATAACTATTATATGTTTTTTGTTTGAAATTCGTAGATGCAGCTTCGAGAGAGTGTTTAGAAGAATGGCTTGACTCTACATATCAACGCTCCGTGAGGCGAAGAGCGCTACAGTAAGACCCTACGCTTAGGGCCCCATTTATTTATTTATTCACAAAAACTACACCGCGTAGTATTCATTGATAGACCAACGTCCGCGGTGAGTTGAGACGCCAGGCCACAATGTTGCTCTACTCGAGTCCACGGTGAGTCGGACGAGGAGGTGGTTCAGGCGTCAGGTTACGTGGAGCGCGTGCTCTACAGCGTGAGCTGCCGACAACTTGCTGCCTGAAGAGTGAAGCTGCAGGGCCAGGAAGCTCGATATGACGGCTGCGATGGTCCTGGTAAACTTCGCATTGGATTGCTATGCTGCTGTTGGCTTGCTTTACCGGCTGGAGTGCTGTTGAGGAGTTGTTGCCGAAGGTGCGTCAATGTTCAGCGTCGGGTCACCAATGTGGGAACGAATGTGCTCCTATATGACGAGAACAAAGGGAGATATCTCCGCCAGGCGAGGTGGTGTGCCTGGGGTCCGGCCGTGGACCGACCGTGTATGGTTGGTGCTTGTTTATATGCTTATGAGCAAGGAAATGTTGATAGTGCGTTATAGATGCTTTGTTAATAGCCTTCTAGCGATGATGGTGCCATCTATTGAGATGAAGATGCAACTCTTCATATAGTTTGATCGATGGTTCAGTCATGAGCTGTGGCAACGTAGTTGTTAGTGGCGGGTACTGCAGATGTCGCCACAGAACAAAATACGAACACTACAGTTTTCAGGTGTTTCGTCGTCTGGCCCAACTTCAATAGTCAATCATTCCTTACTGAATGCGTTACGAATGGTGTGAGTGTTAAAATAAAGACTTATTTTTAAGTTACTGAAAGATTTTTTAGCTTTCAAGCCTCTTGGAGTTACAGAACAGAGCGCGAAACGATCATTAAGAATGTATTAAAGTCTCAGGGTACAAAATCCCTTAAAAACAGATCTGTATCTGTGGTCTTCATAAAATAAATCTTCATAAAAGAATCTATTAACGTCTCTGGGTACAAAAGCCCTTTCGAGACAGTCTTTCTTTATTTATTTATTAATCTTCGTTTGTTTTTTGATTTGCAATGCTATTAGTGCCGGTGCATTAAAATTCTTCTCCAGAGTTCTTGACAGCATTTGCATTCTGAGGTGGAACGCGCGGTTGCAGTAGGGCGTCTATAAAACTGCACGCAGTGCAAATTGGGTTCTCACGTCCTCCTTTATTTCATTTTCTTGTCCTTCACATTGCTCACGTGTACCAGACGATTTTCTCCAAAACGCACCAATTTTTGGAGCAAGTTCTAGCAGAAAACAATGCAAAAACAATAAAATAAAACTACGATTGCGTTCACCACAAATCCAACCAAAAAACACCTTTTTGAGAGGCGCGGGGGCAGTGTTGCCAGAACCGATATTTTAAAATCCGTAAGATGACGCTGAACTATCTTAAGATTTCCGAAGATTGCCTCTAGATAAATCCGTAGACCAAAGGGCGCTGAAAGACAATCTCGCTCTACTCTGATCAAGGGCTCTAGTACTTGAAATAGATAAATGAGTGGTATTTCTCTGCGGGATAAAATCTGAAACCAATGAGTCAGAGATCCAATGTGGTCGACCTATCTCAGCCAATTAGCCAACTGAATTGACAATGTGCCTGACACATCTGTAGCAGAACCAATAACCGCTAGACAAAGCGAATTTTGTAGTGGTGACTGCGTTTAGACTTTAGACAAACGTAGTGTGGGACGCCCCCCGGCTAGTTGGAGCGATGATTTTTGCAAGGTTGCTGACGACAGCTGGGTGCGCAGGACCGAATATCCGTATAAGGGGGAGGCTTATGCCCAGCAGTGGACTAACATGGGCTGATGATGATAATTGTCATGATGCGGACTAGTCTGATGCGATGATGTCGAATATAATTTTCTTACTCGTCCTAACGCTCTTGAGCATCGGTGGCGTAAAGGCTAGGGCCGCTACCTCGTGTCCGGGAGGTAGTGGTTCACATCCAGCGGTGTACTAATGTGTTTTAGAATTTCGATTTCATTTGTACGTTTATCCAATGCTAACATCGTGAGGAAACCTGCACGCTTCTGCGAAGATACACGAATGCTATGTGTGAAGTCGACCAACCCGCACTGGGCCCACGTAGTCGACTAAGACCCGATCGCCCTAATTCATAGTAGGCTCAAGCCCCTCAGTGGGGACGTAAATGAGCTTATACGATAATAGTTAATTAGGAAGCGTCCGGAATTAATGCCAGTCTGCAAAGTGCTCCATGCAGGCGCAATTATTTTTCAAATTCAGAGTTTTCCTCAGGGTCCACAATTGTTAAATCCCTATCACCTCGCCTGATGGTAATTGACGATGATGCCGAATATGGAAGCCTGCCTATCAAGGTTTCCCAACGCCTAAGATGATAAGGCTTAGATAAAAGGGTTTAAAATATACCCTATCACACACCATCAAACCGAATCTGGCAAAGTTTGAACGCTAGGAATCCAACCCACGACCTCCTAATCTGTACTAAATTTCGTGTTTTTTTTTTTTACTTTTAGTAACTTTGATCTTTTATTTAGTGGTTTCAATCCCAATGTATGAGATTGGATAAAGTAGTGTATGAAACTGTACATAGCTAGGCAATATGGAACAGTTCCTTATACTATTACTTTGCTCGTAACAGATTTAAATTTACGTATGTATCTAATTTTTTTTCAGGAATGAGAAATAAAGTTTTATCTCTTTCTTTTAGATGTATTTTTTTTTACCTGTGGGCGGTATACCAGTATTTGATGAATAATTCGCACACTTTCAGATGTTCTGTATTCAGACCAATTAGAAGTTTTGTAAAAACTCCGTACAGATACTGTAAGTACCTACTTATATGAATTCTTGCAGGCATTTTTCTATACAACACAAGACTTATGGTCGATTTGACAATAATCCCTACTAATATTATAAATGTGAAAGTAACTCTATCTGTCTGTTACGCTTTCCCGCAAAAACTACTGAACGGATTTGGCTGAAATTTGGTAGGTAGACAGATTAGGACCTGGATTCAGACATAGGCTACTTCCTACCACGCTCGCGAGCCGCTTGCGGCTCGCGCACTGCGCACCCTCGAAATGTCATAGAAACGTTGTCCACGCGGGTGAAACCGCGGGAATCAGCTAGTATTCAATAAAACAAAATTATCACCTGATTAGATATAACTTAATTTGAATAATGTCAAATTGCCCTGTATAAAATTACTATAGTATCAAATTGCCCTATTGTTAATTTTTATAGTATCAAATCGCCGTATTGTTTATAGTACTTTATATATTAAAATGTATATGATATAGTGGCGATATCATTGAAATTTGCCATTTCATAAAATGTTAGCGTGGATATTAACGAGATCATAATATGATCACAAAAATTTGATTTGAACAATCGAAGTGAGCGATAATTTGTACGTTCGGTTTGATAAAGAGACTGTCGAAGAGCCTCGCTTGCGAGGCTCCTGCCTCCCCCTGGTTGGTGAAAGGCTGTTAGGTTAGGTTCTTTTCGCATGATGTGGCCGGTCGGTCATATCATGATCTGGTCAACACATTTCATGAAATGGCCAATTCTTCTATGACTATTGGTCATGAAATGACCAATTCTACAACGAACATTTCATGAAATTGCAAGTTCTACGACGACCATTAAATGAAATCGCCTATTCGACGACGATTTCATGAAATGGTCACTACGACATAGGTTATATGCCTAGATAGTTCCTATTTATAGCTTTGTTCTTTGCATATTTTCGTTCTTGTATCTAATCGCTTCTTGCCTTTGCATCGTACAATCCTTTCATTTAATCTAAGACGGACGTGAAGACATCTCTTCTAGAGATAAGACCGCTTTGTACGCATTTTTATTTTTTTAAAGTGTCATTTGTAAATTGTACAATAAAGAGATTAAAACGGTTATTTATGCCACTGCCAAGTAATGAGAGCCAATTTGTGCTGGTTTGTGCCACGAAGCGAAGCTGAGGAATGAATCCCCATATAAAAATATCACGGGAGTTACAGGTCATGATAAACTTTCCATATATGTTGATGTCTGATGTATATGATAACTTTTAAAAAAATATTGAGGGGGGGGGCAAATAAGTTATATAAAAAAAACAAAATGGCGGCCACATTACTTTAAAAACACATCAGAACGGGTTTTTCTGCTATAAAACTATAAGCTACAGTGAATACGTGGAAGACAAAAATGCTCAAAATAAAATTATCTACAACTTTTTTTCTTACAGTTATAGCGGTTAAATCAACGGTTTGCGAGAAAATAGCCTCACATCATAACAAAATATCAAGAATAATTATTTTTGTGTACATTTTTTCTGTTCTCTTGAGTATTTCCCGATAACATTTCAAAGTTTTACTAAATCAAACCAAAAACCGGCCAAGTGCGAGTCGGACTCGCTCACCGAGGATTCGTTCGAACAGCCACTACATGCAGTTATAATTGTATTAAATATTAAAGTACCAAAAATTGTGTTCAGTTCTAGAGCTCTAAAGTTCTTATTCAGTGAGGTGTCACGGAGGCCAAAAAGAGGATACAATTAATGATCTGAGAAAGGTAATCTTCTGTCACAAAAATCAGAACCCAGAAAGACTGCCTCCCTCACAAAATGCTGTTCTTCATCACTGTAGAAGCTCAATATTTCAAGATGGTATATGGGTTTGCGCATATATGGCTGAAATAAAACCACCTGCCAGTATGGTTGGAAGAAAGAAGAAACAAACTCCTTTCAATTTGGATCGATGTGCCTACGGTTCCTGCAGTGTGTCAAGTTTTGATGAAATGTGGATATAAGCGAAAGTGTTCGAAAGCATATAGTTAGTATCTTTAATTTGCATTGCTCTTTGCAAGTGTTCTTGTAAGAAATAAATTGAACAGTTCACCATAATTTTTATGTGCATTATCCATTATGTCTGTTGAATTTTTCTAAAGCATCTAGTTTGCGACCTTTTTGACATGTTTGCACGATTGTTACATTTGTATCTGTCAAACCAGTGGTTATTTTCGTTAAAATGTTCTGCGAAACTGGACTTGTGGCTTTATTCTTCCAGCTACTGACATGTTCTGTTCTGTTCTATACTCGGGTTTTACTTTGAAATACAAAGAAACAATTACAAGGCGTTTACAAATATATCTCGGTGGTTGACGGGAAGGTATGTACTTGTGAAGAAAACCAATGGCAACAAGTCTATCTGGGTTAGAGCGGAAAGTGAGACAAAAGATCTACTTAAAGTGAAGTGAATTTATTATTTTTTATACCTATGTGTTAGTGCGTTTAATTCTTTATTATTACATTCGCGTGCATGGACGGTATCGATTCAATTACGGACGATACAGTCAGCGAGATAAATGTAGACAGCCTAGACAATTGGTTCTCGACATTAAATAACAAAAAGGACTTTTATTTACTTCACATTCATATCCGATCTCTAAAGAAAAATTTTTCTGAACTTCTTGTAACTTTGGGTAATCATTTGAAACAGCTCGATGTGATTGTGATAACTGAACCTAATATTAATTTTTCATTTCTAAATATGTATAAAATTAGTGGTTTTAATGTACATAGTTACACTCGAACGGGTCGCAGTGGGGGAGGTGTTCTAGTGTTCTCGCGCTCGGCGCTGGCGGCGCGGCGCGGCGAGCCGGCCGTGGCCGGGACGCAGGTGTCGGAGTGCGTTTCCATTTCGCTTAATTATAATGGTGAGCCAATTTATATAATATCTTGTTACAGACCTCCGCGAATAAATAAGCAGAATAAAGTAGTACAATTTCTAGAGGAATTTCGTAAATTATTAGAAAGCTTATAGCAACATGTAAAGGTGGTTTTTTGTGGAGACATTAACATAAATTTGCTGAATTATCAGAATATGGTTTTATTAAATGTATCAACCAAGTAACACGGAGGGAAGTATTAATGGGTAAAGTGGAATCTTGTTTAGACCACATATATATTCGAGCACTTTTGGCCATGATTAACTCGGCTATAATACACCAAAAAATAGCAGACCACTATGTATCAGTAGCAGTAGAATGGAAATGCGCTCCGATGACCGGATTTGCTGGCGGGCGAGCAGCGTCCAGGCGCCGCCCGCGCCTGGGACCGAGCCGAACCCGCCTCACGCAGAGTACTTTATAGTCGTCTGGTAAGAGAGAAATTACTATCTACAAGTTTTGATAACTTATTGTCAATTGAGTGTCCAATCTAGTTGTATAACGCGTTTAATCAATTATTCGTTGATATTTATGACAATTGTTTTAAAACACAAATAATCCGTAGCAGCAATAGAAAACGACAACCTGAAAAAAATGATTAAAGAACGAGATAGGTTATTCGAAATATGAATTAGGGAACGAAGGAATATGTTAAAGAGACTTAATTATACAAAATACAGAAATAAATGTTCAAAGGCAATTAACAAATGTAGAAATGAATACGATAAGAAAAGTATATTAGATTGTAATAAAAATATAAAAAAGATATGGGAAAGAATACATATTATGATGGGTGATGAAAAACAATCACTAGATGCTTAAATCTTATCTAATATGGAACAATGTAATGAACAAGACATATGTAACAACTTGCAACCATATTCTTGGAAGAAATAGAACAAATAAAACATGTATGCAGTGATAAATGGCTGAATATGGATAGCTATGTACAAAATACGGATATGTGTATGAAATGGCAGCCCGTTAAAAGTGATTATGTAAAACGCGTGATCAAAGATATGAACTCAAGAAAATCACCGGGAAGCGACCTCATTCGCATGTCCGACCTAAAGGTTGCAATAGATAGAATAAGTGAAGTTTTAGCTAAGCTTGTCAATTTGTCTGTAAGTACTGGTAAATTTCCGAATAAGTTTAAAGAAGCAATAGTGCGTCCCATTCATAAAAAGGGTGACCGTAAAGTATTTTCAAATTATAGACCCATAGCAATATTGTCAAGCGTAGCTAGGGATTTACCTGCAAAGAAATAATATATGTAATAAATGTCAACATGGTTTTCAAAAAGGTAAAAGTACTAGTACTTTACTTTCTGACTTTACCGATGAGATAAATAATTATTTAGAAAATAGGAAGTATGTTGTAGCAATATTTTTTGATTTTAAAAAAGCGTTCGGTACTCTGGAGACTGAGACTCTGTTAAATGCAATGAAGGAGTGTGGAGTGGGACAGCCGCTGAACAGCTGGTTGCGCGACTATCTCACCATACGTTCCTTCCTACCGCGTGAAGGTAGGTGACGCGTACAGCGACGAGAAGGCGATCCAGTGCGGTGTCCCGCAGGGGTCCGGAAGTGAACCTGTGTGCTATCTCATGCACGTAAACAGCTTGTGCGGTGTGCTGAAACACTGCTCAGTTCACATGTTTGCGGATGACCTGTGCGCGCTGAGGGCCGGCACGACCTCGCCGAGACCTGCCGCCTAGTGCAGCAGGATGTTGATTCAGTCGTCAAGTGGTCCCATGATAACGGCGTAGTATTGAACGCTGATAAGACTAAGTTTTTGCTTATATAGTCACCTTATTTGTGTCTCATAGAACAACCTCCTCCTATTGTTACTCATAGTTTTGCATGCTTCCACAATAATTTAATCAACTGTAAGTGCCAGCCAATTGAAAAAGTAAATTCTGTAACTTATCTTGGTGTAAAGGTGGACGCAAACTTCTCTTGGTCTCAACACGTAGAATATGTTTGTAGTAAATTAAGAATATTATTTCGTAAATTTTAGCACCTTAGTTTCAAAGTTCATGCTGGTACCCTAAAATGCTTGTATATGTCATTAGTAGATTCAATATTGAGTTATGCCCTGGGACTGCTATGGACTCACATTCAAAACTAATATAGACAAACTGGAAAATTTACAAATTCGATTTTTAAAGCTCCTTGTCAACAACAAAACTACAAAAAGTTGCAAAGGTGACTATAGAAAACTTTTCAAAATTTGTAAAATTCTACCTGTTGGTTTAAAACACAAATATCTCTTGGCCGTGAATCACCATGGCAGACAGGAACATAAGTCACTAGTTAAGCATAACCATAATACGAGGACAATAGCCGCGAGTAAATTCGTTGTACCTACAGTTTCCAACTACTACGACGACAGAACACTGAGAAAACGTTTACCATAAAAAAAAAGTAAATTTAAAAATCTGTTAAAAAAATTTTTCATTAAATTTTTTACATGTCTGTAAGGTAGTTTGGCTCTTGCCTACGACGTACCGATTCACTTAGAATCTAGTTACCATAGTTACATATTATCTATGATTGTAATGTATAATTCTGAGACTGTCGATCCCACAGACAAACTGATCATTCAGTTTTGTGGGTCTAATGTTTACCTATGTACTCATTTTTTCGATTAATAAATAAATAAATAAATAAAAATTCTCGTTCTTCCTGTTTGTCCTATGTATGATTCTTGTATGTATCACAATTCACATGTCAACATATATACACTCCTTTTTTCCATTATTGGCGTGGATGGGATCTTTGTTGTTACAAAGAAGACTTTTTATTTTGTCTGAGCTTCTATGATGTTTTTAGTCTTAATGTCCATATACCATGATACGAAATTTTTGTCCAGCGTTGTTGTCTCTTTTTCTGTAGTTGTAGCCATTATATATGATCTTTTTTGTAATGTATTTATTTTTTCTTCATAATTAATTCTGGTATATAACCATTAGCTGAGGCTATTTTCTTAATTATGTGTAATTCATTGCGAAAATCTTTTTTTTATCATTGGTTTTGTTACCTATTTATGTACGAAGGCATGTATTGAAGCGTGATTGTGTATATCTGGGTGGCAGGATGTTGCGTGGATAAAATTGTCACCGTACGTGAGTTTTCTGAAGATCTTGAACTCGTGTTTATTTCTTGACAAAGATATAGTGAGGTCCAAGAAATTGATACTTTATCCTTTAGTTTAATTTTTTTCATTATAGTTCTTTTAAACCTCAACTGGTGAACCCTTCTTCTAATAAATATAATTTTATGGTTATTTACGATTGTGAAATAATTTCTTCTTTCTGGGCATGAAAAGTTGATCAATCGCCTTTGGGAATTCCTTTGAAATGAATTCATCATGAATACCATCAATTGATAACAGCCGGGACCAAAGGTTAAATGCGCTCTTTCAAACACGAAAGCGCTCAATATCAAATAGCCACTTGCGGTTTTAATGGTCCATCCAAGTCTACCAGAGCCAACTTACTTAGGTAATTATTCAAGATTCGGCAGCGCAGATGAACTATGCCGTAAGTGTATCTAAATTTCTAAGATTAACCATTAAATTCATACTTTATACATTTTTGACAGTTTTCATCATAAAACTACCACATTGTAGTGCATTTTTCTCATTAACATTAACATTTATCAAAATATTCGTAAAAACTAAAGTTATTGATAAATAATTAATATTGCACATTTTTTCTGTTCAATTTTTTTGTGTAGACCTTAATATTTCTGAGTAAAAACAATATAAATACTTGACGTAAAAAAAGTTTAAAATGGCTGCCATTTTGTTTTTTTTTTGGCAAGGAAAGTTTATCCCTCCCTCAAGACTATTAAAGGAAATTATAATGAACAATTTACATTATGCGGTAAAACTTTATCATGACTTGTTCCTCACACCTCCCTACGTTCATACCTACTAGAGAACACAGCCATTTTTTGGCATGAGTCTCCCACAATAAGATGCCAAAAGACATTATACTATGGAAGTAACTAAAGTAAACTATTCTTGTAGTACCTACTTCCGTTATCTGTATTTTTTCCTAATGGCATAAGCAGCTGAATTAAGCCTTCCCGTTAAATTTTCATTGTGTGTTCCCCATTGAAGTGACACTTAGAATCACACACAATATAACGCTTTCTCCTTTTTTTACAGTTAAGACTAGAATTCTGGATAGAAGCTCTTTGGTCAGTGTCCTTGCTGAAAAAGATTACAAATAGTGAGTTTTGTTTGTTACCTTTTTATTTTTATTTACCGGACTATTGTGCCGCCAATGGATTTTTTTTTTTTAATAATTATATTATATTTTTTATTTCATTTTTTTGTAAGTAATAATTTTTAATTTTAAATAAATAATTTACTCATTCTTATGGACTTTAATCGAAATTATTGTTTAATAAACAATTTTTGCCTCCCTATATGCGCAGAATACTCAATAAATTCGATTAAAGTCCAGAATGTGGAAATTAATTATTTCTATTGGCGGCGAATTGTGCTAGTTGAAACGTTTTCATAGTAATCTTAAAATTTTGTTAATGGATTTTTTTTTATTCACATTTGGTAAACCCTTGACAACATCTCACCTGGTGGTAAGTGACGATGTTGCCGAAGATGGAAGCGGGCTTACCAAGATTCCCCAACGCAACGGGGAACTGGCTATCTTATCTTCTTGCCGGAACACACCAATGATATTAACATTGATATTTGGCGGCAAGACTTAGATAAGATGGTGGTAGCTAGCCAGGCGGGCTTAGAAAATGTCCTACCACCAACCAAACCGAGTCTTACAATTGACCCCGCCGGGAATCGAACCCGCGACCTCCTGTGTAAAGACAGTAAACTTTGCCTCTGAGCTACGGCGGCGGTTAAAATTAAAATAAAATACTTTAAAATAAAGTATCTTGAAAATCTAATCTATCCACAAACTACCTATAATTCCGTTTTCAAGAAGTATAATTTTAAGTTTGTATGAGAAGCAATTCAATTGAAAACATATTTTATTTCGGACAACATAATCCATTGAGTGTTATTAAAATAGTAAAGCGAACGAAATGGAAACGATTTTGATCAGTTTATTTTTAATTTAGCTACTTGTATAAAAAAAGTTACATGATGTTACATGATGTTACATGATGCTACACGACTAGATGCTCAGCAAAGCTCCGTCGCCAAGGTTATCTTAGAATAATACCTAAGTAAGCGCTTGAAATCATCTCACCTTATGGTAAGTGATGCTGTTGCCGAAGATAAAAGTTGGCTTACCAAGATTCCTCAGCAGAATCAAGAACTGGCTATCTTATCACCATGGTGAAAACATCAATGCTGTCAATACTGATGTTTGGTAGTAAGAAAGACGTTAATAAGATGGTAGGAGCTAGCCAAGCGCTCAGAAAATGCTCTTCTACTAATTAAACCAAATCCTACAAAGTTTAACCTCGCTAGGAATCGAACCCGCGACCGCGTAATTTAAAGCGAATAGACTATCCACTAAGCAAAGTGGGCTAAGAGTTACGTTTTTCATTGTTCTCGTCTTCATGACTCGTAACAAAGAAATCTATTTCTTTCAGCTCTGTATTGAGCAAATTCAAAATGCTATTTCATGAAGAAATTAATGATCATCATAGTAAGTTTTCTACATCCTTATCCTTACCAATATTATAAATGTGAAAATGTTTGTTTGTTTGTTTTTTTGTTACCTTTTCAAGCTTCAACGCCTTGACCAATCTTTATGAAATTTGGCATGCAGGTAGCCTGTGTCACGGGGAAGGACATAGGCTACTTTTTATCCCGGGAAAATTGCATAATAATATGATGCAGTTCCTGAGGAAACAAAAAAAATACTCGATTGCTGTGATCTTTTGCACAAAGATGGTTGAATAGGTGGGAAACGACATAATTTACTAATCAGCCTTAAAGACAGTCATAAAAACGATGTCCACGTGGGCGAAGCCGCGGGAAAAACTAGTGTTTACATAAATATATAAATAAAGTTTGTTCATGTATGTGTTAAAATAATGTTAAACACTCGCTGCCCGCAGAGCAATAAAATGTGGAAGCAGGACGCCAAGTATAGTACGCTCTGTACGGGCCTAATGGAAAGGCAAAGTGATGCTCCAACCATGTATCAATGTCCCAGAGCGGTAACGAGGCGATCCTTACGGCCAATGTATGCACCAGCGCGCGCCCTCATGCTTTCTCCCGGGAATCGATAAGCGGCTCACTTCGCGCCAAACCCTATCAAACCGATAATGGTTGGCCCCGCGGGCGGCGAGTCTTTAAAGCTACTTTAGTGTAAATTTTCTGTAGTGAAGTCAAACGGAGTTCCACTTATATACCATTACCCTGTTTTGCAAACTGGCGCGTTTTGCCAGTTATTTGCTAACCAAGACGATAAGGAATATGAATGGCAAGAAAGTTTGTTCCTTTTTTTGTTTTCTTTTTCTGTACATGACATGGAGATTCGGAAATTCACACTGTGCCGCGAGATATATGGGGCCGATGGTCAAAAACCATAAAACATTTATAATTAATAAAGTAGGCACCATGAAATTAAAAAAAGTTCGAGCGAAACCTACAGTACTCGCATATGATGTGTAACATGTGACAAAATACTTTATAAAAGGACGGCAAAGATACGGCAGACTAGGCTGTATGGTCATAGATACCTTTGCCTTTTCCGCGCTTTTAAAGCCTGAAAAAACGCGACTCCCTGTTACACATTTCCGTCCCATGGGACACATTTCCGTCCCATTTCCCGAAATCACTCCCACAAATTGCAGGAAAGCGAGAGCAAAGATGTTACACATCAATAATTGTAGCCATCCAGTTCTAAGATTCGAAATAATTTCTGAAAAATAACCTGTACTCTTGTTTGTTTCTCGGATACAAAGCAAATTTCTGTGAGTTCAAAATTTTGTATGAAATCTCTGGCGGAAAAATGTATTCGTTAGTCTCGCTAAAACTCGAGAACGATTTGGCTAATTTTAGTATTGAATTATTTGTGGAAGTCCAGAGAACGTTTAAAAGGTGAATAAATATGAAAATGCTCGGAATTAAATTTAAAAAAATCCAAAAATAAAAATCAGTCAAAAAATAATTGGTTTTAGGGTAGGGTAGTGTAGTGTAGGTGTAGGGTAGTGTAGGGTAGTGTAGGGTAGGGTAGGGTAGGGTTAGGTAGTGTAGTGTAGGATTGGGTAGGGTAGTGTAGTGTAGTGTAGGGTAGTGTAGTGTTGGGTAGGGTAGTGTAGGGTAGGGTAGTGTAGTGTAGGGTATTGTAGTGTTGGGTAGGGTAGTGTTGGGTAGGGTAGTGTAGGGTAGGGTAGAGTACGGTAGGGTAGTGTAGAGTAGTGTATGTAGGGTAGGTTAGGGTAGTGTAGTGTAGGGTAGGGTAGTGTAGAGATGGGTAGTGTAGGGTAGGGTAGTGTAGTGTAGGGTAGGGTAGTGTAGAGATGGGTAGTGTAGTGTAGTGTAGGGTAGGGTAGTGTAGGGTAGGGTAGTGTAGGGTAGTGTAGGGTAGTGTAGTGTATGTAGGGTAGGGTTGGGTAGAGTAGGGTAGGGTAGTGTAGGGTAGGGTAGGGTAGTGTAGTGTAGGGAAGTGTAGAGTAGTGTAGTGTAGTGTAGGGTAGTGTAGTGTATGTAGGGTAGGGTAGGGTAGTGTAGGGTAGGGTAGGCTAGTGTAGGGTAGGGTAGGGTAGGGTAGGGTAGTGTAGGGTAGGGTAGGGTAGTGTAGGGTAGGGTAGGGTAGTGTAGGGTAGGGTAGTGTAGTGTAGGGTAGAGTAGTGTAGTTTAGGGTAGGAAAGTATAGGGTAGGGTAGTGTAGGGTAGGGTAGATAGGGTAGGGTAGTGTAGGGTAGGGTTGGGTAGTGTAGTGTAGGGTAGTGTAGTGTAGTGTATGTAGGCTAGGGTAGGTTAGTGTAGGGTAGGGTAGGGTAGTGTAGGGTAGGGTAGTGTAGTGTAGGGTGGTGTAGTGTAGGGTAGGGTAGTGTAGTGTAGGGTAGGGCAGTGTAATGTAATTTAAGGCGGTACGTAGTTCGCCGGGACAGCTAGTCGTTAAAAAATATTTTAACTTTTCATAGAAATCGATCAGCTGATCAACCAATTTTGTGCATTTTTTCTGGAAGGTTCAATTTTTATTTTGAGACTATGGGCTCCTGCTGGAAGTTGTTCAGTATGATGAGTAGAATCCCCAGTTACCGGTTCCTACACCATTTGATTTTTGGGCCCCCAAAAATCGCGCAATAAATAAATGAATTTGACTTTTAGAAAAGTTTACAGTTTCACGAGTGCCACTTTTTTTAACCACAATTGGTAAGCTCTTGGCATCATCCCATCTGATAGTAAGTGAAGATGATGCCGAAGACGGAGATGGGCTTACCAAGATTTCCCAACACAATAGGGAACTGTATAATATACATGGATATATACAGGATAGGATAGGATATTATCCTATCTTCAAGCCGTAATACATCAATGTTGTTAACACTAATGTTTGGCGGCAAGACTTAGATAAGATGGTTATAGCTAGCCAAGCGGTCTTAGAAAATGTCCTACCACCAAATAAACCGAGTCTTCCAAAGTTGACTCCGCTGGGAATCAAACCCGCAACCTTCTGATGTAAAGCTAATCGTGACTTAACCATGACGCCACGGAGGCCGTTGGCAAGTGGACCAAATATAAGTAGTTTTATATTCAAATCGGTTCTAATTATTAAAAACATACTAATTTAATAACTATACCTATTAACTATGACTGACTCGGCGGTTCAGTGGTCAGCGCAGAGTCAACTCCCACTCAGGGCAAAACATTACGTGTGACTGAATGTTGGTTTTCCCTGTCTGGCTGCTTAAAATCTGTTAATGTATGTAGTGTAACGAAAATGATGGAAAATTGGGTTAAATACCTTTTAAAATTCCGTTAATACATAATACGTAGAATTTAGGGGGTTGTATGGCCAATGTTGAAAAATAGAAAAGGAAATTTTGTGGTAATAAATAAAAATATAATTTAAAATTTGTAAAGTGTATACAGCTGGTTTTTAAAAAATATGTTGGTAACCTCTTTATGCATCATGCATACACGTAATAACATTAAATTTGAATTAAATTTAAATTTAAATAGTGGTACTAAAACTATGACTAAAGTTGAATACAAAATCAACACGTGTGACTACACCTTTAGCCGATTAAGAAATTTTACCAAAAGTAGTAATGACGATCTATACGTATAGATTTTTTCCTAGAAATTTTAGTGAAAATACCTAGAATTACTTATAAACTATCACATTGTTAAATTTATAAAGTTCAATATATGTCCGGGAAATAGGAAAATTGGGAAACAAAGGCGTGTACTTCCCTTAACCGCCGATGGGAAGATGGTCTACCGATTTCGACGACCTATGGTACATCCGCCTCGCAGTTGACGCAATGGTGGTGGATTTTTACTTTTATTAACGTACCTACTACTGATTTTCTGTGAAAATTGTCCTTCAAACTATGGCCTTTTTTTACGACCTTTTTGTGACTTAATTGGTCTAAATCACATGTAAAGGATTTTCGTTCTTTTATTTTTATGTTATTATCACTCTAATTTAGAATAGTATAAGGAAATACACAATAATTTATTTAGATTCACAGAAAATCAAATAAAAGTAAACAATAGCGCGCCCAGAACCCCTGTCTGTCACAGTCCAGCTGGCGGTTGCGACAGATAGAGGGGTGAGGGTAATTACAGCGTGACAGTTGATTGTCGTTTTTTAATTTTTTTATCGAAATTCGCAATTATTTTCGCTAAACTGACTACTTACCTACTGACTAGGTACTTATGAATGAATAAGACTATACCTTATACCAATAAAAAAAGCAATACCTTATACCAATAAAAAAAAAGCATAAGGTAAACAAAAGTACTATGGAATTGACATTTGAAACTGTAAAATCCATACTAAGTTTGTTTATATTGTGCTTTTTTTTGATTGGTTTTTTTTGGTCACAATAACTAATTTTACCTAATAACCTACCAAAGGTACCTATGAAAGAATCGCCCTCATTTTCTCCAAACGCTTTTTTTGCCAGGCTGTAAGTATATAAGTTAACTAGCGGACCCGACAGACGTTGTCCTGCATAATATTTAATTTCAGTATAGTTAAATAACCTAGATACCGACTGCAGCGCCATCTGGCGGGCTGATTTGTGAATCTAAACCATCCAGGACTCCACCCAAAAAATTCATTCAAATCAGTTCAGTCATTTAGGAGGAGTTCAGTGACATTAGAATTATATTGAATTATAGAGAAATATATGAAATTTAGTAAAGTTGTTCCACTCTTTAAGTCGGGAGAAAAGAAAGACCCTAGTAATTATAGGCCTGTTTCTGTGCTACCAGTTTTAAGTAAGGTCTTTGAAAAAAATATACTAAACCAAATGTTGACTCACTTTAATATCAATAAGTTGCTCCATAACCTGCAGTTTGGCTTTACAAAAGGGCGTTCCACAACGGACGCGGGAGTTGAACTCGTTAAAAACATATATGATGCTTTTGAGAAATCCCAGAATGCGATAGGGATCTTCTGCGATTTGTCAAAGGCATTCGATTGTGTGGAACATAAAACTCTGCTTGTAAAACTGGACCATTAAGGTGTTAAAAATAAGGCTCTAGATCTTATAGAATCGTATTTAGTAAATAGGATACAAAAAGTACAAATAAATGGTACGAAATCTAGGGGTTCAAGGGTAAAGATGGGTGTGCCTCAAGGCTCTATCTTGGGACCTTTCCTTTTTTTAGTTTACATTAATGATCTACCATTCATGGTTGAATCACTGTCGAAAATTGTGTTGTTTGCGGATGATACATCACTAGTTTTTAAGGTTGACAGAAAAACTGATATGTCTGACGAAGTAAACGACACTTTATTAAAAGTGTACATTTGGTTTACTATAAAAAACTTAGTCTTAAATGCACAAAAGACCAAATGTATTAAATTCACATTACCTAATGTTATTGAAGTAAATAACAATTTATCCTTAGCTGGTAATGTATTAGAATTTGTAAATCAAAGCGTGCTTCTAGGACTAACTGCAGATTCAAGGCTTCAATGGGGCCCGCATATAGAAACACTAGCTGGCAGGCTTAGCTCAGCCGCATACGCAGTCAAAAAAATCTCCTTACGGATATAGACACCGCAAGACTGGTATAT
Source organism: Coleophora flavipennella (assembly GCA_947284805.1). Taxonomy (NCBI): domain Eukaryota; kingdom Metazoa; phylum Arthropoda; class Insecta; order Lepidoptera; family Coleophoridae; genus Coleophora; species Coleophora flavipennella. The sequence continues at coordinate 4,007,653 of OX369302.1, forward strand.
TTCAGCTTCCATAGTATTATGTCTTATGGGATACTTTTGTGGGGACATGCAGCTGATTTAAATACCATATTGGTTCTGCAAAAAAGAGCGGTTCGCGCGATTTACGGAATGCGTTCTCGTGAGTCGCTCCGAGATAAGTTCAAAGATATTTAGATACTTTCCCGTGTCAGTACATTTATGAAAATATAATGTATGTACTTAAAAATATGCATCTCTTTTCACTGAATAGTGGCAGGCACAGTCGAAGTCTTCGGAATAGGAATAAACTTCAATTAACTTATACCAGACTAAGCAAAATCAATAAATCCTTTGTGGGACAATGCTCACTCATGTATAACAAATTACCCGATGATGTGTTAAATTTGTCAGAAAAACAGTTTAAAAATTGTATCAAAAGAACTCTTTGTAGAAAAGGTTATTATAAGACATCCGATTATATAAATGACAAAAATGTATGGGTAGACAGTGTTTCTTCTATCAACACTACTAATCATGTTTAATAGTAATAAAATGATGAGCAACCTAAGAATTGATGTGGAAGCGATGAGACATGACAAGTGTAGTACTTCTTTTAATAAATATTTTTATCTTAGCATTGACATGAGTGGTGCTGTGCTCGCTTTCAATGTTCGTGCGGATGGTGGCGCATCGGGAGCCGGGTCGTTCCTTTCCCTCTCATATGGTTGATGGGAGCGATGACTGACTCTCGCGTTATACTCGTGACCGGGTGCTGTCCGTGTGAACTGGCCTACTCGTGTTAAATGCATTCAATGATTTATAAGTATAACTTTTTGTGTCATATTGTTTTCATGATCTAATGACATAATTCTAATTTTGACGTTATAAACTAATTATTGTTTATTTCTTGATTCTTCACAAATGACATTGCTATTATTATTTTATGACTATCAGAAAGAGTGTAATTTGCACCTATTTTGAATAAATATATTGAATTGAATATATATAAATTAAGAAGAATCCTTGAATCTTAGTTTAGGACTAGCCGAACATTGAATTAATTTAAATTAAATTTTTAGTTACTTGTTTACTTAAAATTTTTATATTGTGGTCACATTTTTTATGTTGTGTTTATATTTTCTAGAGCGTGGCGTTAAAAGGTTGTACTCGACAATAAACAGAAGAAAGGTTCCATACCGACTTGGATGGTAATATTTTTATGAGTTCGGCTGTATCTAATGTATAGCATGTCATAGTCATAACGTGCAATAGTAGTTTATGAAACTGTCGCATAATGCCTAGTTATTTGCAGTTTCATACACTACGTACTTTATCTAATCCCATACATTGGCATTGAACCTACTAAATAAAATATCAAAGTTAAAAGAGTTAGAAAAATCTCCCAAATGCGGTACAACAACACGTATGAATGGCGCCTGAACCGAGCACATCACCGCGAATGCGCTAGAGCGGGCCATGTCACAGACAGGTACAAATTTGAGTCAAAACTTTTTGTTAATCTATAAAAATGGTGTGCCCCGCATATGCGGAATGCATATGCATATTAGAAGAAAATGAATATTTAATATAATCTCCTTGGTGATATTAATTTCATTGATTTGCACTGTCTCGTACTGGTAAAAAAAAGTTCCATAACATTATTTCGTTAGAAAAGTGTTATATCTCAGAATACAGAATGTTATATATGATTTTATTTTTTCGGTAGGTTGTTTATTATAAACTCATTTTGAAGTTTATTTTACGATATGAAAGTAGAAAAAAATAATGCTAAAAAACATTTTATCTACTTTCATATCGTAAAGTTCGCATTATCAACTTCAAAACGAGTTTATATTGTCATACTTTATAAACACAATACAGTAATTGAAAAAAAATACATTATAACATTATTTTGTTAGAGAAATAATGTTATAATGTTTTTTTTTTCCATTACGATACAAGTTAAACCAAAGAGATATCACCAACGAAGTTCCATGTCATTTTTTTATTTTTTTTTATTGGAACACACATGCAGTTCGCTCGATTTTAACAGCAATACAAAAATTTTTCATTCCAATTTTTACTATTGTCTGTGACAGCGCCCGCTTTAACGCATGCGCGGTGATGTGTTGGTTTTTCATTGAATTTTGTTGCAGATACTGAATTTCGTGGATAATTTTCATTCTTGTTTAAAAATGTCTGAGATCAGTGAAAGCATTGTTTTTACCTGTCTGTGACACCGTCCGCTTCAGTGCAACGCTGAATTTCGTAGGATTTTTTTCTTACTCTTAACTTTGATCTTTGTATTTTAGTTGATTCAATCCCAATGTATGAGATTATATCAGTTTCATAAACTAGTATTTTAACATACATTACAGGGCAAATCCAAAAAAATAATATAAAAAGGAGATTTCATCAATTATTTTCTTCTAATGAAAAGCATATTGCGGGGTGCGCCATTTTCATAGCATTACAAAAAAAATATAATTCCAATTTTTATCGGTCTGTGCCAGCACCCGCTTTAGCGCATCCGCGGTTAACTTTTTTTTTTCTTTTTTATCCTTAGGTCCCCAGGAGATTTGAGTTTCCATACAAACGTAGTTCCGCTTTAATACAAAAACTAAATGCCGGATTGAATCCAAACTTTGCAAATATATTGAGTAGACACATATCGATGTTTGTAATTAGTTTTCTTCATAGTAAATTGAAACATAACTAAACGAAGGCTTAAATTAATTTTGTTCTGAAAGTTCGAAACAGGTCTTATTTATTCTGTTTGATATTAGCACATCGAAAACTAATTACAAATATCGATATGTATCTACTCAATATATTTGCAAAGTTCGGATTAAAATCGGCTTATATTTTTTGTATTAAAGCGGAACTACGTTTGTATGAAAACTAAAGCCTCCTGGGGACCCTTAACTTTTATCTTTACAAGTATTTAGAACGTTCAATCTCTAATGTATGAGATTTCATAAAGTAGTTTATGAAACTGCACATAAAATGCAAGTTTCATAAACTACTTTTATCACATACTTATGTATAGGGTTGCCAGATGTCCGGTTTTCGACCTTCGGTTTTTTTTGTCCATTCAAGAAAATATTGGTAAACCGGATAAGATTAGTAGTTTTCAGTAAACGTATCTATTTGTTAATAAACGTAAATTAAAAACGTCCGGTTTTTTATTAAAGTCTGGCAACCCTATTAATGGCACGTATAAAAAATTCCTTCAATGTTTTAAGGTTACATGTGGACACGGGATTCCCAAATAATATTGGTAACCTAAACTGCAGATATAGTCCAAATAATTCGTACCAAAATTGGTAAGTTTTTATAATAATATGTAATTTTGGTCCAGTCTTCAGTTTTTATTGTTCCACCCATATCATATTATGACGCCCACGGTGAACTTTCCACAGCAACTTGTTCATCGCTGCCCGCATCCAACGGCTTTCCGCGACGTTCACCAAGTTGTCCGTCCACGTAGTGCGTATGCTACGTTTTCTAGTGAGCGGTCAAACTTTACTGGCTCTTTTTTTTTTTTTTTAGTACGTTTGGCTGCACCTCACCTGATGGTAAGTGCCGATGCAGCCGAGGATGTGACACGCAAGCTCAAATAGTGCCTATTCACTCTCGTATTGAAGATTCCTAAATTGTACGAATCGGGGAATACAGACGGCGGAAGGGAATTCCACTCCTTGGCTCTGGTGCTTACCCAACCGTATTAATATCTAAGATTGTGTAAAACAAATAAAAACCTACGAGTATATCTTCCTCGCAGACTAAAACACGGAACGATTAGGCCCATACATACACTCCTTTATATATTGTGTTTAAAGTAAAATAGATATATGTAATTAAAATGCACACAGATACCTTACGGTTTATATACAACTCCATCACTATTTTAAAAACCGGCAAAGTGCGAGTCAACCGAGTGCGAGTTTACCGCCTCCGTAGCTCAGAGGAAAAGTTCACTGGCTTTACACCAGAGGTCGCGGGTTCGATTCCCGGCGGGGTCAATTGTAAGACTCGGTTTGGTTGGTGGTAGGGCATTTTCTAAGCCCGCCTGGCTAGCGAATACCATCTTATCTAAGTCTTGCCGCCACCGCCGCCAAATATCAATGTTGATGTCATTGATGTGTTCCGGCATGAAGATAAGATAGCCAGTTCCCCATTGCGTTGGGGAATCTTGGTAAGGCCGCTTCCATCTTCGGCAAAATCGTCACTTACCACCAGGTGAGATGTTGTCAAGGGTTTACCAACTGTGAATAAAAAAAAAAAAACGATGGGTTGCGTAGCGTCCTACAAGGAAAAAAACATGTTTCTTGTTTTTTTTTCTATAGTGGCTATAGAAATGCATACTCTGTGAAAATTTCAACTGGCTACCCAACTAAGGTTCATTAAATATACAGCCCGCTGATGGACAGACAGGTGGGCGGACAGACAGCGGAGGCTTAGTAATATACTAGGAACAACGCCCGTTTAGTAGTAGGAATTCTGAAGCAGGCCCCCACCTTGAACCCCTGAAACCCTAATAGGCTGGTTATTGAAACCCTAATAGGCTTGTTATGAGCGACGTTCCAAAAACGACCTGTTATAAAAAGAATTGTTACTGGATGGGTTACGTTATATATAACAAAATACCAGAATCATACAAAGAGCTTCCTTATAACAAGTTTCAAAAATGTCTACGCGAATGGCTGCTTCAAAACATGTTCTACTCTCTTGGTGAGTTTTTGGATCACAGGTTAGTGGTGCAGAATTAAAAATAAATAAAAATAAACATGTATATGACTGTAAGATTTAAATACGTACCTACCTTTTATTGCTGTTTTAACATTTGCATGCTATATTAATGGCTAAACAAGTGATTCTGTATTGTTAAATAGAACATCTTACTTGTAGTACCTTGTTTAAAAGCGAATAAAGAATTACTTACTTACTTACTTGGAAATTGGAAATGGTGGACGTTAAATTCATAAAAAAGCATTTAAGTTAATGGTATCGCCCGCTATTTAAATCATTTGCGCGTGGTCCCATTTCGCTATCTTCAAGCGTTTCCGAGATATGAATTCCAGGCAGTTTCCGAGATATGAATTCCAGGCAACTCGCTACTCCTACTACTAACGGGCGTTGCTCCATATGACAACCGAGTATTTGGTCAGTTTTTGGATCAGTTTTTTTTTTTGTTCACAATAACTAGTATTACAGGCGCAATATGTAGGTACATAACGCAACCACTTTGCGTAGGCAGACCGACAAATTTAACATCAGAGGGTTGCCATGTATCCACTCAACCTAATTTCCGTTATCGTTACCAGATTTGTCATGCATGACCTCCTAGTCTATATTAGGGTCCCGTTCCTCCAGACTTTCCTCCAGATCGCTCGGGAACTATATCGGGATTTTCTCATTATTTTGTATAAAACCTATAAAAAACTATTACTGTTCTAGTTAGGTAATGAAATCTTCTTTCTATCTATCTATAGATATCAATTTAAGCATGTCAATATTGTACGTCCGAAAAGGGCAACCTGTTGGAACTAAAAATATATTAAATGTAACATCATTGTTCACAGTTTCACAATAAAGTTTATCTTATCTTAAGCAAGATTCCATTTTTTGTTGTTGTTTGGTTGCATTTTTTTGCAAACAACTAATTTTTAAACGTTTGTATGAAATTGACACTAAAGTTTAGAAAAAAATCTATGGAATCAAAACGAACGATAAATATTGATGTATCGGTCTCACCACAGTATTATGGTATAGTTTGACAGAGATCAGAACAGTATGAACACTTATTACGTCATATATTACGTCACACTTTTTTGAGTGTCTCTCTGGCACTCTTCCCTAGTGGCATTCAACCGTCTTATAGGTTATCCCAGTCGTCGCCACTAGCGACGAATGGAAAGAAACTCATTTGTCGCCAGTGGTGACAAATGAGATGAAAAAATTCCCATTCATCACCAGCAGTATATATGTAGCACCAAAATATTTCCACTGAGCGCCACCACCTGATGGAATAAGTCGAGTTTAAATCATTAAATTCATACAAGCACAAGTTGCCTCACTTTTATCGCCGTACTCTCTGCCAAGAGTGTACCAACTAACAAGTCGAATCTATAGAATATCGCATTTTTTTAATCCACAATTAGTAAATTGGTAAACCCTTGATATCATCTCACCTGATGGGAAGTGACGATGATGTCGAAGATGGAAGCGGGCTTACCAAGATTCCCTAACGCAATGAGGAACTGGCTATCTTATCCTTAAGCCGGAACACATCAATGCTGTTAACATTGTTGCTTGGAGGCAAGACTAAGATAGATGGTAGTAATTAGCCAGGCGGGCTTCGAAAATGCCTTTCCACCAACCAAACCGAATCATAAAAAGTTAGACTCTGTCGGGATTGAACCCGCGCTCTCCTGATGTGAAGCTAATGGACTTAACTATTACGCCAAGGAGGCGGTTTTGCTGGTAATAAACAATTAATTATACGTATATTTTTTCGCAGTGGAAGATGCAAACACTTCAGACGATCGCACAGCTACCGATGCCTCCGAGCGCACGTCATGAAGTTGGCGGGACCTACCAAGAGCCAGTTAGTTGCTTTTTATCCACAATTTTATGAACCCTGGCATCATCTCAACTGATGGTAAGTGATGATGATGCCGCAGATGGTAGAGGACTTACCAAGATTCTTCAACGCTATGGGGAGCTGGCTATCTTATCTCCATACAGGAACACATCAATGCTTATATATTGATATTTGGCGGCAACACTTAGTTGGTATTATATAAGGTGTAACAAAATTAGCTGAAAATATTTTAACTGGTGCTTCTACCCATGAAACTGAACAACTTTCTCCATGGAACCCATAGTCAAATCGTAAAAAAAAATTTGGCTCTCCCATACTAACTCAATCAGCTGATCAGCCAAATTAGTATGGGAAGTTCACATTTTTTTTTGAGATTTGACTATGGGTTTCATGGGGAAAGTTGTTCAGTTTCATGGGTAGAAGCACGAGTTAAAATAGTTTCAGCTAATTTTGTTAGACCTTATATATGGTATTCGCTAGTCAGACGGGCTTTTTTTTTTATTCACAGTTGGTAAGCCCTTGGCATCATTTCACCTGATGGTAAGTGACGATGATGCCGAAGATGGAAGCGGGCTTACCAAGATTCCCCAACGCAATGGAGAACTGGCTATCTTATGTTCAAGCCGGAACACATCAATGTTACAAAATGTTACCTGTGTATGCAAAACGATCGGTCCGGCGCTAACCTCATCTATGGGTGGCCTGCCTATGCTACATCTTCCGGTGCGTGGTCGCCACTCGATAACTTTACAACCCCAACGACCATCTGTTCTTCGAGCTATGTGTTTGCCCACTGCCACTTAAGTTTAGCAATTCTGAAAGCTAACTGTCCTCTTAACAATCCTCGTAACTAGAGATATTTTTTTTCAGATTGGCGTTAATACGTGACAAGGTCAAAGCATTTATGACCTTTAACTTTTTAAGAAATATCTACAACAGCGGTGCGTATCTGATGATTTTGTATGTTTTTCAAAAGTTATTTGATTTAGTAAATGGGTGGTTTTCGTTTGTTAACATCTTTAAATGTTTATATTCATAATAAACGGCGTTTATTCTCAGTAAACAGTAGGTAATATCATACACTTCATTGTATAGGGATGAAACAAAAGTATAGGAGAAAAACGACGTAATTTCATTCGTAGGTATATAGGTACCTACCTTCACGTTAGCTCATATATACGTCCCCACCGAGGGGGTCGAGCCTACCATGAATTAGGGCGATCGGGCCTTAGTCGACCACGCGGGCCCAGTGCGGATTGGTCAACTTCACACACAACCTTCGAGTTTCTGCTCAGATGTGTGCATGTTTCCTCACGATGTTTTTCCTTCACCGTAAGAGTGTCGGATAAACGTATCTACATATAAAATCGAAATTCAAAAACACATTGGTACGTGGCAGGACTCGAACCACGACCTCCCGGATAGAACGTAGCGGCCCTTGCCGTTGCGCCACCGACGCTCACCTACCTAATCCAAGCCAAAGTAAGATGCAGATTTTTCGATTGGTTCCGCCTACGTCCCGTTTTTCGGCCCACGTACCAAAATACATACAGATAGATGTAACAAAAGTGGTGTAGGTCCCGTTAACTGGGGCTTCAACTTATCATACTTATCAAGTTTTGTTCTAAACCTTTGCTGAAAACGCAAAAAAAAATCGACCAGCTGATTGACCAATTTTGTGCATTTTTGTATGGAGGGTCCAATTTTTTTTTTTTGAGAATTGACGATGGCTTCCTTGGGAAAGTTATTCAATATGACGAGTGGAACCCTCAGTTAACGGGTCCTACACCAATTTTGCTACACTCTGTATATTATTATCAGATCACAACAATTTGTCATCAATTATTATCCCATTTAAATAATTAGTATCATCCATCATAAACTCAGAAATGTAAATATCTAGTTATACGTAAAGTTAGTTATTCTTGATATTTATGTGTTTTAACCCCTCCAGTTTTGGCCAGTCGGGTAAAAATATATTTAATTAGATACGTCGTTATATTCGTCTTGATCCAGTGTATGACATTAATGTCATTATGTCATACACGGGATCAAGACGAATCTAACGACACCTTCTCCTAAATCATCCTCGGCTGCATCGGCACTTACCATCAGGTGAGGAGCAGCCAAACGCACTAAATTTTTTAATAAAAAATAAAATAAAAATATCCATCAATCCGTTTAGGCTATAGAGCGTGCCAAAAAAATAATAATAAATACTAATATACACTCAAACATATTTTATTAATGTGTAATATTATGTTATATTTTTATTTTCAGCCGACAATATCTCGTCTGTTGGTACGCTGAGTGATTCTTCAAAATCTACTACCAACATGGAAGACCTCGGAACGCCCATTAATAGTACTGGCCCTTCGCCACGCAAATGTTCAACATTGTAATTGCCCAAAATATTGTGAAAGCAATTTTTAAAAAAATCTTTAAAACGATGTGCTTGACTCGCATTTATTGTAAAAAATAATTAGCAGTTATTTAAAAAAAACATTGTATTATTTAAAATAAAAAAATATTCGTATATAAAAAGGAAAATAATATGATGTCTTAGAATATACCAGGAACATATTAGTTGAACAAATGAACGACAGATTTTTGGGTTCTTTAGGTTTAAGTGTTAAAAAGTAAAATAAAAAGGTTCAAATTAAAAAAAAACTTTTATTTTAAAATAGGCACTTTTTAGGGTTCTGTACACAAACTATATAACTAAACCTACGCCGACGTCCGTCTGTGCTACCCACGGATAAGATATATAAGGTTGGATTGGCAATAGCCACACTTTTGTTTGAAAACCAGCGTCGCCGCCTATCTCCCACCCATCAAGTCCACTACACAAGCAATAACAATAAATATACACGAATTGCGCGCACTAATAAACAAAACACAGCAAGAACACAGGGCTGCAATTGTGTCTCACACCATTTCGAGAGTTTGTACGTTACACACAACCACACGCAAATAAAAATTATGAACGCGTGCTTCGGTTAAGTATGATTGTCTAATCATACTTGAGGCGCGCCTTCCAAGCGCACATTTCCAATCCAACCTTATTTATCTGATCCGTGGTCCTATCCTACCTATATCAGATCTTGTGAGGGCTATATCTTTTGAACCGTCGTAATAGTAATAATAGTCTGGTAAATTTTTACTTAATAGTTGTATAATTATAATATTTTAGCGGATATCCTGACAAACAATAAAAATAACGAATTGTAAATAATTAAGGGGTGTCCCATACAAGAAACATGTTAGTTTTTTTGGTGTGATAATAAAATATATTGTTTTTAAATGGTTAAACATACAAGTGTGATTATACAGTAATACCTCGGTTTACGCGAAGGATGCGTTCCGATTAGGGCTTCCAATCTCGGTATACCGAGATCCCGAAATACCGAGATCCCGCATGATTTTTCAGTCCCGCTAACTGCGGGATTGGAAGTGCGGGATCCGCGGGATTGATAAGTAATACAGGGACGTCTTAAATTAAGAAATTATAAATTAAGGAGTTAATCCAGAAGTTGAAGTTTAATGCGTTATCTCCCTGTGAGGCCAATGATGATGAAGTTCCTCTTTCTGCTATGAGTGATGTCCAGAGCCAAAATCAAGCTGCTGGTACTTCCACTTCTAACATAGAGGGGAATACTAGCTCTCGATCTCTGACATTGCAAGAGGAGCTAGAGCAAACTTTGAACTCTGCCATGACAAGCCTTTGTCCATCGCCTGCTCGAATACCCCTGATCGAAACAATTATAAAGAAAGTGATGACTCTGTATGAATCAGGAGGGTCGATGGGTAAATATTTAACGCTAGCTCATAAGGCTCTAAATTCTGTAGTACCTACAAGCGTAGAAGCTGAGCGGGCGTTCTCTTCTGCCGGTTATCTTGCCTGTAAGATACGAAGTAGTTTGGCGATGTTGTGTTTCCTTCGAAAACACTTTCAAAATGAAAAGTGATTCTATATTTTTGTATTTCTTCTTTAATTCTGTTCTGAGTGTACTTATTAAATAAAACTATGATACCAGTCATGTTTCTCTTTGACATAAGTTCGAATAAATGCTATTATGCTATGTTATACTATACCTTCCTTGACCAACGATTCTTGAACGCTGAACGAATGCGTCGCGCATGTTTACCCTCATACAATTAACACAGAAATCGAGTTCTGCGCATGCATGGGTCGGCGCTCTAGTTTCTTCGTCGACTTGTTATTTTTGACCACTCTTATCAAGAATGCGGGATCCCGTTATACCGGGATCCCGCACCTTTGAAATTTTTGGATCCCGCCGATGCCGAGATCCCGCAATGCAATGCGGGATTGGAAGCCCTAGTTCCGATCAATTTCGCGCTAAGCAAAATACGTGTATAACGAGGTCAATGAAATAACAAGCAAAATAAATTACAAATTTACTTTTATTGCCTATAAGCTTACAAAAAAACAAAATACCTATAAAATTTAATTTTTAGAGAAATACTCATCTAACGTTTTTGAAGTAGAATTATTCTTGCGCTCAAGTAAATTTTTTTCTTAGCAAGTAACACCGTTTTCTATGGATTGCCGCACATATAAAACACGGTTGACATCACTGTCCGAACTTTCCAACATCTCTAGACCAGAATATATTTTTGAATTTTTTTATTAGCGCGTATTTCAAAAACCGCGTTATAACGAAATTGCGCAAACTGAGGTCGCGTAAACCGAGGTATTACTGTAGTGCGATCTCTCATGTTAATCAAGAAATAGGTAAAAAAAAACACCGGCCAATTGTGAGTTGTACTCGCGCTTATAATGATGATGTCTTGTTGGTGTCTTTTATATTAGCGTGCGTGTCTTTTAAGGTGATGTTTTTAGGGCTACGTAACCAATAGCACAGTATACAGGGTCTTCGGTAGATGGTTGAAAATACGAAAATGGGGGATAGGTGGGGTCGCCTCCCACCTATTTTGAGAATTAAAAAAAATCTAGGACGTCTGATAATAACAAAAAGTGACAAACAACAAAAAAACTTAACAAAATCACAAACGTTAATAACGTTAACCTTTTTTTTTTGTTTTCGTTAATTTCACTTTGCTGTGTTTGTGATTTTGTTAAGTTTTTTTGTTGTTTGTCACTTTTTGTTATTATCAGACGTTTTGTTAAGACTTTGTTGTGGTTTAAAATGGCTCAATTTACCAATGCGGAATATGCGGACATTTTATTGGCATATGGAAGTGCTAACTCCAATAAGCCAATAAATGACAAAAGATAGCCATTATGTGTGTGCAAGAATGTAAAAAAACGTACCTGCTCTTTGTAACCGTCCCAACAGTAAGTATTTACATTATTTTCAACTTTGCATTTGATACATTTCACAAAACATGTAACTAGTGGAATTTCGTCAACATGGTCCAATTGAGTAAAAAAAATTAACAACTCCGGTTACAAAAAAGATACCGAAACAAATTACATACCATTCAAAAGCCTAAGCTTTAGAGATGTTTTAAAAAAAACAGAAGCCTTCCAGCCCCATTATTATTTTTTTAAATGCATCGCAAAGTTGACTTTTAAATTTTTGTTCAACTTTTTTTTTAAGTTCGGGGGCCCACATTTTTGTTTTTAGCAATAACTTGAAACAAACATAATTTTTTTTAGAGCCGACAATCTTATAAAAGTCTATAAAAAAAAAGATTTTGGAGCTAGCTTTAAAAAACAAAAAGTTACATGTGTTCAAAGGTATAAAAATGGCAAAATTTCTAAAAAAAGGAAAAAAAATCCTGTAAAAAAAATTACAAGTCCTAGATTTTTTTTAATTCTCAAAATAGGTGGGAGGCGACCCCACCTATCCCCCATTTTCGTATTTTCAACCATCTGCCGAAGACCCTGTATATTATATTAGTACTAGCATACAGTATGGACACTCCCTGCCGCTCTCTAGATCCGACCTCACCCCCCGACCCGTCACGCAGATTGGTTACAGTTTGGTTACCGAACGAAATGCATACTTTTTTTTCAACAAAATTACGAACAAAAACGTTACCTCACCTTTTGAAAATACATTGATAAGTCGATTAAATATGTTTCGTGACCAGTGTCGCCGGTGATCAGCCCTACTTGCATTCATGTCTATAGATACGTCAGTTGTTTGTGTATATATCATTTCTCGCTCGTTAGTATGAAGTGTCCGGGGTGTGGTTAAGTTTTTGAAACACTGTTGAATGTGTCACTGAGCAACGACCAGTGGAGTCAGGCATCTCTTCCCATACGGTGTGGGGGGCTGAGGGTGCGACGCGTGAGGGATGTGGGTGTTCCGGCATTCCTCGCTTCGACGCACGGGGTTGCGGATCTTGTCTCTGAAATTTTATCTTCCCATGGAGACAGGGCCCTGCCCTTTGCTGCCGAGGCGCTGGATGAGTGGACTACTCGCTTCCCAAACGCAATCGTGCCCAAAGTTTCTGATGTGCAGCGGGCATGGGATGAGGTGGGAATAAAGGATGCGCTGAGTCAACTTGTGGGCGCGGCTGTGGGCGCGGACTTGGCTAGACTCCGGGCGGTGTCAAGGGCAGAGTCCGGCGCTTGGTTACAGGCTTTGCCTTCGCCACATATGGGAACCCTTCTCGACGGCGACTCTTTGCGTGTGGCTGTTGCTCTCCGCCTGGGCTGCGATGTATGTCAACCTCATCAATGCATTTGCGGGTCCAAGGTAGAGGCAACAGGCCATCACGCGCTGAGCTGCGGTCGCTGTTCGGGAAGATTTCCACGCCACCACGCCCTAAATGACATCGCCCGAAGGGCACTGGTCTCGGCCAATATTCCGTCGTTGATGGAGCCACCTGGCCTTTGTCGGTCGGATGGCAAAAGGCCGGATGGCTTAACGTTGGTCCCATGGCAAAAGGGAAAGTGTCTATTGTGGGACGCTACGTGCGTCAACACTTTTGCTGCCTCTTACCTCAGCCGTACGACGGCGTTGGCTGGGGCCGCCGCTGAGTTCGCAGCCGCCAAAAAGCACGACAAGTACTCAGATCTTAAGGAAAGCTATTGCTTTGTAAACTTAATTTCTTTCTTTCTTTCTTCTTTCTTTGTGCCGTTGGCGTGTGAAACTACAGGCTGCTGGGGATCAGAGGCTTTAGCCTTCATAAAAGAGGTGGGTCGTCGGCTTCGTGAGAGGGGTTGTGACGCTCGCTCCGGGGCCTACCTGCTGCAAAGGATGTCCATTGCCATTCAACGCGGCAACGCGATGTGTGTCATGGGGTCTTTTGCGGCTGGTATGACCCGGGGAGGCATTTTTGACGAGTGACCCAGTTCACAATGGGCTTTAAAAAAAACTAATTATATATGACATGTAACGATTATGTAAATGACAAAGATATATATGTTGATTCTATAACAAATACCATTACCTGAGACTGTAATCTGAATCATGACATTATGTAATAGACAATAAGTATTTTTTTTGTATTTTATAAGTTTATCTCATTATGCTGAACTAAAAATTGAAATATAAATATTTCAAATTATTACCCTTACATCGTTTCATTAATACAATTATTATACATGCTATTGATTTTAAACTAGGTACCTATTAAACTGCAACTCGTAGATACAGCGTGTAGCAAAAATACGCGCACATCGAATAGAATAATAAATGCACGAACTGATCGAGCCAGTATAGCCTGAAAAGAAAACAAAGCTAATTAGCCAGGGAAATTTATAAGAGGATTGTACAGGGTGGCGTATCAGTCACAAAGGGTTGCGACTGATTACATTTTTTTTTATTAATTCATCTTACTTATAATCAGGCAGTGGTTCGAGTCCTGCCACGTACCAATGTGTTTTCGAATTTCGATTTCATATGTACGTATTATCCGACGCTCTTACGGTGAAGGAAAACATCGTGAGGTAACCTGCACACATCTGCGAAGAAACTCGAAGGTTGTGTGTCAAGGTCACCAACCCGCACTGGGCCCGCGTGGTCGACTAAGGACGGATCGCCCTAATTCAGGGTAGGCTCGAGCCCCTTGGTGGGGACGTATATATGAGCTGATGTGATGAGGGTCAGTTCACACCGCACTTTTTAACATAGTGATACAAAATTTAACTTTATTTACTACACAATAAGATGACATTTTATTACGATATGCCCGGGGGGGCGTGGCGGCCACCTCCCCGTGGTGCCCCCTGGAAACGTGGCCAACGGCCGCCCTCTTCTGCCGTGCATCGTAGGCGCGGCCGGCAGAGTATTTGCGCCCACCTGCGCTAGCCCTGCGCAGTTGATCGCCGTACACGGGGAGAACGGGATCCTGGTCGGTTGAGCCGAACGTGGGTCGGAGCGAGTTACCCACGGTCGGCAACACGCCTTCTTTGGCCCGGGATTCTCGCTAAACGGTACCCACGTGAATAGCCAACACGTGGGAATAGGCAAGTGTCCCCCCTCAGGGGTCACTGACGAGATGTATCGACGTTAAGCTGGAATGATGATCCTATACTAGCAACTGAGGAGAACTGGCTTGTCGCAGACAGGGTGGTCGCCACAGACAAGGTAAGATGGGTGCTAAACAGCTTTCAACACTTTAAGTCAGCGGGCTGCGATGGCGTCTTCCCAGCACTACTATAGTGAGGAGGGGGTGACGCAGGGCCGTGGCCAGGGTCTTCAGGGAATGCCTAACCCACAAGTATGTGCCACATGCTTGGAGAGAGGTGAAAGTGGTATTTATACCAAAACCAGGAAAGTCTGACTACACGGATCCAAAATCCTTCAGGCCCATAAGTCTCACGTCCTTCCTACTGAAGGCTCATGAGACTAATGAGACTCTGTGACAGGGAACTGAGGGAAAACGCACTGTGGGACATACCCCTGCACCGCAATCAACATGCATATAGCCAGGGTAAGTCTACAGAATCGGCCTTGCATGCTGTCGTAAGCAAGATCGAGGCAGCAATACAGAACAAGTCTATGTGCTCAGGCACTTTTATAGATATCGAGGGCACTTTTCACAAGACAAACTTCAACAGCATGAGGGCGGCACTTCTGAAACATGGAGCAAACGCCACCATGACTGACTGGATTGAAAACATGCTCCGAAAGTGGGTCATCAGACTGGTGAAGGAGGAGACCAAAGCGGCCATGGTAGCAAAGGGATGCCCCAAAGGACGAATCCTATCACCGTTACTGTGGAACCTGGTGGTAAATGACTTGATCATCACCTAAAACGGTAAGCACTTCTATACAATCGGATATGCGGACGACTTGATTAAAATTGTGTCGAGTAACTTCATCAATGTTATCTGCGACGCAACTCGAGCTTTTCTGCGAATCGTGGAGCTCTGGTGCATTGAGTACGAAATATCCGTGAACCCAAACAAAACTGAACTAGTACTGTTCACCAACAAAAGCAACTTAGGTAACTACCTACTACCTAAATTCTTCAAAACAGAACTCCACCTATCAACGGAGATCAAGTACTTAGGTGTCACACTCGACAGCAAACTAAACTGGAGCAGCCACCTCACCAAGAAAATAGATAAGGCAACTATTGCCCTGTGGCAGTGGCGTAGAATGGTAGGTAGGAAATGGGGCCTTACTATGATAATGCTATGGCTATACACAGCGGTAATACGTCCAATGATAAGCTACGGCGCAGTAGTCTGGTGGCCACGAACGAAGCTATCTACGGTCGTGAGTAAACTGCAACGCTTTCAAAGAATGGCATGCATGGCGGTGACAGGCTGCATGCGGACAACTCCCACTGCAGCCCTTGAAACCATCTTGGACCTGCCGCCTCTGCACCTGTTTATCCAAAAAGAAGCAGCTAGTGCTGCAGCCCGTCTAAAATTGCTATCCTTTTGGAGCACAAGCAGGATCCCTGAGCTCCTGCACGATATCATCGCAGAGGAGCCATTGTTCGCAGCGACGAATGATAGAATCCCTAAACGATATGTCTTTGACATGAAATACAAGGTACAGCTACATGAGGAGCCCTAGGAGGGTCGGAACCTGAAAGAACTTCGGGTATTTACCGATGGTTCCAAAACTGGCTCTGGCACCGGATATGGGGTCTTCTCCGATGATCTGAACATCAGGATAGCCAATCCCCTGGGTGTGCATAACACGGTCTTTCAGGCTGAGTGTATGGGCATCATCAAGGCAGCTGAGGCGATTGCTGCAAGGGAGTTGCGTGATTACCCCATCCGCATCCTCTCTGACAGCAGAGCCGTACTACAGGCCCTGCAGAGCAGCATGATGAACAAAAATTGACAGAGGTATGTAACCGCGGCGGCGTAACTCTGCAGTGGATTAAAGGGCACAGCAACTCACGTGGCAACGATGCGGCGGATGAGCTTGCCAGGAGAGGTTCAGAGCTTATGGCCGTGGGACCGGAACCTATAATACCCCTCCCATATGGCTGACTACGGTCCAGCCTGAGGAAACGCACAAGAAATGAACACAATTTGTACTGGTCCGGTTTGGAAACCTGCAGGCAAGCGAGGGCGGCCCTTCCGGCAGCTAACCCTGGTCTATCCAGAAAGCTTCTAATACTTGGGAGAGCTCAGCTCCGCAAGGTAACAGCCGCTATTATTGGACATGGCCATTTTAATAAACACCTATTCGCTCTAGGTATCACCGACAGCCCCCTATGCAGATCGTGTATGGAGGCTGAGGAGACTGCTGCCCACATCCTACTGGATTGCGAGGGGCTGGCACAGTACAGGGTCGTGCACCTCGGTGACCCGAGGTCACTCCAAGAAGTCGTCGGCAACCTACGGGGGCTACTGGGCTTCTTGGAGGAGCTGGGCTGGCAGTGATGCCGGCCAATCACGCAAAATGGGCCTAACCAGAGGTCCCGGGTTCAAATCCAGACGGCCAATGTACCAATGAGTTTTTGAAACTTACGTGCATACTCACTGATTGCTTTAACGATGAAGGAAAACATGGTGAGGAAACCTGCACATCTGACTCCAGATGAGTCTGAAGGTCGCGTTGCACACGTCCGTAGGTGCAAATCTAAATGTCCTACACGTAACCGCGGGTGATGCTTAGCATGCTAAGTGCAACACCAGGTAACCGCCGTCTATCCCTTGGATAGCACGGTTAATAGTGGCACACGATAAGAGAGAGAGAGAGAGAGAGAGAGAGATATCCATGAAGAATCTCCAAAAGTTATCTTAAAACTTTTAAAAATAATAAATTATAAATCTCACTAGAAATGTCATATTATTTTCAAATTCCATCGGGTTTTTTTGCCACCAGTATAACCTTGATAACTCTAATCTACCAATGATCTACCTGCATATAAGTAAATTTCCTCTCGTATATCTACTATACACCTACACATACATATGTAGGTTATTTGTTAATTTTCAACAAAAAACCGATTGATAAATTTATACAGAACCAATCTGGATGCATACACTATCGATCAAATAACAAAAGAATCATGAAAATATGATCACAATTTGCGAAGATATCGCGTAACAAACATACAAATGATTTGATAACCTCCTCCTTTTTGGAAGCCGGTTAAAAATAAATAGTCTATGCCTGCCGCTCAACAGAGATCAATAGTCTATGCCTGCCGCTCAATAGAGATCAATAGTCTATGCCTGCCGCTCAACAGAGATCAATAATCTATGTCTGCCGCTCAACAGAGATCAATAATCCTAGCAGTCCGTCAAAAACAGCTGCAAATGGTGGTAAAAGCATGAAATTCGGAACGATTGACCCTTCGGCCATATGAATCAATTAGACCCGTAGCACCAAAAAAAACCGGCCAAGAAGTCAAGAGCTGCGCAAGAGTTCCTGTGTCTGTCACCACCCTGCCGCACAAGCGCTTGCCTCCAGGCGACAACGTCTCCGTTAGACAGAAGATAATTTACGTGATTTGTATTCATATATACATATTCCTTTTACTGAAATCAGGTGTGATTTAGGTACAACTTACTGTCTGAAGAACCGCCTGGCTTCAGGCAAGTTGGCCGGGACTTCCTTCATTCAGTACTCCCTCGCACCCCTTATGTAGTTCCTGATGTATTCGCTCCAGTTTACTCACTGTCTGAACAACCGCCTGGCTTGAGGCAAGTTGGCCGGGTCTTCCTTCATGCAGTACTCCCTCGCCCCCCATAAGTAGTTCCTGATGTATTCGCTCCAATTTACTTACTGTCTGAACAACCGCCTGGCTTGAGGCAAGTTGGCCGGGTCTTCCTTCATGCAGTACTCCCTTGCCCCCCTTATGTAGTTCCTGATGTATTCGCTCCAATTTACTTACTGTCTGAACAACCGCCTGGCTTGAGGCAAGTTGGCCGGGTCTTCCTTCATGCAATACTCCCTCGCACCCCTTATGTAGTTCCTGATGTATTCGCTCCAATTTAATTACTGTCTGAACAACTGCCTGGCTTGAGGCAAGTTGGCCGGGTCTTCCTTCATGTAGTACTCCCTCGCACCCCTTATGTAGTTCCTGATGTATTCGCTCTAATTTACTTACTGTCTGAACAACCGCCTGGCTTGAGGCAAGTTGGCCGGGTCTTCCTTCATGCAGTACTCCCTCGCACCCCTTATGTAGTTCCTGATGTATTCACTCCAGTTTACTACCTGCAATTTAAGTTACATAAAACACATTAAGGGCATCCCACTACCTAACTATAGCGTCGCCATCAGTAAAAAAAAACCGCCCAAGCACGGATCGGACTAGCATAGTATTATTACAATTTAATGATACCTGTTCACATTATAAACAAAAGAGATCAACGCGAGCGACACAAATATGCTTTTATTGTGTACGACTCACACTTGGCCGTTTTTAATTGTTTGTTGTTTTACTTCAGTACTAAAACGGCTGGGACCATCATCATCATCATCATCAGTACTATGATCTTACTAAGTTTCACGCTTGTATTGTATTACCGTTTTTACGATAGAGCAAAATAGAAAATACTTCTGAAGACCTTTAAAAAAAATTTTTTTTTGGAGACGCCCCTTATTTTTCACTTTTTCTAATTTTTTGTATTTGATGTTATAGCGGCAACAGAAATACACATTCTGTAATTTTTTTAACCAATGTTTTTAACTGTCTACGTATAACGGTTCATTTGTTCAGAAATATATAACCCAAAGAGAATCTAACCAACTAGTGGTATAAATTTATTCTCCTTTCTTCACAAAAATATAACCCAAAGAGAAATTAACCAACTACTGGTATTTATTCTCCTTTCTTTACAAAGATATAACCCAAAGATAATCTAACCAACTATTGGTATTTTTTCTCCTTTCTTCACAAAGATACCTATAACCCAAAGTGAAGTCTACCCAACTAGTGGTATTTATTCTCCTTTCTTGACAGTGGCGTAGCGTGCCTTGTCGGGGCCCCGTATAAAAAATTTTTTGGAGGCCCTTATATGGAGGTAAAGATTTTTCACAAAAGAAAAAAAATATTGTGAGAAGAAATATTTACTTATCACATAATTTACCCATTTTACAAATAAAAATCGAATTTTAAATATTCACTCTCCTTGCCTTTTTTTCGGCAAACTGATTTATTAAATCATTTATGGCTGATGATGATTTTAGTTTTTCTAAAGTTTCTGCCTCTATGGACAATAGTGAGATGTCTGACAGCCGTTCTTGTCCCATCGAAGTTCTTAAGTAATTTTTTATTAGCTAGAGGGTAGAGAGAGAGGGTATAACAAAAAGGTGATATAATATTTTAAGGTGGGCATCTGCACATCAAACTGAACAACTTTTGTTCGATAACCAACTTTGCTGAAACTGCAAAAAATAATATGGATTCTTCATACAAATCAATCAGCTGGTTGACCAATTTTGTATGGAGAGCCAAATTATTGAGAATTGACCATGTGTTCCTTCCAGAAAGTTGTTCAGTTTGATGTTTAGATGCCAAACTAAAAGTATTAACTACCAAACCTTTATGTTTAGGTAAGTATATACAGGGTGTAACAAAATTAGTGTAGGACCCGTTCATCAAGGCTTCTGCTCATCGACATCATAGGTACTGAACGACTTCACCACTTTACTATAAATTGTACCACATGCATCCACCGCCAATTTGGCGGTGGATGCATGCGTACACATATTTATTAATTATAATAGGTTTAAATAAAATAAATTAGAAAGTTTTTATTCTTTTTCCTTACACACTTTGGGGGCCCCCGTGGCCCGGGGGCCCCGTATAATTGATACGGCAGATACGGCGGTAGCTACGCCCCTGTTTCTTGACAAAGATATAACCCAAAGAGAAATCTACCCAACTAGTGGTATTCATTCTCCTTTCTTCACAAATATATAACCCAAGGAGAATCACTAGTTGTCTAGATTCCCTTTCGGTCATCCTTTCTTCGCAAAGTTATATATAACCCAAAGGGAATCTAGACAACTAGTGGTATTTATTCTCTTTTCTTCACAAAAATATAACCCAAAGAGTATCTAACCAAGTAGTGGTATTTATTCTCCTTTCTTCACAGAGATATAACCCAAAGAGGATCTAACTAACTAGTGGTACTTTTTCTCCTTTCCTCACAAAGATTAACCAAAAGTAAAGCAACTACCTCAAGCAAGCTCTCAGAATTGCTAAACTTAAGTGGCAGTGGGCGGGGCACATTGCTCGTAGAACAGATGGCCGTTGGGGCAGTAAAGTTCTCGAGTGGCGACCACGCACCGGAAAGCGTAGTGTAGGCAGGCCTCCCACTCGGTGGACCGATGACCTGGTGAAGGTCGCGGGAAGCCGCTGGATGCGGGCAGCGCAGAACCGGTCGTCGTGGAGATCCTTGGGGGAGGCCTATGTCCAGCAGTGGAGTTCCTTCGGCTGATATGATGATGAAAGCAACTACCGTTATGTGACTTCTCTCTTTTAAAATTCTCCTTTCAAAAGGCTTTAAGAAGATTTTGCGCACAGTGAACTGGCATATTATAACGTACCTTTTGGCGAGCAACTGGATTGAGCCAAAGGATCGACTCGCTAAGAAGAATAGAAAACAAATTGATAAGACGTAGCGTAGGCAGGCCTCCCACGCGGTGGACCGACGACCTGTTGAAGGTCGCGGGAAGCCACCGGATGCGGGCAGCGCAGGACCGGTTGTCGTGGAAAGCCTTTGTCCAGCAGTGGACGTCTTTCGGCTGATATGATGATAACGATAAACAGAAAACTCACTCCGATGTCAGTGTAAAACGTTGCATTGTCTTCTTCACTAAGTCTGTCCCGAATGGCCAAGTACTTGTCGTTCTGGAAGTGCCACGGCTTCATAGTGTAGTACTGAAGCACGCCCAGCCCGTAGTTTATCTTCTTCTGTACCTTCACCATGCTGGAGATAGAAAGAGACAACAAGCTATAAGCAAGGTTCCTGATCTTAGTAAAAATCACAGCAAAAACCTACCCTTAAAAAAATCTCTTATAATCGGGATGATGACTGCTACTCATTACCCGACTGCGCTAGAAGGATGGTTATGTTTTTTCGTGTGTATGTATGTATGTATATTTATTTCTTTGGCACGCCCTGTAGCCTAAACGGCTTGACGTATTTTGCAGTGCGTGGTGTCGTTAGATTCGTCTTGATCCCGTGAGTGACATGGGATACTATTTACCTGACTGGCCAAAAAAGAGGGGTTAAGTTTTAATGCAGTCGAGTTTTTTTTATTTTTTATTAACTCGTGTAGTTAAGTAAGTTAGTAATTTTTGAAAGTTTTTATTTATTTGCACTATTTGTATGTAAGCGTCGGTGGCTCAACCGGTAACGACTCGGTCCATCTAACCAGAGGTACCGGGTTCAAATCTGGACGGCCAATGTACCAATGAGTTTTTCAAAAACTTACGTACATACTTACCGATTGCTTTAACGGTGAAGGAAAACATCGTGAGGAAACCTGCACACGCTTGCGAGGAAACTCGAAGGTTGTGTGTGAAGTCAACCAACCCGCACTGGGCCCGCGTGGTCGACTAAGGCCTAATCGCCCTGATTCAGGGTAGGCTCGAGCCCCTCGGTGGGGACGTATATGAGCTGTAATGATGATTTGTATGTATGTTAGTTTGTTTGTTTAGGTTTAATCTTGCAAACGATTTTAGAGCGACTTTCAGGAATCCGATTGAGCTGAAATTTAGTATGAAGTCGTATTTCCGGTGACAATAAATCTTTTTGGTATTTTAAAGATCTGATGATGAACTTTGGAGATGTAATTAAGATCTAAGGATATTTTATTTTCAATAGAATCGTAGCAAATATTGTGCTAGTCATTTTTTAATTTGGAAACGTGTATTTATATTATTATTTGTTATTATGGAACTATGGAAAATAATAAATAGTAATAAGACTTGATGAAAAATAAATTGGGAAATGTTTTTTTTTTTTTAATTTACCAGTTTTCAATCGTTTATAATTAATTTCTGATGCAGGCATCAACACAATTATCCTTACTAATATTATAAATGTGAAAACGTGTTTGTTTGTTTTTTTAACCCCCGACGCAAAAAAGAGGGGTGTTATAAGTTTGACCGCTATGTGTGTGTGTGTGTCTGTGTGTCTGTCTGTGGCACCGTAGCTCTCAAACGGGTGAACCGATTTGGATGCGTTTTTTTTTAATTTACAAGCAGGTTTTTTGGCGATGGTTCTTAGATACGTTTTATCAAAATCGGTTCAGCCGTTTCAAGGTCATCAGCTCTTTTGTTAGCTGCGGTAGGGTTCTTAGACTCTTAATGTGTATTTACTTTACTTTCAAACATACATGTGACCTAAAACTTGAAACACTCATGTATGCTTAATAACTATGCAGGATTATGGAACTCTTGGTCTGATGCTGCAGCCAGGATATCCAGAACACTAGCACACTCTTAAAAAAATAATAGCAGATATGTCGTGTTTGGACTCGTTTTGATCAGTATTTGATTCTGCATACAATGCAATGGTGGCAACACGGTGAGCTGATGCTGCGGCCAGGATATCCAGCACACTAGTACACTCTTAAAAAAATAATAGCAGATATGTCGTGTTTGGACTCGTTTTGATCAGTATTTGATTCTGCATACAATGCAATGGTGGCAACACGGTGAGCTGATGCTGCGGCCAGGATATCCAGCACACTAGTACACTCTTAAAAAAATAATAGCAGATATGTCGTGTTTGGACTCGTTTTGATCATTATTTGATTCTGCATACAATGCAATGGTGGCAACACGGTGAGCTGATGTTGTTAAAATCCGTTAAATTTTTGACATACCTACGTACCTAAAACTATGACTAACTGTGAACTAAATATTATTGAGATAAACCTTCGCTTTGATTTCTTATATAAGGTTCTTAGCTATAATCGATAAAGATCTGTTCAGCCGTTTGAGGGTTATCAGCTCTTATCTAGGTGACTAAGGGATCTGGGCAACTTATACAGGTCTGATCGATTCAAAATTTGGTGCCCTGTTAATGTAAAAAATATTGCAAAACCATGATAACCTTGAACTGTTGATGCAGCATCTCCTAGAATCTGCAGAATACCCAACTCCTCAAAAACTTTCAGTAGAAGTATCGTGTTTGGGCTCAAAAAAAATATTCAAAACAATTTATTTCAAATAGGTGTTTACACACACTTTTAAATAGAATTAGAATAGAAATTATTAGAATAGTCTCAATGAATAGGTGTTAGATATAATATGGTAACCTTGACCTGATGCTGCAGCATCTCCTGGAATCTGCTGAAGCAGCGGTTAAAAAAGTAAAAAACTTCCATGGGTCCATGGATTTGAAGTTTAGAGTTATAACACATTTAATTGCAGCTTCAAACAAGGGAGGTGAGCAACTTCCACAGGCTTCATCGATTCAAAATAGGCTAGATTTTGTGTCGCAGTATCGTGTTTCGTCCCAAAAACTATTTGTATGAATGTGGGGGTAGAGTTTCGATTGTATGTAATAGTTATGTAAAGTTTAAAAAGCACGAAATAAAAATTAAATTAAAAATTTAAAAAACCCCCGACAAAAACCTCTAAAAAGTAAACAATAATATGTATTGACCCTTTGAGTTTAATTTAAGTAGTAATATTTTGATCCAAGAGTCGTCGCGTAGGGGGACCGCTAAGTAAATAAAATAAAAACAGAATACAACTGATTTACTTTACTACAACTAATTAGTAATAACTTCACAACTTAGCGGTCCCCCTACGCGACGACTCTTGGATCAAAATATTACTACTTAAATTAAACTCAAAGGGTCAATACATATTATTGTTTACTTTTTAGAGGTTTTTGTCGGGGGTTTTTTAAATTTTTAATTTAATTTTTATCATTTTACGCTTCAACATCTCGTCAAAATTTGGCATGCAGGTAGCCTGTGTCACTGTGAAAGATTGTGACAACTTTTTATCCCGTGAAAATAACATAGTCCTGAAGGAACTGAAAAAAATTTTGATTGATAATTTCTTTAACATCGCAACGGAACAATGGATTGTTGTGATGATTTTTTGTACAGAGATAGTTGAGGAGGTGGGAAATGACATAATTTACTAATTAGCATATCTGACATAATTCCCAAGGGATCTGGGGAAAACTCATTTCCACGCTCGCGCACGGCGATGTCGCAACTCGCAACTGAGCAACAGACTGAAGTTATTTTTTGTATAAATTGGTTGAGGGGGTGGGAAGTGACAAAGACTGCTAATCAGAATAGCCCGATATAGTTCTTGATGGATCTGGAGAAAACTAATGTTCTCGCTCGCGAACCGCTTGCAGCTCGCGCACCACTCACCCTCAATTAAGATAGTCATAAAAACGATGTCTATGCGGGTGAAGCCTCGGGCAATAGCTAGTGATTAAAAAAATAATGGTGGATAAAAAACTCACAAAGTCTTCTGTCCCAACAAATATAGCAGCAAGTCCACAAAATACGCCGGCAGCATGTGGAAGAAGAAGAGACAGATCTGATGTAGCAACCATGAGGTCTTCATGGTGCCGCCAGGGTACCAGAGGCACACAGAGAAGGGGAACTCTTGCACGTGGTAGCGGCCTGTGGATTTTAGATTTTTTTTTTTATTCTTATATTTATGCCTATATACTTAGTAGGTGGACTACTATGGAGAGTCTTATTTTTTAATTAATTTTTATATAATCCACAATTTATAAGCTCTTGGCATCACTTCACCTGATGGTAAGTGACGATGATGCCGAAGATGGAAGCGGGCTTACCAAGATTCCCCAACGCAATGGAGATCTGGCTATCTTGTCTTTAAGCCGAAATTTCATACGTTAACTTTGATATTTGGAAAAACTTAAATTTGATGGTGGTAGCTAGCCAGGCGAGCTATGAAAACGCCCTACCACCAACTAAACCGAACCTTACAAAGTTAACCCCGCCGGGAATCGAACCCAGGATCTGCTGGTGTGAAGCGAATGGACCGCAGTTATGTGTGACTACAATAAGTCTTGCTAATGTGTTTTGCTTTTCGTAATAAAATTAAAATTTAAAATCCAACTTTTTAAAATCCAGAATAAAAATCATCTATTTTATTCATTTTATGCTTTTATAATCTGATAACCACTAAGGGTAATCGAACTAAGTATAACAACTACCCGATACAAGCAAGTTGTTAAGAGGATTGTGAACCTGAGACTTTTCATATAAATGGCGATAGCGATTTTCGCCTCATAAAAACTAACAGATTTTGACCAATTTTTGATAGGACTTAACAAAAGCTAGGTTTATAGGTTTTTGGTATTTCAATACAATAAATAAGTTCAATTTTATTCGTCGTTCAGTATTTTCATACAAATTTTATTTTGGTCCATTATTTGTTTATTTTTGATCAATAATTTATTAACTAAATCTATAGACCTAGCTTTAGATCTGACTGACAAATTATTGCATTTGACTTACCATTACGCCAAGAAACAAAAATAATGAAAGAATCCGTGGAAGAACTAAAGTCACCAAAATGCAAAGCACAGAATAAGCAAATTCACATCCATAGACAGTATTACTCACATATTTCAAGAGCCTTGCCCCAACCATAAAAAGTATTACTCACCTATTTCAAGACCCTTGCCCCATCCATAAAAAGTATTACTCACCTATTGGATGAGCCTTGCCCCATCCATAAAAAGTATTACTCACCTACTTGAAGAGCCTTGCCCCATCAATAAAAAGTACTACTTACATATTTCAAGAGCCTTCTCCCATCTATTAAGAATATAACTCACCTATTTTAAGAGCTTTGCCCCATCCATAAAAAGTATTACTCACCTTTGCCCCATCCATAAAAAAATATTACTGGCCTATTCCAAGAGCCTTGTTCCATCTATAAAAAGTATTATTCACATATTTTAAGAGCCTCGCCCCATCCATAAAAAGTATAACTCACCTATTTCAGGAGCCTTGCCCCATCCATAAAAAGTATTACTAACATATTTCAAGAGCCTTGCCCCATCCATAACAAGTGTTACTTACCTATTTCAAGAGCCTTGCCCCATCCATAACAAGCAAATATTACTCACCTATTTCAAGAGCCTCGGCCCACGTCATGGGATTGACTTTTGAAAGGGCGAGATTGCACACTTGCACTTCCTTGGGTCTGAAAAAGAGATTAATCTTAAATTGGTAGGTAAGTTTTTTGACCTTAGGGGCGCATCTGATGTTTAAATAGATTGTACAACGTGGTTGTACCGTACCATACCCTAAGTGTAAAAAAGGGGACCCTTTCACAAGACTTCGCTGGCCGTCCGTCTTTCTGTCTGTTCGTCTGTCACCAGGCTGTATTTCATGAAACGTGACAACTATACAGTTGAAATTTTTACATAGTATGATTGCCGCTATAACAACAAATACTAAAATTAGAAAAATTTAAAAAATAAGGGGGGTGTCTCCATACAAACAACGTTTACCTACACCATCTCATATGATGGTACGGAACCGTATGTGTGCGGTTCTGACTCGCACTTGGCCGGTTTTTTTTTTGCCATCTCAATACCTTCACTCCTTCTTTCCTCGCTAACGCTGCTCAGTCGCTCGAAAATAAAAACCATATAGGTGACCATCCATGACCGTGTGTTTAGGTCAGTTAACCTGAGTGATAGACCCAACCCCGCAAGTCGCACTGAGCTACAACAGCTTTATTTATTTACTTACACCCTGTATAATAAAGGTGTAAAAGAATTGGTGTAAGAGGCGTTAATTGGGGGTTCTACTCATCATACTGAACAACTTTCCCCAAACATCCCATAGTCAATGAGCGTTTTTCTTCTTTTGGTTCTCTACCACGCCAAGGGATGGCGACACTGCTGTTCTTTGATCACGTTCCTATTTGCGCATGGTCTTCTGCCATTTGTATTTAATCTTATCCCGCGCAAACAAAAAAACTTAACTAACATACCTTACATTACATATATAATTTCACTGAGTAAAATCAAAAATGGAAACTTTTATGTTGCATTTTACGAGCTGATGATTTTAATAAACACACGAGATAGAAAAGCATTCACAAAATCACGAA